>JACEFZ010001189.1:0-434781 GCA_014155875.1 Cepaea nemoralis | reverse complement strand
GGCCGTGGATTGGGAGTGCCGGAGCCCCCCTTGCCTCGAGGAGGGTCAACCCATGACTAATGGTGGTAGCAGCCATTCCACCTTCTGTGGAGTCAAGGCAGCGGAGGTGAGGTTAGTCCTCTTTAAGAGCTATTGAGCCAAACACACCTCCTGACTCTCAATCATACTATCACTAGACTGCGAATCAAGAGTTTATTAACGAATAAAGCCATCGCCTTAACAGCAGCGTCTTCATAAAGATAGAATAGATGTGTCATGCGATTCGAAGAGACACACCACTCAAGCCGAGCCCCGTATGCGCACATTTTCGTTCAGATGGGATATCCAGAGCCGTGAAGACCGACGTTTCAGTACCGGATAAAGTTTGACTTACATAAGGATGATGTTGAATAGCTTGCCAACTAATACAATACCTGTGCAGCGACGATAATCTGTGTAGTTGGCTCTACATATGCCTAAAGCGTAAAGTAGTATAGGTATTGTGATGATAATGATAACAGACGTGAAAATAAGGAATTTACAATCTGTATGCCCGGCAGATAAAGGTTCTTAACACTCTTAATCTCAAAACATTGCAATAGAACGTGACGCAAATTGCATTATTGTCGTAGACCGTCTTTATAGGCCGTTATCAGAAAGATGGCGGATAAAAATAAACACTCCATATACTGACGCAAGATTAGATGACGTGGAGGACTGTGAAATACTTCAGAATCTCCATCTCTTTAGCGCAAGCGGATGACGATCACCAACACGAGCTTCTAGGATGCTACTACCAGTAGATGGTTACCACTTCTACTCCCATACTTAGCACTTTACTTTCTCTAGCAGACAGGAGACATCATCGCACACAATCGGAATCGCATGTGTGCTTGACCAATTAGCAGGTAGTGACCACAGACCAATCACGCTTGTAATAATATGTGAAAAGTGTGGCATAAAATTTTGTGGAAACCTGCGTTAAAGACTGTGAAAGGTTTTTAAACAAGTATATAATTTGACACAAGTAGTGCAGCTTTACATAAACCACACGAGCATTAAAGACACATAACAGTGAACGAAGTTGTGGCTGCGGATTTAGCCTTCGAATCAGCAAACCATCACTAGTCGCAAGCACAAACATCAGTCAGGAGAACTCCTGTGACTACAGTTAGAAGTGATGGCAGGGCTAGAGGAAACAAATGCAGGAAAAAAATGGAAGCAATGAATAGAAAAAAGATGTGACAATTGACAAAACGTGTTAATTGTAATCAAATGAATTTTAGTCGAAGAAATGTATTAATAGAAAAACTGTTTAAATAGGAAAAAAACTGTTTACTCACCTCACGTACGGACCTGTGATTTTCTACGGAGAACTTGAGGTGTATTAGTATAATAACGGTGCCTTGATGTTAACGGTACAGTAGATATAGCAAGCAAGGAAAGAAGGAGGGCGAGTGAGTAGGAGGTCGTTGTTTAATAATCACTGACCACAGATCCCCGGTGTGTTGTTTGGTCGTAGGGGGACTGAATGTGCCAGACACGTGTACTTACATAGACACACTTCATGACACAGACAAAATGCGTGAGTGTGTATGGTGGAGCATGCCAAGACCGATGGATACCGTAGGGAGAATAGAGTGAAGAAGAGAGAGATAGAGAAGAGATAGGAGAGATAAGGAAGAGGCGAGATAGATAGAATCAGATCATTTAAGAGCAGAGCGCCGAAATGAAATGCAGAGACAGGCAAAAGTGGCCTGCGACTACACCTATCCACATGGGGTTAGACTAAATCCCCTTAACGAAATATCTAGTACTAGGTTGCGTAGTGCATGAATCTTAATTCGCGCTTCATGTTGGCTCCTCGCCCCAGTCCTAGTATGTGGTGAGTTGGGGTTGTGTAAGTTCCAAGCCAGCACATCGCAATGCAACATGTTTCGTGGAAGTAACGATAGCACAAGAGACGCCAAGAATCTGATAAAGGAGAGAGGAGAGGGACGATAGTAAGAGACGTGGAGACAGAGAGTAGCGCGAAAGGGACGTGAGAAAGCAGGGGGATGGAAGGGGAGAAAGGGGAGAGAGAGGAGGGTGGAGAGGAGAGAGAGTATAGAGATAGGGTGCGAGAGAGATAGAGAGAGAGAAGTCGACGCGCGATTGACTAGAGCGGGAGTGTGAGTGGAGCAGAGGGGGTCAGGCTAGAGAGAGTTGTCGGGTGCGACACGAGAGGTGGGGGGGAAGACGTGGGTAAGGCAAGGAGAGAGCGATCAGACAAGGAAGGCCAAGGGGGGGGGAGAGGGAGGACGCGAGAGACGGGATAACGAGACGAGAGGCAAGGAGAGATGGAGTGGAGGTGGGGACGGGGGGAGAGCGAGAGAGGGAAGTGAGAGAGAGGAGGGAGAGACGGAGGGTGAAAGAGAGAGAGGGAGAGAGAGAGAAAGAGAGGAGAAGAGAGAAAAGGGATAGAGACGGAAAAGTGCCTGTGATATACACTGAGGCGTGTGGGGCGCGTCGGTTCCACTTGCCCGACGGCCTTCCCTCGCATCTGTCTCCTATGAAATACTAATCCACAACCATAATGACTATTTCATATGATACAGTGCGAAGGGAAGCGTCGTGCCGTGGACCGACTCGCCCCACACGCTCATGTTGTATAGTCACAGGCACTTTTCCTCTCTCTCTCTCCCTTTTCTCTCTCTCTCTCTCTTTCTCTCTCCATCTCCCTCTCTCTCTGTTCACCCTCTCGCTCCTCTCCCTCTCTCTCTCCTCTCCCCTCTCTCGCTCTCTCTCACTCACTCTCTCGCTCCCTCTCTCTCGCTCTCTCTCTCTCACTCCCTCTCCGCTCTCCTCTCCCTCCCTTGATCTCTCTTCTCTTTCCCTCCCCCTCTCTCGCTCTCCACCCTCCCTCACTCTCTCTCTCTCCTTCCCCCCTCTCTCCATCCCTCTCTCACCTCTCCCTCTCGAATATCTCCCTCTCCTCTCTCCCTCTCCTCTCCCTCTCCTCTCGTCTCTTTCCTCTCTCCCCCTCTCTCTCCCTTTCTTTTCTCCTCTCTCTCCCCCTCTCCTCCCCCTTTTCGCGCTCTCTCTCCTCTCACGTTTCTGCTCTCTCCCTCTCTCTCTCCGCTTACATCTGGCCGTCTCTGTCGCATACCTTCTTCACGTGCATTTGCCGGTGGTTGGAACTTACCACCCCAACAACTCTAAGAGATACTGGGCGAGGGCTCCTGGAGCGCGTTGTATGAGCATAGCAACCATACTGACTATTTCGTAGGTTATTATATAACCCCCATGTGGTAGTCGGCAGGCACTTTATTTCCTGTCTCTGTCTCTCTCGTGGTCCTCTCTCTGTGCCTGTCTCTCGCTCTCGCAATTCTCCTGCTTCTCATCTCTTCTCTCTCGGCTCTCATCTCTCAATCTCTCTCTCTCTCTCCTCCCTCATCGCATACTCACCATCCTCTCTCTCTGACTCTCTCTTCTGGCAATGTCCACACACATAGCATTTTGTCTGTATGAAGTGTATGGGTCCCCCCCTAAATGGGGGTAAAAGTAACACGTTGTTTCTCACTGGGCCAAACACCATTCCCACCCATACCAAACAATAAGAGATTAGCAAGAGAAGCCCAGCAACAAGCACTTGAAAAATTTAGAATGATTGAACCAGAACCACCCTATTGTTGAAAAGGTTTAGTGGGTTTGTTTTTGGAAAGGGAAGACTGAAAAGGCGTAGCCAAAACTTTGTAGAAAACTTGCAAAAAACGAAATTTAATTGGGGCAGAATCCCCATACTTTAACATATCAAAACAGTCACCCCCAAACCATTTTACAATGCAGGACCAGTTTCCCAGCTTTGGAGACAGCAGCAACCTTGCCTGAGATTGAATAGAAAAACATTTTCCTGTGTATTTGAGAAAAAGAAACTCGCCATGAAAATGAAAACGAAAGAAGAAAAGAAATATAACCCCTAAACTACATAAAAAGAATACATTACCCAAGGCTGCGATTTGGACCCCCAATTGGGCATATACAGATGGATCAGCAAAAAAATTCAAGTAGAGAATTGGGAGGGGGAAGTGAATTCCTTCCTAAATTTAAAAATGGAGTGGAAAAAAAAAATCACTTTTCCAGGTGGCAACTGGAAAGTTTTCTCAGGTAACGTTCCCAAAGCGGAGGTAGAAGGCCTCGGAAATAACCGTGCAGCAGAAATTGCCTTGCTTGATTGAGGAAAAATAAAGATGTACGCTAATTTTAGCTTATCTTTCCAAAAGATTGCAAAGGTCAGCTTGGTTTCTTCAATTATGGGTGTGAAGAGCAAAAAAACAGCACAGAAACTAGGTTACACCTGAGAGGCAGCACTCCATGGTTCCCCCTTATGTCGAGAAACAAAAAGTTTATAAGTGACAGTGGGATTACCCCCATTCTACATTTTGCAGTATACCTGGAAAATGAATAGGGCTTGGACAGACTTGGGGCATTAAAAAGAGGGGCGGGAGCGACCTACCACAGGCCTGACATAGACATAAACTATTTAATGAGGCAAAAAAGTGGAGGTTGATAAAAAAGCAACTTTAAAACCAAATTGGGTAATCAAGCATTCCAGGCCCACCAAGAGGATGGATGCATATTACAAACGCGAACGGAAGAGAACAAGTGCAATCTTTTCAGACTCCGCACAGGGACTCACAGGCCCGTGAAATACCACTTGGTTTTTTTTTCACAAACTAAATGATAGGATTTACTGTAGTTAAATAATGTTAAATTGTGGGAACTTGTAAAATGAACATCTAAAGACTTTTTGCTGGGGGGGGGGGGAAGAGTGTCCACCCAATTATAATGCCCAGAACAGAGGGAAAGATATTTTTTTTGGGCCCCAACACCTGGCTTTTTCCATTCGAGGGAAAAGGTTCTATGGGAGGGATATCAACAAGCCTCAATTTCCGGGGCATCTTTACTTTAACTTGTATTTTCAGGTTGACATTTTAAATGTAACTTTAAGAAAGTATTTAGACTGTCCCAAACCTTTCATACCAAAGGCATATGTTCCCCCCCCCCCCGGGTTTTTTTTTACACAAGCCCTCTCCAGAGGGGGCATGGGAAATGGAATATTGCTTTTGGGATGGCAAAATCCATTACGTTGGTGGGAAAGTCCTGAATCGAAAAGCTCACTGTGTTGGGGTGTCAATTAAAAGGTGGAAAAAGTGTTTTCCTAGTTGGGGGCACAAAAATGTGGAATTATTGCTTTTGGATAGCAAGTCCATTTTTTTACGTTGGAAAAAGTTCCGAAATCGAAAGCTTCACTGCGGTGGTGAATGTCCCATTCTGTAAAAACAGCATTCTTCTGGCTTTCTGGGGAAGAACAGACATTTTGTAATGTGAACGGAGGGGGCCCAATTTACGGAAAGGTGAGGCTTAAGCAGCCATGGGTGCCAGGACGTTGGACGATTCCCTTGGGTTGGAGCCCAGTAACAAGAGTCCGCTTGGTGTGTTTGTGTTTTTGTTCTGCAATTTATGGAAAGCCTTCCTTGGATGGCGTGTGGAATTGGGGCCCATGGTTCCCCCTGCCCCCCCTGCCTTTTTTTCCCGTTGAGGTGCCGACCAGGATGCCCGTTTTGGGGGCTTTTTTTTTCTTATGGGTGCCGCTGGGATGGGGAAAAGATACAAACCGCAAACAGTGAGGATGTTCCCCCCCCACCCCCTTAAAACGTCCACCCCCACCCCTAAGAAACCCCCACCCGGTGGAAAGGTTTTTAACCCGGTCCCAACCCAAATGCCCCCCGCAGAAAGTCGGAATGTGTTCGGCCCCTGAACACGGCGCAAGAGATAACGCAGCATTCCTGGCTTTGTAAAAACAGGCCACAATACGCCGATCCACGGTCCCCGAAAAAAAAAAAACCTCCCGTAAATTGAACGAAGAAGAAAAGAAAGAAAGTTCACCAAGGGTTGGGGGTGGGAAATCTGTTATGGTCCCCCCTAAAAGCTTACAGCCCCATCTGGACCAATGGGAAGGGATATAAATCATCCATCACGTGTGGGCCCCCATAGGCGTTTCAATAAGATCCTCCCTCCAACCAGATATCTTTGGTTCCCCCCCCCCCTTTGTGTTCTGGATTAAACTCTGCTTGCTGGGAAGAGCAAAATGACAAAAATCCATAAGTAACTATTTTCATGGAAGCCCACATAATTGGCAAAAAAAGGATTTTTTAAAATATACCTTTTGGTACATCTGTGGGGGGAAACAAATATATTGATCTGCAGTGAAGTTTGTTTAACGACCCACAGGTTAATAGTCAAGAAACCATAACCAAGGGACGAACAAGTCCATCCAGAAAAATAAACTTACAATCCACCATCATGGGGGGGACATCCAAGAAACTAACAATCCCTTCCTAGTAAAAACCCAGAAACAGCTTAACATTTCCCACACGGAAATAACAAATAAAACAACTACATCACCGAACCAATACTACCTAACATCCACCACAAAAACAAATCCCAAAGAAACACCTCCACGAACATCCCAAAGTGAACAAAACTACATCCACAAAACGACATCCCAAGAAAACAACGTACATCACAACAGAACCCATCCCAATAAAATGATATCACTCAGAACAATCTAAGAAAAACCCACATCAAGAACCTCAGAACATCCCAGAAACAAACTATACCATCCACACAAGAACCATTCCAAGAAACATTGGACTCATTTCAGCCTTCCAAGAAAACCCAACTTCAAAGCACTCAGACATTTCCAAGGAAAACCCCCCACACCACCAACTAACCATCAACCAGACATCCCAGAAAACAACTTCCATCCACATCCGCACTCCAATGACCATCCAGAAAAAAAAACAATGACCATCCACTCAGACTCCAAGAAACCAATGACATCCACTCAGACCATCCAAGAAACAACAAAATTCAACCTCGAAAAAGAAAAGGATCCCATCCCAAAAAACAACGTTCCATCACTCCCAGACCCATCCCCAAGAAACAATGACCCCATCACTCAGATACATCCCACAAAGAAAACAACGTACCCCCAATCCCACCTCAGACCAGCCAAAAGAAACAATGGGACCCATCCCACTCACAGGACACCCAAGAAAAACAAGCAATCACCTCAGACCATCCAAAAAAACAAGTCCCCATCACTTTGCAGAACATCCAAAGAAACAATGACAATCACCCTCAGACAATATCCAAGGAACAACATCCACTCCAGACATCCAAATGAAACCAACGTCCCGCCCCCCCATTCACTCAGACATTCCAAAAAACAATTGGACCATCCACTCAGACCCATTACAAGAAACGAAATTGACAAATTACTCAGAAAATTCCAAGAAACAAACATCAACTCAGACCACTCCAGGAACCAATCCCCAGAAACCCAAATCAACTCCAGAAACATCCAAGAAACAACTACAATCCACTCAGACCCGATCCAAGAAACAATGACCATCCAACTTCCAGAACAATCCAAAAAACACCTGTTCATCACATTCAACATCCCCAAGAAACAACTACATCCCAACCTCAGACATCACAAGAAACAACTTTTCAAAATCCACTCGAGACGCATCCCCCCCAAAGAAAAAACAATGGCCATCACTCTACATCCAAAGAAACAACATCAGTCCCCCCCCACCCCCCAGAAGAAACCATCAATAAATAACAGAAACAATCCACTCCGACATCCCAAAAAGACCAAATGAACATCACTCAGACATCCAAGAAACCAATGACATCACCTCAAGGAACATACCCAAGAAAACAACCATCCACTCCCAGACCCATCCCAAGAAACCAACGGTCCCCCCCCCATCACTCAGACATCCATAAAAAACCAATGACATACACTCAGAACCAATCCAGAACCCCCACTCACACGTCCCCCAGCATCCCAAAAAAAACAACGTCCCATCACTTCAAAAGGACCATCCCCAAGGAAACCATGACATGGCACTCCCAGACATCCAAGAAACAACATCACTCATGACCATACCCCAAGAAAACCAACCTGTTCATCCAATCCGACATCCCAAAAAACACAATTGAACCTCCTCCAGAAACATCCCAAGAAAAAATGAACATTACTTTCCAGACTCACAAGAATAAACATCATTCAGACATCCAAGAAACAAAGGTCAGCAACTCGACATCCAAGAAACAATGAACATCCAACTCAGACATCCAAGAAACAGATGGACCCATCACTCAAATCCATCCAAAAATACACGTCCCCCCCCATCACTTCAGACCATTCCCACGAAACAATTTGACAATCACTCAAACATCCAAAGGAAAACCAAAACCATCACTCCAGACCATTCCAAGAAATAAATCGAAAACCACATCACTTGGACCATCCGAAAAACAAATGACAATCACTCAGAACATCCAAGAAAACAATGAACAAACTCACCCACTCCAGAACCTTCCAAAGAAACAAAACCAAGAAAAAAAAAATCACTCACACCCTCCGAAACAACTAACTTCCTCAAAAGCTTTTCTCAAGAAAACCTTCATCACTCAGAAATCCCAAGAAACAACATCACTCAGACATCCCCAAGGAAACCACTACTTCCCACTCAAAACGTTCCAAGGTACACTTACATCACCACAAAAGACCATCCAAGAAAAAACCCAACATCCCACTCCCCCACTCAGACAATTTCATCCCAAGAGAACAAAATGACATCAACCTCAGCAAATATCCAAAAAAACAATGACATCCACTTCAGACAAATCACCCAGAAACAATTAAAATCCAAGAATAAACATCGACTCAGTACATCCCCAAGAAAAACCAACGGATTCAAATCAACGTCCACTTCGGACATGATCCAAGAGAACAATAGACATCACTCAAACCATCCCCCGAGAAAACAACCTACAATCAACTTCGGACATCCCCAAGAAAACAATTGACATCAAAAACTCAAGTGCATCCCAAAGAAACAACTGAACATCAACTCCAGACAATGCAAGAAATAACCTACATTACGTTCAAAACATCCAGAAGAACTAACATCCCACCGCCCAGACCACCCCCCAAGAAAACAACTACATTACTCAAAACATCCAATGAAACTCACCCTCACATCAGAAACATACCAAAGAAAACATCCACTCAGACTCCGGAAAACAACGTCCACCCCCCAATCACTCCCCCAGACATCCCAAGAAACAAGCATCACTCAGACCATCAAAGATAAACAACCCCTCATTTCCAAACTCCAGACCATCCTAAGGGAAACTAGACATCACCAACAAGACATCCCTAAGAAAACAAACTTTTACATTCACACACGGACAACCCCAATGAAACTACATAAACAAATGAATACATCAACTCTCAGACATCCCCAAGAAACAACTAACATTCACTACAAACATCCCAAAGAAACGATTAAGCAATCAACTCATATAACATCCCAAGAAACTCAAATCACTCCCCCAGACATCCCAAGAAACCTACAAATACAACACAAACATCCAAGAAAACCACTACAATCACTCCCCATACTCCCAAGAAAAACTACAGTCACCTCAGATAAAATATCCCCAAAGGGGACACAACTGCATCAACGCAGCACATCCATAAAAAAATTAAAAAGTTTCACCCACACCAGGGCGGACATCCCAAAACACAGGTGTACATCCACTCCCAGACAATCCAAGAAACAACTTCATCCATCCTCACTATGACAATCCAAGAAACCACTTCAAATAACTCAGAAGATGCAATGAATCTAAGTTGGGTAAGTAAATATGCCCCCCGAAACCAAAACAGAAAGAGAAAAAAATTGCCCCTTATAGGGGAACAAGTGGAAGAATGATGTTTTAGTTGAACCTTGACCCACACCTGTCCTTTCCTGGCCCTAAAATAAATCTGATAAATCGGATGACGGGTTTTTTACAAATCTCGTTGTAATCGAACCTAACATGACGAGTTTTTTATTGCTGTGGTCATAATGGGTTTCCCAATTTCAGGACATTTGGGTAACAACCAGTCCCCCCGTTTTTTCAAGAAGGTTGCACAAGTATGTCCCCCCCCTACATGGGGGCCCGTAAACCAACCAAGCAAAAACATCCGGTCCCCCACCGCCCTTTTTACGGACAATGCCCTAAGATTCCTGTTCCCAAGTTAGAACAACTCTTCTTTCTTTCTTCTTTCCTTCCTTTTCCTTCTTTTTTCTTTATTTCTGCTTTTCTTCTTCTTTCCTTTTTTTTCTTCTTTCTCTTCTTTCTTCCTTCTTCTTCTTTCTTTCTTTCTTCCTTGCCCTTCTTTTCTCTTTTTCCTTCTTCTTCCCTTATCCTTTCTTCTTCCTTTCTTCTTACTTCGGCTTCCCTCCCCCTTCCTCCCTCCCTCGTTTTATTCCTTCTTTCCCTCCCCTTTCCAAAAACCTGTCCCCCCCCCCCACCCCACCCCCCTTTGTTGCATGTTCCATAGTCCCCAAGTAAACAAACCCTAAAAAAAAAAACTCGGTTTGGTATTTTAAATTAAGGTAATGTATTCCTTCAACCCAAATTGATTGCGGGGGATTTATTTATTTGTCATTTTCCCCTTCCATCGAAGTTTTTACAGCTATAATAAATTTTTAAGTGAGAAACACCTTTTTTGTAATTGATACGCCCGGGCCCTCCGTGGGGCGAGGTGGGGGGTTACACCCTCGTGACCTTCCCTAACGTTGTGGGTTTACGATCTGGCTAAGCGTTCGTTTTTTAAGTTTGTTTACCGGGTGCCAAGTAAATTTCCTCGGAAGACCTCCTGGGCGGTTCCCCGTCCCCCCGGCACCCCCTTGGTTGCCTAACGGTAATTTTAGTTGTGTGGCTGGTGTGCAAAACACTTTTTCGGGACAGACCCCCGCCCGTGGGAACAGGACAAATATGGGAAATATCCAAACCCAGGTGCATTTGAACCTCCATCCCGTTTTGCCCTTTGAAAGATCTCCTCCTACCTCCTCCCATCATCATCCAATTCAATCATTCCATCATCAGTGCCTCCCCATGCCCGGGCGGGCGGGTTAAGGCGTGTTTTTTTCATTGACTCTCCACAGAATTCCCTCCGGTTCTTTTTTTTGGTTGTTCAAGGAATCCACGTCTGGCTGAATGATATTCCTCCATGCCCACAAGTTTTCCCGGGTTTTTCCACCCAGCATCGAATTTTCCCTCCTTGGTCCCGGGGCCCCTCTGCCCCTCTCTTCCCCCTCCAATCTTTTTCCAGATTGTCCCACGGTGTTCTCAAATGCCTCCTCTTGCCTCATCAACCTGGACCCAAAAGGCAGCTTGCTTTTGTCCCCCCTCTTTCTTATTGGGGGGGGGGGGGTTGTTATATAATTATTCTAAGTTTCCATTAGAACTTCCCCCTATCAGGCCCAATCATTGTTTAAGTTTACTTTTGGCAGTCCCCCCCAAGGACTTCAGCAAATTCCCGTCCTCCCACGGAACCAAACAATCCCATCCGTCCCTAATTATATGTTTAAATTTTTTATTTGTTTTTTATATTTATGATTTTTGGCACTTCGGTAAGCTGGATGGCGGTTTTGGTGGGCCCCATTTTGCGCGTGACTCATGAAACGGTCCCCCCGTTTTACTGGAAGAGGATTGTTCCCAAGGAGCCCTTTAAAAAATGGGAATTATATTTTAACTTGTTCCTAATCCCCATGAAACAGCTCTAAACCATCAATATTGTTCACTGGCCCCTGTCCCACATTTTATTAGAACTTTTTGCCACCGTGTTGTCCAATCGACAAAACAACAGTAACCATTTCCAGCCTGTCACACCCCTGTTTTACTTTCAACAAAAATGTATGATCCTTCCAAATTTTCAAAACCCTATCAACCCCGTCTATTCCAAAACCGTTTACCGTGGGAGGCCCCCCAACAAACTTGGTCCCTCCACACCAAACAATGGTTTACCTATGAACCTTCCTTATCCATAAAAAGGGTTTTGTTTTAACAATCGACCCACGGCCCCTGGTCCCGACACTGTAAATTTTAACTTTTTTCCAAACTCCCTCCGGGTGGCCCACAATAGAAAAGGAGTTTTTCCTAAATTACTTAAGCCTTTTGGTTTCCCCTTCAACACCCGGTTGGGAAATTTCTCCCCCCCCCCCCCCCCCCCCCAGGGGGGAATTTTTTAAGTGGTTTTTCCTCCAGGGGGGGGGGGGTGAATGAATAACCAATGGTTCCAATTTTTTTTGTATCGTGGGTTAATGACAATAAACCGATTACCTTTTGAATTTGTCCCCCACCACCCCTCTTTTTCCCTTCCATGACATTTACAGTTTTATGGTAAAATTGTCCCCCCACCCCTCGCTCATCCTTTTTCTAAAAAATTCCATTTTAATAAAGGGAAGTAAAGAAACCCCCAACCAAAATCCCATGTTTTTTTTTGAAATGTGGGGATGTCCTAGGAAACATCCCTTTTGGGTGTTTTTTTTTGTTTTTTTGGTTTAAAATAGATGCCTAGTACATTTGCCTTTCCCACTGTTTACGTAACTGTGTAAGGGGTGGGGGGGATTTTTTAGATAAGGAAAAAAATAATGAAAGGGGGAAAAATTGGACGTTACTGAAAAATACGATGGGAAGGGGGGGGGGAGATTGAGGAGGGGCATTGGGCCTAATTTTTTGATATGTAAAAGTAGTTTGGGGGGGGCAAATTGGCCGTTTTTTCTGAAAAATATGGTGGGGGAAGGGGGGCACGGGGTCCCTCAAAAAAGGTGTGAGAAACCCTGCAAGTAAGCACATTCTGGTTGTTTAATCAAGGTTTTTCTGTTTTTTTGTTCTTTTTCCTTGTTTTTAAGGATTTTGTTTTTTTTTTTTGTTGCTCCTCTGCTCGCCTTTTTTTTTAAACTCAATCGTAGTCCCCCCAATACACACTAACTTTTCTTGTAGTGTAGTGGAGTTTAATGATTCCCCTCCTTTCACTCTTGAAGCCCCTAAGGGTGCCGGGTGGGCGTCCAAATAGGGGGCAGAAGTACATGGCTTCCTTTAGCCACAATGTCTGGGAGGGGCCTGTCGCCTACTACCTTGGTTTGGTTTAGAAAAATTCCTGGGGGGATGTGTTTTACCCTTGGCCCCGTTGAAAATGCGCCCTTCTCCTGAATTATGGGTTCTAACGGCAGGGGTCTCTTCTTGGTGGGTCTTCCCCCCCGTTTCCTTTTTCCCTACTGGTGGTACCCATTAAGAGGGCTTTTGGTTTTTTGGGGAATCCTTTTGTCCCCCCCCCCTTATCCATTTCTGAGTAAACAATGGCCGATTGTTAGTTCCAAACGGGCCGGGGTTTTTGTTTTTTCTTTATAAAAATTGGATTACAAAACATCTTTTGGCTTAGTTGCCCCCTTCCTTGTCTCCTTATTTGTTTTGTAAAAATTGGTTTTTCTGGAAAGTCCTTGGGTCCAGTGAAGTTTTCAAGGAATTCTTCTGAAAGAACCATTTGTTCCTTCAAATTTTATCCCTAAATTTTTTTTTAAACATCCCTAAACTTACCCGTTTTGCATTTTTCCAAACTTCTCACATCCGTACGTTTACACACACACTGGAAATCCCACACCAAGAAGTT
Organism: Cepaea nemoralis; assembly: GCA_014155875.1. Taxonomy (NCBI): domain Eukaryota; kingdom Metazoa; phylum Mollusca; class Gastropoda; order Stylommatophora; family Helicidae; genus Cepaea; species Cepaea nemoralis. The sequence continues at coordinate 421,235 of JACEFZ010001189.1, read as the reverse complement.
TGAAGATTTTTTTAATTTTTCGGTTTTGTTTTTTGGCTGAGTTAAATCTTTACTTCCAGGATGTTTGACATGTTTTTTTTAAAGGCAGAACCCAGATGCCCAGTTGGAGACAGGTTTGGAGTGGTCGATTTCCTAGATGATTTTTTTCTGGTGTTTGAAGTCCCCCCCCTTGTAGAGTGTATTTTTCTTCCCTAGGGTATGGTGAAAGCTTGTTGAGATTTTTTTATCAAGAACGTGTGGTTTTTTTGTTTAATAATTTTGGTGTTCGTCCCTGCAACTGTTTTTGGTTAAAGAGTTTTAATGTTTTTTTGTTTTTTTGGGCGGTGTTTTAATTTTTGGAGACCCAATGTTTGTCACCTGAAAAAAATTGTTTTCGATGGTTGGTTGTTAAATTTTTTTTTCTTTTGGGCCATCAAGCCTGGTGTGTGTTTTTTTTTTTTGAACTCCCCAAAAAGTGCAACCTTAATGGTCCCCCCCTGTCCGCCCAAAAGTACCAGTGTCCCCTTCCTTAGAAGTTATTGGGTCACCCAATGGATAACCCATTATGTTGGAGTATTGTTGTTTTGCAATTTGCCGACAATGAACTCCCCAATCTAGTTAGTTGGCTGGACTTGATAATTGTTGGCTTGTGAATTAGTCTTTCCCTAATTGTGGTCCCACAAATGAACCCCGTTGTGTTTGTTTTTATCGGTTGTTTGATTTTATTATCAGAAAGGAATTTTTTTCGGATTAAAGCCAAAAGCGGCGCTCGACCAGCCGGGACATCTATTTTGTACTAACAGAGTAAGACACAGGTTTTTACAGGTTACATACGGGTGGTCCCAAGCCCAAAAAACAAATTTTGGGTGGGATGGGAGAAAGGATTTATGGGAATGGGGTTTTCCGTTTTTTTGTCCCCTCAATCTATACTGGGGCGGAAACACAATCCAGACCGGAAATGTGGCTTGCTGGGGATTTGGTCCACCACGGGAATACAGAAGAGTGACAATGTGTTTTTGATCCCAAACATTTAGACAAAATGCAGAAGTGGAAGCCCGGTTGAGCATCAAACAGGGGCAAGATGTAAACGGAAATGTAACCTTAGTAACGGACAAAACAGTGGCAATCCTGTCCCAATTTCTTGTTCCGGAAACATCCAAGAAATGATTGGCCAACTTGGGGTATCCGAAAACCTCTTTGTTGGGAGTTTTACAGAAAACGAGCCTGGCCTTGTTTTTGAGAATCCCTAGGCAATTTACCTGTAAGCAAACTTTGACAGGAATTTAAAGCCCAGGTGAAAATAGTTTTTTTTCCCTTTTGACAGGGGGATGAAGTTTCCAACTGTGTGTAGGCCACGCCTTGTGGTGGGGGGAGTAAAAGATAACGTCCACGTGGGGAAGACAACTTTGGTAAGTTTGTTTTTGTCACGTAATAAAACCTCGAAAGTTGAGTCAAACTAGGGGAACTGGAATAATGTGTCTAAAGACCAGCGGTTGCAGGGCACTTGCAGTGCCATGGAAAATAATATCCTACCCAGTGGTCGGGTTTAATTAGTGACTTAATTTTTAAAACACGTGGCCTATATTCAGATGGTTAGATATATGATTTTATAGGAACTGCATGTAAGTGGGCCCAATTTTAAGGTTCCCCTGCCAAGATCCCAAGAAACTCAACAAGTTTTTTTGGGGAAAGAATAAACTCCCAGGAACCACAGTTTTTTTCAAAGAGTCCCCCAATGATAGTTACGGCTTAACAGACACACGGGTAACTTACACTAGAAGGGAAGTGAAAATTCCCATCGAAGAGAGTGATGATTTACAGCTAATGCAAACCATACCGGCATCAAGACCAGTAGTTAAAAAAATAACGTGGAAAAGAACATTCTAAGAGTACCTAGTGTTTTTAATGTAAAAAGGTAACCAAATTTTAAACATCTAGCTAATTTAGGCAACTTATGGACCTGTAATAATGGTTACGATGTGCAACAACGAGGATGAATCCTGCCCCCCCGACTAACTAAACTAAACTAACTAACTGTCGTTACAACACTGCAAAAGACTTTGTTGCAAGTGTGTGTTTATTTTGGTGTTTTTTTGGAAAACATTAAGGAAACGGAAAAACCAATGTGTTGTGAGGTGGGCAACCGGTCCCCACCCCCCCCTGACTTTTAACTCCCCTTAATACCACCGGGGGGGGGGGGAGTTTGTCCCCCCCCCCTATTTTCGGAATGTTCCATGAAATTGGATTTACCCATAGTGTCTAACAGAGGCAAAGCATTTATCCCGGGCCAAGATTGGTTTTCCGGCAACGGTGGGGGACGTTACTTTTGTTTCTGCCGTAACGTGCTGTGGGTCCTATCCTTTGCTTGTTGAATCAGCTGACCTTTGAGTTTTTGGAGTCCCTGAGAGACAGAGTCCCCTCGCTACAACACTTTTTATAGAAAAACAACGTTTCGCCCCCACTACCATTTTTTTCTCTTTTTTCCTGTTCGCATTACAACGTCGTGCCATTAACACGTTCCTTTAAAACAACTTATTTTATTTTAATTAAAATTAATTCTTTGATTAATTTTTTACGTAGAAAAGCAAGAGGTTTTTTTTTGTTGTGAGTACAAGTGTTTTTTATTTGCCCGTTTTTTGGGGACAGTTAGTGAGACAAAAAGGGGGCCCAATAGTACGACCCAGTGGTGGTGAGAGTGATTAGGAAAAAAAAAGGGTTGGTCCCCATAGGCCCCTGTATGGAGGTTTGTTTGGACGGAAGCTGGTGGATTCTGTCCCAGACTATTGGAGGGGGGAAAAAATAAATATATGCATTGTGGGTTGGTCGGAATCTCCCCTCACTCCCAGGGACGAACCACGGTTAAAAGGAGGAACACGACAATTTGATTTGGGGGGCTCGTTGAAACGTGAAATATTTTGGAACAGTGGGGCAATCTAATCCGTAAACCGGTGAATCCTTGGACAGGCGGGAAGTCTTTCTTCGTTAAAAACGGGATCCTTTGGGAACAGCGGGGGTAAATTCCTCCCCCGTGAAACGGCAAATCCTTTGGACAGCGTGAGATTCCTCCCTGGGCCAAAGCAGGAAACCTTTTGACAGGGGATGGGATCCTTCCTTGAAACAACGGGTCCCACCCCCCCCTTTTTTTGGACAACGGGATACCTTAGTTTCATTAAAAGGGAGTAATATCTCCAGTTTTTTTTTTTGGGGGAAGAATCCCCAGCTAGAGTGGGAATGGTGGGGAAATAGGGGGGTATCAAGGACTAATATCTCTACCTGTTTTCACACTTCACGACGGTTCCCCCTGCATAGGTTTCCTGTGGTCCTAATCTAGAATTATGTAACTCCCCAATTAGTGATCGAAACTGGAGAGTGAAGTGTACCTGAGGTGGTGTGGGGGGTGAAAATATCACCCGTTAAGAAACTTTTTTGTAACCTAGTAAAACTTTGGTTTTTCATATATCGGTATAAGTTAGTATGTGCCAGTGTTAATATTGTAACTAAGAGAAACCCTTGCTAGCTTACATCTCTTGTATAAAATGTGCCCCCTACACCCCTCAAACTTTAGCACCATTTAGAAATTACGGCAAGAGGGGGGGAGAGAATGGATTGGCCTGGGTTCCCCTTTTCCTCCTAACGGTTTACCATTACGGAAAGTGGAAGAGTGAGAGTATCGTCCAAGCGGAACGGGAAGAAGCGAACCAGGTCCCGAGTTTTGGAATTTGGAAGGGAAAGCTGGAAGACAAGCTGCTAGAAAATCTGGGACTTTGTAGCTAAGCTCATGCGCCTTAACAAGTAAAAGAGAGCTGAAACAATGAAAAATGCCAGAACGAAAGAAAGGGAAAAAGCCACGAGTTACCGGATTTGAGGGGAACTTCGAGGTTGAATAGAGTCCGATCTTATAATGGGAGAAATAACTGAGTGGATGCAGTTTGGCAGGTTCTCCCCCATCCCGAGGATAACAACACTTAAGTTGGGGTACCCAATGGGTAACCATAATGGCTATGAGAGTTTCCCCTTTGTAAGCGGGTCTAGCGGAAGGAGTACAAAAGGAGAAAGATTGCCAAATCCCTTTCCAACTGACCTTTCGCGGCCCTATGTCAGTTTGGCTTTATGGGGTCCTGAGCCGGTAAAACAGATGGAGGAATGTCTTAAGCCCTATCCCATGGGGATTTAACGGCCCCCCGTTGGACTGGGAAATAAATGTAGGTTATACTCCCCCGTCCGGCCACCCAGGACATATAGTAACCAATTACATGAACATAGTTTTAAAAGACTGCCTCTCCCTGCTTGAAACCGATTTCGAGGTTACGGATTCCCCACCATACCTACACGTGAAAAAATTTTCGAGCGCCGAAAACGAGATAAACCCGGGGAGTTTTTTATTTGGTTATTGCCCCCGCCTAACCATTTTTTTTTTCTGTCGTCCCCTTTATAATCCTTTATCTCCCCATAAAGGTGGGATTGGATTTTGCTTGGGTTTTTTTCTGCCCACATGACGTTATGAAGAGTCTGGAAGAGCCTCAATTGGTGGGTCGACCAGCCTTTGAAAAGGGAAGCAAATGGCCCCTAAGAAACCTCCTCAGCTGACCGTTGTTCCCTGGTAGAGAAACAAGGATGTCGGAACGTAAAATTGACCTCCGGTTGGTGGAACAAGCTAAATTGCATAAATGGGTTTATTTTTTAGTTTATCCGTCCCGAGGTAAACAATGGGGAAGGCAGGGGGAAAAACCCTTTTTCACCAAACAACCAAAAGTCCCAAGATGAAAAACATGAGGAAAACAAGAAAGAAAGCCCAAAAAAACTCAGGAACCAAAAAGTGGGACACCTTAGTTGTGTGGGCAAAAATTCAGGGAGGGATATTTTTCAGTAAAGAAGAAGAAATTAGGGAAAGGCAAGAAAAAAGCCACTTTCAAGCCCCGTTCTAACAAACCTAAAAAAAACGAACCTTTGGTTCCCCCAGAAGGAAGTGGTGTTCAATTTGTAAAAGTCCCACACCTCTCACAAGTACTAGGCTGGACTAGTGCCCATAATCTGAGGGCCTAAAGAACACCGCCCAACTTTGTAATTCTTGCCCAGCAATTGTTCCAAGTGAACTTCCCAAGTAAAGGTTGTGTCATGGGAAAATGCCAATGTTCACAGGGAAGCTCCGGCCCCACCATTAAGAGGGGCTTCATTCAAGTCCGACAATTAGAAAATCTGGACAGGGAAATGGTGGCAGCCCAAGTGTCCATGTCCCCCCACGACTACGCTCCCACAAATGCTTATGTTGAACCCTTGCAAAGGGAAAAAAGTCGGAGACACAATCAATATCGTCCGTGTGTTGCTCAGGAAACCTCGAGGTTGGAATCCCCACCGAACAAACAGGTCTGGAGGCCCGAAGGAAGAGACTCCCCAGAAAAACCAAGGAAAAACCACCTGTAGTGGAATTTTGTGGTGAGTTTAGTAACAGGTCCCCCGTCCAAGTGGCTAGTGGTGTGCTTTTATACGAAACCCACAGGACTTGGCCGGGGGGCCGCACCCGTGTTGATTTTCTATCTGCGGATCGGTTACTAAAAAATCCCTAGACTAAATTCACAGGGTGAAAACATTGGAATTTACAGCCTTGCAAACAGAATGAGTGGGGGCTGTGTAACCAGAAGTTTGCCCAATTGCTAATGTTGGTGGAATTTTCCGGTTTCAAGGTAAGTTTCGACCAGGCAACCTATCCAAGGCCGGGCTTGTGATTTGAAAACGATCCCCCATTTTTTTTTCCCAGTCATCCTAGGTTTGCCGGTATTTCCACCCCCCCTTTTTTTGGGAAATTTGCCCCCAGGGACCAATCCATAATGGGGAGCAATGCCAAGACTTCCGCCCTCTCAGACCGAAAAACGGAAGAGGCCAGATGCAAAATATTGTGAACTACCCCGACTGCCGGGTGGGGAGCCCTATAAGAGAACACCCTGCCCCAGAGTGGAGTGAAAAAGTTTTGGATACTTGTTTACTTCCCCCCTTTTTGGCTAACACAAAGTCCTGCAGAAAATTTCTGATCCCACCAGTAGGACTGGGAGGCCCAGTACACTCTTACATGAAAAGAATAGGAGAGCTACTTACGTGCGAAGGCCCGTGAAAGGGGAGACACAAACCTATTAACGGTCCAGTAATTGGTCCCCCCCCCGTCCCGAAAGCTCATCGGTTCCCCCCCCGATTCAGTTCCCGAATAATGGTGGCAGATACCATCCCCCTTCCCTTTTAGTTGGTGAACCAACATGGAGTAATTTGACCCCCCCGCCCACCCTAAGTTGCCAAGAGGATTTTTTCCCCACCCTTCCCCACTTACTAGTCTAAATTGTCCAGTGGGAATTTGACCAGATTGATGGCGTCCCCCCCCACGGTATGTGAAACTGTTCATTGTCCCCTGAGGTTGCCAGAGGGTGGGACAAACCGGAAAACAATTGGAAACAGCCAACCGGTTGGGCATGTTTTTTTTTTTGGGGTGAGAATGCCCATCATGAAGACTCCCTCCTTTTCGAGAGGGTATAAAGCCTTTCGATATCGGTGGGGTTCCCCTTCCCAGGCTAGGATAGTAAGGAACATTGTATAATACTTAACAGTTGGGGGATTTGCTTGTTACATGTGGGGTGGAGGCTATAAGCCCTGTTTTTTGGACCAACTGGATTTGAATTTGACTGCGAAAAAAGGATGTGGTGGGGCGGTAACCGCCCCACTGACAAATGGAGGCCTTTAACCAGATTATGGGGCCCTTTTTCCGAGATCCAAAAAATTTTTCCTTGACGGACAACTGTATTCTCAGAGTTTTGGTGGGGTGGAAAACTCATGGGAGGGAGGGTTTTTTTAATTAGGGTTTGGTTTCATCACTCCCTAACCACCGATACATAACCAGCCCCTTACCAACCTCCAATCCAATGGACAAGGGTTGGAGCGTTTTTTTTTCAACGTGGGGGCAACTTTTTTGAATGACAATGCCCTCCAGGAAAACTAGCCCTGGCAGGAAACCTGAAAAATTGGTGGGGGATGAAAAATATATTCCCAGCAGCACTCCTTTTGCCTAAATCGGGAAGTGTTCCCTCATGACCCCCAAATGGTCTCAAACATGAGGACTCAACCACGCACGCACACTTTTACGTTATGCCCGTGGTTTTAGTTAGGTTCCCCCGTCCCCTCCCAATCAAAAAGGACCGTTTGGGGAAGCCATGTTTGAACGTGGAGTTTTTTGGAACTGAAAGAAGGGTGGACCTCGTCCCACAGAAAGAAAGTGAACTCCTCCCATCCTTCAAATACGTTGGAGTGAACTGGAAAGAAAAAAACCTCCCCATAAGGTCATTGGGGACCGCCTCACTGTCCCCTCTGCTTCTCCTTGGCAATCAAACTTGAAAAAGGGTGTCCCAGGAAAAAGACATGCGGGCTTTACTACAACCCCTGTAGGTTCCCCTAAAGAAAAGATCATACTAGTAGTTGGGGGAGATAAGTCTTGGTTTTTTCTACTTCAAAAAACCAACGGGGGAAACAAACCAAAAGCTGTAGATAGGGTTGTTTTGGGGCAATTGGACCATTGTCCCCTGGAAAGGGTTGATATCCGATCAACCAACTATTCTATCCCGTATCCGGGGGAAAAGATCCCGAAGAATTTTTTTGCTCCATAAACAATCCGTCTTATGCGGAAATACGGAAGAGAGACCCCGGAGACAATGGGCAGCTTCCAACTCAAGGCAATGGCAAGTTTGTTTTTGCAAAGAGTGGATCACCGAAGTGGGAAACCAGCGCGGGTGCAGGGGGAATATCCCTTGGAACAACCAGGGAAACCTATAGTGATTTGTTTTTGCAAAGTGAAACCCTGATTTTTTGACCCTCCCCAGAAAGATGGTGAAAAGGATGAACCCAGGTTTCATCCAGTTCCCCGCAATAAGGAATAATACTGAACTGATGAAACCCAACGGAAAGACGAACAGTGTTGTTGAGTTTCGAGATGAAACTGGGCCACACAAGGAACGCCCTTTCGTGCCAAAAATGGTTTTTACCCCAGTGCCCTTCCCCTCCTAAAGAAAAAGGCCCTGGGAGGAAAAAGGGAAACCTAAAAAAAAACACTTCGCCTTGGAGGATGAACGGTGATTATGTCACCATCCACCGAATCCCCCCATAAACCGAATGCGGGGGGGGGTATTTTGTTATTTTTGTTTTTTGTTTTACCCCCGCAACCAAGGTTGGTAGAAACACTAGGTTTTGTTTGTATAGGATTTTTACCGACCTGCTTTGAACTAGTTCCCCCCCCCCATACCAACAGTTCATCAGGGGAACCCTTTTTGCCACGAAAATCCCCAAACTTTCCAGTTTATTACGCTAAGGCTCCAATAAGGGGCCCTACGGTGAACTTTGTTTTTTTCAAAGGGTGGGATCTGTATCCCGGGGGTGAACTATCAGAATACCAGTTCACAACCCCGAGAGATTCCGACCACTGTTATGCGTTTTTTCAGTACAACCCCGTGGGGACACTAACGAAAATTCAGGTCATGCCCTTTGGGACCTCATTGCAATTGGCACCTAGTGTTGGGGAGTTTTTTACAATGACGGCGCCAAATGGATGAAGGACTTTTTACCTAGATAATGCCCGTTTACCGGAAATGCCGTCTCCCATCCATCTCGATTCGACTAGGGATGAATGATCATTCTGATTTCCCTAAGTGGTGACAGGCCTTTGGATGAAAACCCCCCCCCACTTACCAATCCTTGGAGAGGAGTGTGTTTTTAATAGAAACCTACGTCAAGGGGGGAAGCATGGGGGCGTTTTCCTGTGCTGCCCGTTTCCCCCCAAGCCAAGTTGCATAAATTGGTTTTCCAAACCTCTGGAATTTCCCTAGTCCACGAACCATCAACTCCCCCAGGACACATTGTGGTAAAGTTTCTCCATAAGATAGAAGAAACCTTTGGAGTAAAAAAAATCCAGACAAATGTGTGCACCACAGTGCCAAAAACGACGAAGTTAATGTGCTATCTTTTATTTCCTCTCGTTTGTGGTGTGGTTTTCTCTACCCACAAAATTTAATCCCCACATTTTTTCACTGACCTGGGAGCTACCGTTTTGAACCCGTGGAAACCCTTTGGAAAAAAAGGGGATTTGTACCCCGGGAATCAAATCATGTTTGACACCCACCAGAAAAATTGTTGAGATGCCTATAAGGTACCCGCCCACCCCCATTTTTTTAAAGGAAAAGGCCCTTGGGTCCCCAGCAAACCTTTAGTTATGTGATCGGCCTACCCTGAAAAACTCTTTTTTTCCCCAACCATATGGTGGTTTGAGCGAAACGGATTTGGCTAAGGTTGGGGCCGATTTGGAATGTGTGGTTAGGCCCCCGCTTTTGTGTTTTTTATACGGGAAGTGAAAGGCCGATTTGCCCGTTTCGGTTTTTTAGAAATCCTGTTGGCCCTCACGCAAAAGTAGAGACCTTCCTACAGGATGGCCGGAGAGGAAGTTATTTTCACAACCGTCCCGATGAGAGAAAATGCTTTGGGGGTACCTCCTCCCGATAATGGGCCAAGTGGCCAAAAAAAAATTTCAGCCCCATATTTTTATGGAGTTTTTTTAAGTTTTCGGGTCCCAGTTCAGATCATCACCCCCCTTGGATGTTTCCCCTGGCTTTTTTACTTTTCCTTCCATAAGCCTCCAACGCACGTTTTTGATGCCCGGTGGGTCCCCCCCGGTTTGTTTCCTTACCTTTTCACCGTAGAATTTCCCAAGTCAATTAGTTACATGTTCCTGGTGAAAAATTGAAGAACTGGTTTGGGAAGCGGAAATTTTTCGTGGTCCAAAGACCTCAACCCACCAGCTCCTGGAAGACTACGAATATAAAATCTCTTGGAATAAACCCCTCACGGTTGGAGAAGAAAGGTGAGAATGTGACGCCTAAACTCGCTCTTAGTGGGGGGCCCCTATTTCCCAACAAAAATGACAAACCGTGTGTTTTTATCCGGATTTTTAAATTATACTTTAAAAACAGAGTATTTTAGTTCGGTTACGTAGCCGGAGACGATCGGACCAAGCCCCCCGACATCTATTATTTGTACGAACAGAAGTAAAACACAGTTTTGTTACAAGGTTTTAACCAGCATCGTGTGTTGGTCATCTCCACATAAAAGCACAATTATTGGAGTTGTGGTGAGGTGAGAATGATATGGAATTGGGTTTTGTTTTTCCCGTTTGTCCCCCCCCCCCATCTATACCTGGCCGGACAAATCCCAAGACGGAAAAAATGGGCCCCCTTGTGCTGGGATTTGTGGTCACCTACCACCGGATACAGAAAGAGTGACAAAGTTGGTTTTGTGGTCCCGAACCATTTGGACAAATGCCACGATTGGAAGCCGTTTGAGATCACAAGGTGCCAGATTTAAAAACGTGGATAGTACCTAGTCAACGGAAAAACGTTGCGCATCCTGTCAATTTCTTTTGGGTTCTTTTTTCCCCGGAACATCCAAGAATGGATTTGCCGCCCAATCTTTTTGGTTCCGAAAAACCCTCCACGTTTGTTGGGAGTTTAATGAAAACTAAGCTGGGCTGTTTGTGTTTTTTGGGGGGAGATCTATTGTAGCCAATTAACTATTTACTGAAGACAACTTTTTGAAACCAGGATTTAAGCCCAGAAGATAGTTCCCCCTTGACAGGGGATGATTTTTGCCCACTGTGCCCACCGTTGGTGTGGGTTGATTTTAATGAATAACGGTCCCCCAAGACGTGTGGGACAACTTTGGGTAGTATTTTGCCCCCCATATGAAAACCCCTGCGAGGTTGATCAACTGTAGGGGGGACTTGGGAAATAAATGCTCTAAGACAAGTGGCACGGGCACTGGCCAGTTGGCCCAGTTGGAATATTAATCTAACCGTGTTGTGTCATTTACAATTAGTGGGAACTTAATTTTTAAAAAACAAGGGCCTATTAATGGCGGATGTAAAGATATGAAATTTGATTTTCTATCATAGGGAACTGCAAGTAAGTGGTAGGCCCATTTTAAAAGAAGGGTGTCCTAACCGAGGCAATCCCAGGAAAACCTCCCAACACAAGTTTTTTGGGAAAGAATAAACCTCCAAGGAAACAACCAAGTTTCAAAAGTCAAATAAGAGTTAGTACAGACACGTGAACCCTTTAAACCACTAAGAAAGGGAAAAAGTGGCTTCATCCAATAAGAGAGTGGAATGAAAAAATTTTTTTAACAGATTTGCAAAGCCCATACCAGCATCGAAGACAGTATAATACCGGGGAGAACATTTCCGCCTATAAGAGTAAAAATAATACCTAGTGGTGTAGTAACGTAAACAATTTTTAACCATTTAAAGGGTAATTAAGGCACCTTTGGGGAACTGAAATGGTCCGATATTTTCAACGATGAATGGGCAGTTCCCTGTCCTACTAATCACTACCTAACTAACATAACTGCGTACATACACACTGGCAAAAGAACCTTGTTGGCAGTTTTTTTGTTTAGGAACATTATGGAAAACGAGACATTGTGTAGAAGTGCCACAAAACCGTGCTCCCCCTGAAAATTTACAAACTCCTTTTTAATACCACCCGGACGGTGTGTGGTCTTTTGTCTCGTGGACATGTTTTTTCCCATGAATTTGGGGGAATTAACCAGAAGGTTTACAGAGGCAAGGCATTTTTTTCCCGTCAAGATATGGTTTGTTCCGGGCCCACGGGTTTGAGAACCTACCTATGTTTTTCTGACGTAAAAAACACACGTGGGCATGTGGTCCTATCTTTGCGTTGTGATCAAGCTGACCTGATTTTGGGATGTACTGAAAAGAGACAGAAAGTCCCTACCCAGCACTTTTATAGAACTACGGTCCCCACCAACACATTTTTTTTTCCTTCGGGGGACCACATACCAGCGGTCCCTTCTTCGCGGTTTACCCTTTTATTTTTAAAAATTAATCTTATATTTAATTTCTAAGAAGCAGAAGTTTTGTTGAAGTTGTTTTTTTGCGTTTATGTTTGGGGGAAGATTATGGAGAGGGGGCCATAGTACACGACATTGAAGTGAGCAGTTTGATAGTGAAACAAAGGTTTCCACCATAAGGCCCTGATTGGAGTTGGTTTTGGTTTTTGTGTACCGGAAGCCTGGTGGATTTATCCCAGATATTTTGGGGTGTGGAAAAAAAAAATAATATTTAATAATGTTGTGATTTTGGGGTCGGGGATCTTCCCCCCTTCCTCCCCCAGGGGATCGACTCCTTTTAAAGGAGGAACGACCGAGGACACAACTATTACAGTGTCACCCCCTTTCCGCCATCAAGCGAAAAATTACCACTCCCCCACTCCGACCTTTTCAGAGTAAACTACTTGTGGGTAATTTACGACCCCAATGATGGATATGTCTCCAGCCCATTTTTAATAAGTTGCAAACTTGTCCCATCTTAAAGTTAAAAATCAGGGGCGGGGTTGAGACCCCTAAACCGTCGTATCCCTTGTGCCATACCGTGAATTTTTTTAAGAGAGAAGCGTGTGGATTTTTTATTAATCTATTTGGGTAAAATGCTGAACCTACTCATTAACAAGGTTTCTCCTCCTTAATTTTCTCCAAGAAAAAGAAAAGAAAAAAGTTTTTTAACCATACCCGCGAAATATTATAATTTCCCTGCTCCCATTGAGGCTCAACGTTGGTAAGTTGATTTCCTCATTGCCATTGTTATTTCCCTCTAGTTCCCGAGGTGGGGGTTCTCGCCTATGGACCAGGTAAAATTTACGGTGCAATGTAAACATAATTTATGGGGAAAATACTGGGAACCAATAAAGAGTATGGTTCATGTTGCAAAACGAGAAAAAGAAATGAAGTTGTTTGAGGTACTGACCATAGAACCCTGTGCTTTGGGTTTGTATGGGATGGGTGGGGGAAAAGCTTGGACCATGAGCCATACCAGGCTGGAAAAGACATCTGAAAATATGGCTGGGTGGGAAAATTTGGTATTTTTTCTTGAAGGAAAAATTCCCAAAGAATAACAAATGGGGAACACATAAAGACAAAAACCAATGACCCAGGTCCCCCCCTACAAAGAAAACAAAATGAAAAACCGTAAAAACTGACTACCGAGAAAATTAGACGGTAGGACCAGTCACCCCCAACCAATTTTTTTTTTGTCAACGGTTTTTTTTTTTACTGAGGAAAAGAAAAATTAACTTTTTTGGATACCACTGTCTCGGATGTGACCAACATTGGCAAGATTACGAAGGGGATAAAAGAAAAAAAGGAGGAGAAAAAGAGAAGTAAATAATCTGGATTTGTCTTGGGCCAACGGGGTTGTATTTGGTCCCCCCCCCACCTGATGAACAAGAAATAATACTGGGAGGCTGGTGTGATCCCACGAACCTTCCTGTTTGATCGAGTGGGATGGCAAAATTGACCGCCCCACGCTTGATAGTCAGCAATGGTCCCCACCCCCTGATAGTGATGATAAATTAATTTAATGGAAGGTGGTTTTCCCATCACACTCTGAAAAACTGGACAAGGGGGGGGGCCCTAATGGTGTGTATCACATGCGGTAAATGACCCTTTTTATACCAAGTTAAGCAGACCAACTTGAAGAAAACATCTAAATGGGGTAAAGGTGAAATGTGAGGGTATCTGATGGAAAAAATGCCCAAACAATACTGGTGTACTACGACCAGAAAAAAAAAAATAAAAAACAACCACATGGGACAAGTCCCATACCAATGAATCCATAAATTTAAAAACAGTAAAACTACCACCATTCCATCCAATTCCCCTTCATTTCATTCAATTCCATTTCAAAATATCATTCATTCCATTCAATTCATATCCATTCCAGTTTTTAAGCATGTTCCTTTGGGCAAGAAAGACCCGTCGCTTCTCCCCATAACAACCCTTCACAGAAAAACTTCCCTTGTGATATAAGCCAAGATGGAAATCGCGAGTTTTTTTCCCCCGGAGAAGGTTTGTTTAATGGGGGCGAAAAGGTTCCCCTGCCAAAAGGCCCATAAACTACTGATGGAATGAAATTAATAATAGAGAGTAGACTCCGTAGACCAGTCCCCCCCCCCCCCAAAATTTTTTTGTGGGGCACGTTTATTAAGTAAATAAACTACAGAGAAAACGGCGGTGAAACCGAACTTGGGCCACTATTGATGACGAAAAAATGAAACAAAACAGGGAAGCAATAGAAGCCACATGGCCCCTGGAAGAGCTTGGATTACTAATTGCCCAATTGTACACTGAGACAGAACACAGAGATGATCCCCCCCACGTCCCTGGGTTGAAATCTGTGCAATGGAGAAATGGGTGAAAACATGACCGGACCCGCAAACGTTTTATGTTGGGTGCAAAAATGGGCCCATCAATGGGGTGGGGATATGTATATTCCTTTTCAATAGGTTATGGTGACTAAGCAAACTACCCTACCATCACTGGCTGGCCCTATACTCAAACGATCAATACCTGCGTGATAAGAACCACGAGGGACCGGTCCCAAGAAGAAAATGTGGGGATTTGAACACCCCATCAGAGACCATTTGGTCAAAACAACCACACCGTGAATGAAACAACTTTATCCATGCCCCCCGTTACAAACCCCCCCTCACCACCCGCCCCAACCGGGGGTTGGGAAACGCCTCCAAAATTTATTTTTCCCCGAACCCCACGGGCGCTTTTTTTTTGACGGCAGACAAGTGGATAAGTATGGGTAATGATGATGACTAAGCCATTTCCGCCTCCCCATATCATGGAAATGATAGGGAAGAACACTAGTTGTAGGGTTGCGACAGGAACAAAACCTAGTTTAGCGCGAATTCCACGTTGATTGGCGCCCCTATAGAATAATTCCTACACATGGTCAAACTTATTCAAAATCCGTCCTTTGGTAGTTATGGCGCACCGTCCCTTTTTTGTTTGGTGGGTGTAAGAACAGGTAGAACCTAACTCCTCGCATTGTGGACGCAATTCCGGTGGGTCCCTATTGCATAGAGTGTACTGAATTAAGTTTGGTAAATAAGCACCATTTTTATAGGTATTTGGCCGTAAATGAAACCGCAAAGGGAAATCTTTTGTCCAGAGCCCCCTGTTATAAAAATTCGAAAAAAAAATAAAATATTATATTTTAAGAATTATTTTTTATTAGGGCTTCGGGCGGTTTTTTTTCCCCAGGACCAGAGGCCCCCGAGCCCCCCCCGTGGAAAGGTTTCTCCCCCACCACCGTACCTCCCGCATTGTTGGGTGGGGGTCCCCCACGTGGATGGAACCCGCCCTCTAATAGTTTGTGGCCCTGGACTAATATCAGGTGCAAGTGAATACTAAAACACCTTGAAATACATTGTCCAACAGGCCCGACAAAAACGACCACCAAAATAGCCCCGCTGTTAGATTTTGATAATTGGTTGTCCAACAAGAAACCAGAAAGAATTGGAAACCCTGTTATTACATAACATGATGTCAGTGCCATTCCAACAAACGTAGGGTTTTTTTTGTGACCCAAACCATGGGTGACACCCAAGCAAAAGTGACATGATTATTATAATGGAACCAATTTCCAGGGGGGGGGGGGTTTCCCAAAAACTGGGAGAAATGTGGAAATTGGCGGGGGAGGAAAAAATACCTAACGGAACACAAACAAATGAAACACCAAATGAATGGGCTCCTAAAGTATGGGTCAATATATCCGGTCCCCTTCTGATCCAAAGTGAAAGTGGATCAATTGGTGGCCCCCTGGGGCGGATTATATTAATCCCCTTCCGTTCCCAGCTGAAGTCAAGTGGAAAGGAATATAAAACACAAGTTTAGCAAAAATCTGAAGAAAAAATGGAAGATCGCCCAATCTGTTGAAAACCGCCATCCCAGAGGAAGTTAAAACATCACAAACAGTTTGTTTTGGGAAAACCTAAACAGCAAATGAACGACATTGTTTCTTCCCCCGTGGAAGAACGACATGCTCAAACCAATTAGGTCCTGGGTCCCAGCGTGTACACTAGGTAAACGGAAAACAACCTGGGGCTATAAAAAACATTAAAACGTAAAATCCAGAGGGAATTCGCAAACGGAGACCCGAAGCCGAACTTCTGTTCCACGGCGTTTAACCTTTGTGTATGGCAAGCGAACTGTTCGTTATCTGGACCTGCCAAAAAATGAAAACCCCATTTCAAACTTACAGTTGGGTATGCGGTTTATCGTAAATTTATGTTACACGTAAATAAAGTCAAAGGTGCTGTTTGATAATTTTTAAAATGGAATAAAAGAAAATACGATTTTTTGGCTTCCGGATCATCCTTGAATTTATCAGAAGCAACGTGTCCCCCCGTCTGAAAGTCCCCCCTCGATGGTTTTGAATTTCCCCCACGACAGGCCATAGCTTGAGTCTTTGGGGTAACGGGTTTTTTTCAATATAGGCTACTGTCTATATTCGTTTTTTCCCTCTTCCTTCTTTCGCCCCTTATAATCCAATTTGGAGCATACGAAAAATTATTCCCCAACTCATCCCCCCAAGCTGCCCTTCCCCCACCCCTTAAAGCCCCCCTTTTTTGCTAGCTCCATGGCCAACCACGTTGTTCAAGGCCCTCGAACATTTAATTCCCCCATCTTCTGGACCTTTTTTCAGTTTCTTGTTTTCTCTGTGTCCATATATCTTTTAAGTAAATCCTCTATTTTCCATTATTCATTTGTCAGTATGTGAAGGTTTTCCAGATAAACGATAATCTCGAGATTATATTTTATCCCACATATTATATTCCAAGTGTTTTCCTTTTATTGTTTATCCCTCAGTTTAGATAGACAGTATAGTAGTAAAAAGTAGAAGTGGTTAGTAGTAAAGTGAGTTGGGTAAGTAAGTTTTAGGTTAGTAAAAAGGTAAGTAGAGAATTATTAGTTTGTTCGTAGTAGCAGGTATATAGTATTAGTAGTAGTGCAGCAAGCAGCCGCAATTAGTAGATAGTATTTCAGTCAAGTATTGAGTAGGTAAAAGTTGGGGTAGCGTTAGTATTAGTTAAATGTGGTGAGTTTATTTTTGTTTGGTAGTATAATTAATCAGTAACGGTAATTTTAGCAGTAATTTAGTATTGTTCATAATTGGCGTAAAATAACTTATATAGGTTAGTAGATAAGTTGTTTGTTAGTTAGTAAAGTAAGTATGTAGTCCGTAACGTAGTAAGTCGGGTAGTGTAGTAGTAGTAGTAG
Source organism: Cepaea nemoralis (assembly GCA_014155875.1). Classification (NCBI taxonomy): domain Eukaryota; kingdom Metazoa; phylum Mollusca; class Gastropoda; order Stylommatophora; family Helicidae; genus Cepaea; species Cepaea nemoralis. The sequence continues at coordinate 404,096 of JACEFZ010001189.1, read as the reverse complement.
TAGTTAATACGTCGAACAAGGTCATCCAAATCGTGTAAAGGTTATTTGTCAAGCAGCCACGCCAGTCATAAGTCGGAGTAGTAAAAAGTACATACAGTACAGTAGTAAGTAGTAAGTAAGTAGTTCGTAGTTAAGTAATAGTAGTCCAGTAGGTAGTAGTAGTAAAAGTCCCCGTAAGTATAAGTAGTAGTAGTAGCCCAGCAGCAGTAAAAGAAGTATTAGTGGGGGGTATTAGTAAACTAGTAAACGTCATTGTTTTGTTTTGTAGTAGACGGTCCGTGAGGTAATACGTTAATAGTAAAATCAGCCGAGTACGTAGTATAAGTAGAATCCAGTTTAATAATAGTAGTCCTCCACCGCCAGTTAAGCAAAGCAAGCAGCAGCAGTAGCAGTAGTTAAAGTAGTAAGTAGTAATAGAAGTAAATAGTTAACAGTAGTTAGTAGATAAGTAAGTAGCGCAGCCAGTTAGAAGTAGTTAGTAGCTTAGTAGAATAAGTTGCAGTAAAAACTAGTAGTCAGCAGTAGCAAGCAGCAGCAAGCAGTAAAAAGCCAGAAAGTGTAAAGTTAAAGTAAGTAGTTATAGTCAATAAGTAGTAATAAGTAAGTATTTCGGTAATAGTAAAGTAGCAGGTTAGTATTTACAGTAGAAACGAATTAGTACTTATTTTGTTAAGTAGTATATGGGTAACCCCGTAAGATAGTTCGTAAAGCTCAGTATAGAGTTTACACAAAATCAGTAACTAACGTACGTGAACGTCGTAGCTATGTTAAGTATAGAGTAGTAGTCAGTTTTGGCAGTAAAGTAATTATGTAGTAGTAGTAAGTAAGTAGTACGTCAGTACACAGTATTACGTAAGTTATTAGTAAGTTAGTCAGTACCGTTAGTTAATGTTCAGGTAGTAAGTAGTACGTAAAATAAACTTAGGTAGAAAAGTAGTTCGTCGTACGTAGTCGTTCGTAGTAGTAGTCACGTTAAAGTAGTAGTGACTGTAATACAGTAGTAGTTCGTAGTAAGTTAGCGTTTCAGGTAGTACGGTAAAATACCGTAATCCTCCCAGTAGTCGTAGTAGTAGTGTCATTAGTCCCCAGTACAGTAAGTTGAAACTTGAGTTACACGTCTTAGTATTACACGTCCTTCCGTGACCGTTTCGTAGGTAGTAAGTTTAGTAGTCCGTCCGTAGTCGATCGTGTCGTTCCCGTATTGCGTTTTAAGTGCGTAAGTCGTAAGTCCCGTCCAGCCGTCCTGTCGTACGTAAGTAGTCGATACAGTAGGTCATAGTCGTTAGTGACGCCCACAGATTACACAATTCGTAGTCGGTCACTCGTCGTACGTCGTACGATCTGAGTACAGTCGTCGCAAAGTTACGCTCGTCAGTCAGTCCGTTCAGTTTCAGTTACGAGTAGTGCCGTTTAACCCGGTCGATACGGTTTACAGTAGTTCGGTTCGTTCGTCCTTCGTTAGTACGTCATTACGTACGTCTCAGTAATGTACGTCGATAGTCAGTCGTCGTTAGGTTTAGTTACCTGTCGTGACGTAGACAGTCGTACCATTCCAAGTACAACTCCCCCGTCAGTCCCAGTCGTCACGTTAGTCGTCACACAGTATTGTTAGTAAGTAGATAAGTGCCCCGTCGTAGTCGTAAGTTAATCGGCGTAAGTCTGTTCACGTCCGGTTACCGTAGAAACAGTAGTCGTCGGTAGTTAGTATCGTGGTCAGTTACCGCTTTAGTCCCGTAGTAAGTCGATAGTAGTAACGTCGGTACGTCCTAAGTCGTCGTTCACCCTAGTAGTAGGTCAAAGTCAGTTCCACGTTAGTAGTAGATAGTCCAGTAATAGTAGTAGCTGCCAGTCGGTACGTTTGTTAAGTTCGTTAGTCGTGTACTAGTCCGTACGTTCGTACACTCGTAGTAGTCGTAAGTTTAGTCGTCGTCCGTTTCATCAAGTACGTCCAGTCCCCGGTCGTACGGTCCGTACAGTAGTCAGTCATCAGTAGTCCCGTAGTCCCCCATCGTCGGTCCAACGTATTTTAAGTAACGCTTAAGTTAGCTCGCTCCGTCCAGGTTAAATAGTATTAGTATTAGTTGTCACGTCGTCAGTAGTCAAGTCTTCAGCTTCTTCAGTCAGTACGTTTAGTCAGTTAATCCGCAAGATCAGCTAGCCAGTATTAAGTAGTCTTAAGTAAAGTCAGTCAGTTTAGTAGTTAGTTAGAAGTCGTAGTTGTCAAGTCGCTTCATTAGTAGTACCTACGTGAGTAAGTAGTAGTCGGGTTTACCTAGTATCAACGTAAGTCGCACGTACGTCCGACAATGAAGTAACGACATACAAGCAAGAATGAATAAGACAGATAAGAAGAGAAAACGAAGAAGAACGACAAAAATTTCTGGTAACACCAAGCCATGGCTATTTAAAACCTTTTTTTAACGATAAAAAAACACGTATTATCAAAACACACCAATAGAGAGAAATGTAAAAACTGTCCCACACTCCAGTGAAACCTATACTGGTATAACATTAACAATATTTACAAAAGAAAAAAAAAAAAATACAGGAGAACCGTAAAGCCTTAGACTAAAATTTGCCCCACAAGACGACCGTAAACAATACGGCGCCTGGTTTGGCAGAAAAACAAAGAAGCGAACGGTAGACCTGTGTCCCCCCTCATTTTTTTAACAAGATATAAAAAGACTGTTTTTTTTCCCCCCCCTTCCCTTTTTTGCCGTCCCCCCTAAACACACCTGCACTCCGGCTTGCGTGAACTGCCCGTCCCTTCAATGATAGTAGGGGCGGACATCATTCCAGATTTTTTTAAAATACAAGAGAATCTGATTTTTAGAATAACATGTGAACGGCGGCCCCTCTTTGGATATTGCCCAGTTGTTTTTTATAGGTATGCCCAGTAGTTTTTTTTTGTACCAAGATACTGTAACTTATCTTAGTTTAGACAGTGGGGTGTTGTAAGAGAAAATGGGCGTGTTTTTTTTTAAACTTGGGTTTTTTTAAATAACCTTTGTATGGGTGTGTTAAACAAGCCCCCGTATTTGGAAGTTTAGCAAACCCTTTTGGGTAAGAAAAAACTCTTTTAAACCCTTCGGGGGGGAGGGGGGGGGGGGATGTGTTTACGTGGGGGGTCCCGCCCCCACAAGGTATGTAGAATATTAAATATATTGTTAAATCCCTTATAGTTTGAAAATAAGGTGGATTTTTTTTTCAAAGGTGAAATAAAAGAAAACATTTAAAAAGCCTTTTTTATGTTAAACTTCTTTGTTTGTTTTCGGTTCCCCCACGGTTTTACTTCCACCAGGTCCCTCTTCCACCCCTCTCCTCCATCTCCTCCCGCCCGTCTCGTCCCTCCCCCCTCTCATCCTCCCTGCCCCCTCTCTCCACTTCCCTACGCTCCTCCCCTCTCTCTCCCCCTCGATTCCTCTCTTCCTTCCTCTACCCTCTCCTTTCCCCGCTCGCTCGAATCTCACTCTCCCCCCCCTCTCTCTCTCCCCTTCTTCCCTTCCGCCCTCTTTCTCTCTCCTCTTCCTCTCTCTCCCTGGCTTCCCTCCATCTCCTACTCCTCCTTGTTATCCACTCTCTCTCTCCCCACTGCTCTCCCGCCCTCCCCTCCCCAATCTCCCTCGTCCTCTCTCCTCTCCCCCTCTCCCTCTCTCCCTCGTCCACCCCGCCAACTCTCTCTTCTCCTCTCTCTCCTCCTCATCCTTCTGGCCCCCCCGAATGTAAAGACGGGCCCCTGCCCCGGGTGGGCCCCCCATTTGGTTGTACCCACTTTTATTAAAATAAGACTTTGATTTGATTTTCCCTCCCTCAACATCCTCTCTCTCCTCCACTCCCCTCTCGTTCCCTCCCCTCCAACCCCTCTCAATCCCCTCTCACAGTTCCCCCTAGTTCCCTCTTCTCTTCCTCAGTCTCTCCCTCAATCTTCCCTCCCTACCCACCCCCCCCCCACCTCTGTGTGGTCCTCCCTGTAATGTTCCCCCTCTCTCTTCTCTCATGTATTTTTCCACCATATATATATATTATTAGGATTCTAATATATTATAAAATATATAAAATATATAGAAATATATTATATAATAATAAATATTATATTATAGTAAAATATTTATATTATGCAGAAGATGAGCACATTAACAGAAAACCATCCCCCGTGGAAACACCTAGTTAAAGTGCTAGAAGAGAAGATTCAAGGGGAAAGAGAAGACAGAAGATGGCATAAGCAAGATAAAAAATGGCTGGCCCCTTGGATTGGGACACCCCTGAGGACAGAGATGATGGCCGAGAAAACACACCGCAAGGGAACCGCGAATTGGAGAGAAGGGGACATGGAACGTTACCCTACGGACCCAGCTGGCAGTGCCCCCACCTTTTTGAATGATGATAGTCTGCCATGGGCCCACCTGGTGCCCTCAGTCCCCAGGTACCCATCCATCCCTTTTTTCTCTATAGTTCTTTGTTTTTTACCCTCCCCATTAACGGGTGGGGACTTTCCCCCGGCATGCTTATAACCTTGCAGACCTTTTTATAAACCGTGTGGGTGCCTCCATTTCCCTTTAAACAAACAGCCACCGTCCCTTTCCTTTTATATGATTTGAACATGCTTTTTTTCAGCTGAGATACCACTCTGAAAACCACTGCAGCGTTATTTCACCACTCCTAAATGGGAGTTTTTGTCGTACGTGAGACACATCCGGGACTACAAGGGTCCAGGAGGAACCCACCAAACCCAGAAGTAGTTGTGGCTATAGATGGAGGTTTAAGTACAGAGTGAAATGCGTGGAAGACATCAATGATGACCGTCTCGAGGTGACAAGCACAAGACACGCGAAAAACAGAAAATTAAATTTGCCTCCTGTCAGTGACGTTTCACAAGCTTAAAAGACGTACAAGGAAAAAACAGAATGAAGAGAAAAGATACTGCACGGATATAATTTGCACATCTGGAAATGACCAGGAAGTGTCCCAAATGATACAACACGTTTCGTAAAATTACTGGCCTGAATAATGACTGTAATGAGTCTGCATTGGCCCCGAAACGCTTTGTTTATAAGAACGAAACGACGTTTTACGCAAAAATGTATTCTTTCTACAAACTAAGCAGAAATATGAAGCAAACAACCCAAGCAATTTGCATTGTGATTTATAAACGGAAAAAAAAAAATCAAGTGCAACAACCAGTACACATTTAATGCCGGTATTTTTATGTTAAACTACGTGCAACTTCAATCAGCCGTCGGTATCCTCCGGTTTAATGTACGCGTGTAATGTATATAAACATTGTTGATTCAGAACGCGCGTCCTTAGCAACCACGAAAGCCAGATTAGCAACGGTAATAGATATGGCATTGGGTAAAGGGGGTGAACTGTAGAGTAACGGTTGACAAGTGTATACTTGAATGCTTCCAGGCTACGGTTGACAGTAACAGTTATTATGAGATACACGCAGGTAGGACATGTGTAAAGTGAAGGACACCACCTTTGACGTTATAGGCGGGTTCGTACAGGGTGCTAAGCCCATCTACTTTGTTTGGCCTAATCGGCACTCAAATGGTGTTGAGTCAATATCACGTCTACAGGCTTTATTTTCCAAAAATGGATCGACAATAAATACTAACAATGTATTGTTAGTTGCATATCCTTAACAGGATGTAGCAGTCAGCCCCAGCATTTTTAAAAATATGTTCGTGATTCATGGGCAAGTTTACATTCAATAGTTTGCCATTGCTTTCTGAACAACCGGCACACATACCATTTCATAACAAACTCAACGCAAGGCGGTCTTATGCCAAATCGCAAGCAACTGTGTTTCGAACGCGGTATACGGGTTTGCCAACTGCGTCTGTAATCTCTTTCTCACGGAGCAGGAAATACAAGTAATACCAAATTCATTAAAATATCAAGCGACAAAGAGGAGAGTCATGGTCGTCGATGTCTACCCCAAGATAGATAAAGAATTATTATTAGGCCTATTATTATTTTTTTTGGCGTTCTCTCGCTTTGAACTCAAGTGTTGCCCGTCAATTGCTAATACTTCGAGTGCACTGGATTGATTTTTGTGTGTTGATTGGCTTTCCTTATTACCAGTGTCCTTCGCCATTAGGCGAAGCCCACTTCGACTTCTGAGGTACTTGTAATTTACTCCCCCAAGCCACGGACGAGAAGTCAACATTTTAGTCCAACTGATCGGTTTAGAGATCGAACCTGTTATCTCGACATCAGCACACCGGAAGTTTAAGAGCGAGCCCTCTTATCCATTCGGCCATGCTGACTTCCCGAGAAGGCATATGACATGAAGAAGATGTGTTTTAATCTGGTAGACAATCTTAGTGGCTGTGGGAATCTCATCATTATCATGTGTCATCCCGATAAGCATGGGCTGTTATGTTTCACCATCTCATTCGATCACAATAGTCGTGGATCAGCTCAGTTTTCTTGTCTCGACCATACCACGTGGCCAAGCCATCCAGTTATTTACTTCTCTGCTTTTCCCTCGTTCTCTTCACCTCGATCTTGCCAGTTGTCATCATGTTTTCCAATTTATTTCTTCTTATAACGCTCGACGAATTATGATAAACTAGGCATCTGTAAAGAAGGTAGTTTGCCGTTGCTTTCCTTCCTGGCAGTGACCATACTGGCCGGAGACCGTAACCGTGGTCCCGTTAAAGAGATCGTGAGACTACCATCGCGAAACTTGTGACCATAACCAAAAACTATCCGTCGGCTGCCCTCAAAGTTTCATCCTCCACCTGCCGTCTGTGGTTTCTTGTGAAAAACTCCCCCCCCCCCACCCCCCCCCCCGTTATGCCGTCGCCATTTTACCAGAAGTCATACAGTATATGTGTGTTGTATATTTAAGAAAAATAATTCTTCATAATATACAGAACCAGTTCTAACACACGGTTGCTATTCCTGAACAACCAGTCATTGTTATCTACTGCGTAGAGTATCTTGCAGTATACGGCTTGGGGGGAGGGGGGAGGGGTCTTGAACCTGAGGCATTAAGGTCCGCCTGGCTAGTTCAGTCGCCGCGAACTGTGCAATTTAGGGTTTTCTTTTTGCTCCCGACAGAAACAAAAAACCACACCTTACCGATGATTCGAATCTTGTCTCATGAAGAAGAACCCGGCGTTCTTAGACACCCGGCCAGCCATTTCCTCGAACAATCAGTCAGTAGGCTAAGACATCAATTAAAGCGTTGGAGATGTGGTTTATAGAAGAATGCTGGAAATTCCATGGGCAGCCTAAATTAGTAATCTGGACATTTTGAAAGTCGCAAGGACAACTTAGCACAAACATCAGGAAGAGACAATCTTCATTTTTTTGGTCACATTATGAGAGGACAAACACTGGAACATATTGTGACAGCTGGAAAGATCTGTGGGTGTTATTCTACTATGCAGACTGACAGAAAGACAGACAGACAGACAGACAGACAGACAGACAGACAGACAGACAGACAGACAGATAGATAGATAGACAGACAGACAGACAGACAGACAGACAGGCAGGCAGACAGACAGACAGACAGGCAGGCAGGCAGACAGACAGACAGGCAGGCAGACAGGCAGGCAGGCAGGCAGGCAGGCAGGCAGGCAGACAGACAGACAGACAGACAGACAGACAGACAGACAGACAGACAGACAGACAGACAGACAGACAGACAGACAGACAGACAGACAGACAGATAGATAGATGATAGATAGATTAGATAGATAGATAGATAGATAGATAGATAGATAGATAGATAGATAGATAGATAGATAGATAGATAGATAGATAGATAGATAGATAGATAGATAGATAGATAGATAGATAGATAGATAGATAGATAGATAGATAGATAGATAGATAGATAGATAGATAGATAGATAGATAGATAGATAGATAGATAGATAGATAGATAGATAGATAGATAGATAGATAGATAGATAGATAGATAGATAGATAGATAGATAGACAGAGACAAGGCAGATTGACAGATTGTATGACATAAATATGAAAACGAACAGAATAATTCTACATATATTTTAATTAATATAGTGTTTAAAAAAACAGTATTTAACTGCTGAAATATTAATACACGCACATAGATTTGCACTGACCGACCAAGCACTGATTGATTTGTTGGTTTCCATTTCCACACCTTTTCTCTCAGTTCAATGATTACTTTGATGTGAAAGGGCTATTAAATACCCCTGATGCATTTCTAAGTATTCCTTTCACTTTTATTTTAATGTCAGAAACCAAGTAACATCGATGAAGGTGCCTGCAAACAACAGACCAACAACTAATTTACCTGGCAACCAGCTAACAACATCAACTGACTGTCTGGCATAGCCATTGAGTAACTTAGCTAACTAATCGACTAAGTAAACTGTCTGGCTAACTAACTAACTAACTAACTAACTAACTAACTAACTAACTAACTAACTAACTAACTAACTAACTAACTAACTAACTAACTACTAACTAACTAGCCAACCAACCAACCGATGCATTGACCGACCGACCGACCGACCAGTCAACCAACTAACCAACTAGCTATCTAAGAATTAACTAACTAATTGATTGAATGACTAACCAACTAAACTAACTAACTATTAGGGACGTTCATTTGAAACCCGTTCCAAAGGCTTTATTACAAAAGCGTGAAAGAAACATTAACAGGTGGTAGCATTTTTTTTAAAAAAAGCATTCATTTTGAATGAATTATGCGCCATGGGTTGGTCAGAAGAAGTCGCCGTAGGCATTCAGGCAAGCATCCCATTGCTTAGGTAGGCGGTGAATGCCGTCCGCAAAAAAAAAAAAGGATTGTGGTTGCTCACTGAACCAAGTGTTTACCGCTTTCATTACGCCTGCATCTGTGTGAAATCGTTGCCCCTTGAGAGCTTATTTAGAGGTCCAAACAAATGAAAATCACATGGTGACAAATCAGGACTATAGACTGGATGTTGCAGAATTTCCCACTTCTTCCTTGCTAATGCTTCCTGCACAATCTTTGCGACATGCGGACGAGCATTATCGTGCAACAAAATCACACCGCGAGAAAGCATGCCGGGTCGTTTATTCTTGATGGCTTTTTGCAGCTTGTCTAGTGTTTGCAAGTAGTGGGTAGAGTTGATGTTGACACCAGGTTCTTTAAAGCCGGCCAACAATAGCCCTTCATGGTCAAAAAATGCGCTCAGCATAACCTTACCAGCGGAAACCTGTAACTTGAATTTTTTGGCTTTTGGTGATCCAGCATGCTTCCATTGCATGCTCTCTCTTTTGCTGCTCGGCTCAAAGTGGTGACACCATGATTCATCGCCTGCCACTATGCGGAAGAGAAATGCATCACCCTCCACTCTGTAACGCAGCAAGTGGTTCAAACACCATCCCATGCGTTCCTCCTTTTGGTGGTCGGTCAAAATCCGTGGTACCCACTGTGAACACCTTCCGATATTGCAGTTTCGTACGAACGACCTTTTGAATTGTCCCAATTGACACATCAAATTCTTTCGCTAGCGAACGTATGCTTCGACAACGGTTCATCTGCACTACTGCATCAATTTTGGCGATGGTTTTTTCTGTTGCAACAATATGCGCTTGACCTGGCCGTCGTAGATCTGTCGTGAACTGACAACCTTTCCGAAACATTCGTGCTCAGTCTGTCACTGTTGTCTTCGACACACATTTGTTACCGTACGCTGCCTGCATTCTTCGATGAATGTCCACTGGTCGACATCTTTCAAATGAAAGAAACTGAATCACCGCTCTTTGAGCTTCTTTGTACGGATTTTGGAGCAACCCGGCCATTTTATCAACGGTCAGAAACAGAACCTATGCGTCATGAGACGATAAGTACAAGTGTTTCTTTTCATTGGTCATTACTTAGCACATGACTATGACATGATCATGTTCAACGTACGCAATTACGCGTGGTGCGACACAACGGATTTCAAATGAACGCTCCTTATAACTAACCAACCAACCATCCAACCAACCAACCAACCAACCAACAAACCACCAACCAACCACCCACCCAACCAACCAACCAACCAACCAACCAACCAACCAACCAACCAACTATCTATCTACCTAATTCAGTGGTTCTCAACCTTTTTAGCCAATGGACCCTTCACCATATGTACAGAACGTCATAACCCCCCTTTCATATTTCCTCCCTATAAATCCACTCTCTTTTCTCCCACAGTATACGTAAATAGACTAATAGTAAATGGACTAATAGTTCGATGTGCATTACAGATGATCCGTTGACTAACTAACTAACTAACTAACTAACTAACTAACTAACTAACTAACTAACTAACTAACTAACTAAACTAACTAACTTACTAACTAACTAACTAACTGACTAACCAACCAACCAACAAACTCACTCACTCACTCACTCACTTACTTACTCACATACTCGCTCGCTCGCTCACTCACTCCCTCACTCACTCACTCACTCACTCGCTCACTCACTCACTCACTCCCTCGCTCACTCACTCCCTCGCTCACTCACTCACTCACTCACCCACTCACTCACGTCTTATCTTGTCTCTCCTCTCCACAGCAACTCTCTTCTGGTCAGCATTAGTCTTCTGTTCCCCAACGTCCTTGCATGTTTGTTTTATAGCTTTTATTGGAGGTTTCTCTTTTTCATTTTACCTCCAGTATTTACAGTAACGCGCCCCAATGTCTAATGCTGCGACAAGCCAAGTTAACCGGGTGTTGTTTGGTCTTCAATAGTTGTCTATTGTTTTCATTGCCTTTAATAATTTGTAGAGAATAGACGACTATTGAGCATCGTTCAAAAGTAAGGTCATCATGGTGTTTATTAGTTTCTCCTCCTCCTTCTTCTTCTCTTCTACTGCCTGTCATCTGTCATCTTCCATTGGAGCATAGGGTATCAACCAATTCACGTCAAACTCTTTATAGTGTTGTTCTTGGTTGGTTGTATTTTGCAGCTTTGGTCAGCTGTATCATCATCATCATCATCATCATCATCATCATCATCATCATCATCATCATCATCATCATCATCATCATCATCATCATCATCATCACCACCATCATCACCACGATGTACTCTGTCAACTGGCGTAGAAGTTCAGGTCTCTCCACATATATAGGTCATGGGTGTTCTGCCTCTTTTCCCCCATTGGTCTTTCCAGTCATCACGATGTTTTCCAATGGCTTTCATATGACCAAAAATGTTGTTTGTCTCTTATATTATAATTGTAGATAATGTTCTACTCCTATAGCCTCTTACGTTGTTAGGTACTCTTGCAGTCCAAAATATTGCCTGAGTGACTAACAACGTTTTTTTCTGGAAGAGGCTAAAAAAGTAGAACTTTCGAACCCAAATACCATCTTTCCAAATTAAAAAAAAACAAACAACATCCAGCCTCCCCCTCCTTATTTTTGTCTATCACCACCAAGGGGACGGTATCGCCAACTGCAGGTACCACTGAGTTATTTACCGTTTAACAGAGTGATATTGATCGAATGCTTGTGTGAGGAATCTAGGATGCTGACAGAGCTGAATTTACATAATGAGGTTCTAAACCTCGTGTTTTGTTTTCATTCTTTGGCTCTCAGATGAGGAATTTCATCGTTAGGAAGCTAAGGTTTTTTTTCCCCTTCATTTTTTGGTTTTATTTCACGGGATTTAAATACAAAATAGGATGAGTTTATAATAGAATTTCACTTTCAAATGCATTGAGGCGCACTTGCATATTGTGCTCTCCCCATAGTTTGATATAGGCCAATCAACACCGTGGGATGATATAGGGTGTGTGATCGATAACACACAGCCCGCTTTTACTTTAAAAAATAAATAAATTCGTGTATCCTTTTACAGGACATCGCTGTCAACAGCAGCATCTTTCAGCTGTCTGTTGATTTCTTGGCAAGATTACACTCAGTAGTTTGCCATTGCTTTCTGAGCGGCCGGCTCAGTTATTCCGCAAGTCACCAGCGGGGGTAGAACCGCTCCCAGTTCTCGCCTGCTACGAGACTCTGCGAGATAAACGGGATTACGGAGAAAGTGGTGTAACTCCTCGGCCAGAGAGACCGGCCCCGCTTTTACTACCCAAAACATTTCCCAATCCCCATTTTAAGCTGAGCGACTTGGGAATCGAGGTCAAGTTTGGCAATCCGTCTCTACACGAATTAGAATCGTGACCAAAATAATGGCTTAGACCTGACGCAAATTAGCTTTGATGCCCCATTCTTCTTCTTCTTCTTCTTTCGTTCGCCTAAATTATGTTTATAACTGCAATGTTGTCTCTTGTATGAATCTAACAGTCTTTTTTAGTTCATTCGGCGGTCCATAGAGTTTATCTTCCACTGTTGTCTCTCTAGGCCAGAAGGTTCGCCTGGATATGTTGTAGTTTGGGCAATCCTGGAGTATGTGCTCTGCTGTCTGCGCTGCCAAACCACATGTGCACATGGCTGAGTCACCAATCTTGAATTTTGTATACATGTGGTTGCGTAATCTATTGTGTCCTGTTCTGAGGCGCAGAAGAATGACCTGTTCTGGTCTATCCATAACGTGGTAGTCGTCTTGAGTAAGGTTTGGTGGCCTTCTGACTGATTTGATCATTCTTTTCTTTTGGTGGTATGTAATAGGCACATCTGGTTGTTCTTCTTGTGCTCCTTCCTTAGCCAATCGATCAGCTCTGTCGTTTCTGGGGATTCCACATTCTTTAAACATGCTATATTATGTGGTAGATGTAACCTAATCCGCCCTCATTCCTCGTTCTCAAAAATATTTTATAATATGGTATAAAGAGAATAAATGCGCTTTTATCTATATTTCTCAGAAATACGAGTAGTATATAATATGTTAGGGTTGGCTATCAAAGACGATAAAACAAAGAAAATTGATATATTTTGATTATTTGAAACGTAATGAAAGTTTGGATAGAACAATAATGGAGGGGTATATGCCTGGGAAGAGAGGAAGAGGAAGGCCACAGAGAAGATTGGTGCAGGATGTGGCGGATGATCTCCAGATGGGTGTATCGTACGCGGGGCATCTTGCTTGTGATCGAGAAGTTTTCCGGAAGGTTGTTATGGGAGCGAAGTTCTGCAAAGGACATGCTACTGAATGAATGAATGAATGAATGAATGAATGAATGAATGAATGAATGAATGAATATAATAGGTTGAGAGTAACATAGAGGTAATATGAGAACACCGTGGACGGATAGAAAAGGCAACGAAGATCTCTTGAAAGAAGTTAACTCACAAGGAAAACTGGTTACTCGCATCAGAAGGAAACGGTCCGCATTCCTTGGGCATTTCATGAAAAGGGGAAAGCTGGAGTATGTCGTCACAGTGGGAAGTTTGGAATGGAACAGAGGCAGGGGGAGACCCAGAGAGAAGATGCTGGACAGTTTGACATCATGGCATGGAGAAACACGTCGGTATCAGAAATAATTCGCAGCACAAGAGACAAAAGGCTGTGAGCAGACACCACATGGAGTATACGAATCAGGAAGTAACATGGATGTCACATTATATCTCTTTGTCAGAAATAATATATAATGTGAGTTGAGTTGAGTTGAGTTGAGCCAAGAACTGACATCACTGCACTCAAGACATTCCCATACGCGCTCCGTCTCCTCGTTCAACAGCCAGCAAAGAGTCACACTACTAATCGTTCCTACCGCTATCGGATTAAATCAATTCAATTCTCACAATCTGTGACCCCTGAAGCGAGGTGAGCCATTCCACACGAAACATCCCCTTCTATCTGAGTCCGTAATGAATACAATGTTTGTTGCAGTGGTCTCCTCTAACCAACGGAATGCCGCTGTGACTACTTTCATCTCCATTCTCATGCTGGAGGTCGTAGTCTCATATGCCAGACTCTCATTTTTCAAGCATCGTCCATTAGCTTTCGCGATGAAACCCCCAACCACTCCGTCTGTTTCTCACCACTGACTCATCGGTATAGTTGTTGCATCTCAAACTCTGTGCGGCTCGCTGCCCATTTTCTGCACTCACGATCCAGTGTTACTATTACATTGTGCCAGTCCGTCATGTTTTCTGGCACTTCAACCCACTCTTTTTCACGATTGATGGTCTCTAGATCACACGTTTAGATATTTTCGCCTGTGCCATCCAGGATCTGCCTCGTCTTGGTCTATGACCCTTGACCATATCCATGGCTTCATGCAGGGGGTGATCCCTATCTGCAACAACTCTCAGGTACCATTTGGCCTGAAGGACCCTATGCCTATCCGCCATTGTTGGTAGCGCCAGGACATCCCTCATGCATATAATTGGTGTGTCCTTTGTGCACCCTAGGATCACCCGCATGGCAGCATTCTGTATGCACTCCAACCTTTCAATTTGGCTCTTTGGTACTGTCAGCAGCCCCAAACCATACTCAATGACAGAAATTATTAACCGCTGAAAGAGCCTATAAAGCATCCTCTGCTCTACCACGATTGCTGCCATCATTCTTAATGCATTAAGTCCCCTACCAGCCTTCAGCACCAAAGCCTCCACATGATCCTTGAAAGACATACACCTGTCAAATGTGATACCCAAGTACTTCAATTTACTCTAACCTGGGGTTGGGGTTGATGGTAAATAACACACAACATAACATAAAATACACAATAGGTTAGAAGTAACATGGATGGGATACAAAATTGACTTTCTCTAAATTACTGTGTCGAGTGAAATAAGTAACATAACTATGCTATGAGAACGCTTTCTCGCACGCTCTCTCTCTCTCTCTCTCTCTCTCTCTCTCTCTCTCTCTCTCTCTCTCTCTCTCTCTCTCTCTCGCTCTCTCTCTCTCCTCTCTCTCTCCCTCTCCCCCCCCCTCTCTCTCTCTCTCTCTCACACACACACACACATACACACACACACAAAGGATTATATCGTACGCTAGGTGTATAATATATTTTCTGTTTACATCTTTTCTCAGTTTAATGAACATATAAGTTTTCTTTTTAGCAAGCACAGGTTCTAGATAGCATGTAAGAGTTCTTTACTTACTGTACTACGTTGTCTATGATTCTTGATTGCATGTAAAAGTTGACGATCAAATTCTTCTATTATCAGGTTGATGTGAACAAATCAACTACTACTTGAAACAGAATTGGTTCTATCATTCAAGAAAGGTTACCAGATCTAAACGACCTTGTGGAATTTGAAACAAGCGGCGCTGATAGATAAACCGATCTGGACGTCTATACATCGTAGGCAATTCCTAACGTGCCGTGAACAGTATCATAAGACATCCTACTGTCTCTAGCCGCCAACGACCATGAGTACAAGACCTAAGAAAGGAAAGAAAAAAGACGAAAAACCACCACCTGCAACAGGTCCCGGTAGTAAAATTATAGCACTGCCTGAGCCGTTGCGCAAAGGGTACATAAAGAGAATTGGGGATACTAAGAAGGTACATCTCCAGTTTGGGACGGCAAATATGAAATCGCTACCCATTGAGATTTACAACAATGAAGAATTAAGTGCGCTAACAGTGAAATTCAACGCTGAAAACAACAGAATTAAACGTTTTCCAAAATCTATTTCAGCGTTAGAGAATGTGGAGTTCATTGATGTCAGAAACAACAATTTATCGTCTTTTCCAGCGTCGGTGGCGAAGTTAAAAAAGTTAAACTTTCTGGATTTGACTGCCAACAATATAAAGAAACTTCCGAACCCAATTCACAAAGCAACGGGTTTGAAGACACTATTAGCTCCCAAAAACAGAATACGTACTTTGCCAAAGAACATTGGGAAGTCCACAAGTTTAGAATATATTGACGTGTCTTTCAACATGATCAGATCTTTCAAGAAAGGGGTTTACGAAAGCAATGCTTTCATCAACTTCAGAAACAACCGCATCAAAGAAATGCCACCCGTGAAGGTGAAAAAGGCGAAAATAAAGAAATTGGATCTATCTCACAATTCAATTGCTTTTATACCGGATACCGTCGACCGTCTTTGTTGTCTAGTTTGGCTGGATCTTTCCCACAATTCTCTTGATGAACTCCCGGCTCAAATTGGAATGGTAAAATACCTGCACTATTTTGACGCTTCCTTTAATTCTATCAAAGGTTAGTAGCAGCATACATGTATTTAGTGTACTGACTTATATTCTTGTCCGTGTGTCAATGGGGCCTATAAGGAAATCAAACAATATTTACACTGTAACCTGCTATGCACGTCGTAAATGTGGTGTCAGGTCAGATATGACTGAGCTACCGTATGACAATAGACGGTACTACCTGCTTTCTGTTAGCGCCGAATGTTGGGTGGAGATCACCAAACCTAACACCCCAGATAGTGCCAACGGCTTCGGGCGGAAGAGTGCAAGGAGTGCAACCTAAAGACTAAATGTCATGACAGGGCAGACCAGGCCCTAAGCTTGGTCGGCAACTGGTCTAGGGTGGAAGCTCCAACAGGCGAACAGTAAGGATATTGATTTGCTGACCCGACAGCTTTTGCAGCTTGTCTTGTTCCAAGCGTATTGGTGTTACCTTTCCTCTGGAGTACACTAGGCAGTCCGAGAGAGGGATCATGTTGCATGAGAAACACATGGTCTCTAAATTCAGCCCAGGCTTTGTGTTACGGAGAGGTATAACTCCATTTCACAAATTATCGTCTGTCAAGGCGGCAAGGTACCAGTCAATCATTCGTAAATGGCAACTAGGGGTTGTGGGTGGGGTGGAGGGGGATTAGTGTGATACTAGCTGTTCCAGCACCCGAAGAGTCTTCAGCTTGTCTATCTGTACGGGCGGGAGAGCTATCTCGTTGTTGGAAGGAAAACTTGACCAGCAAAAATACAAATTAGTCATGAACAAACCTTTAAGAGCTTGGGTATACTAAACAGAGATAGATATAAAAACAAAAATTGCTGAACAAGTATGATGTTTACGTCTTTTTCCTTCCATTCTCCCCCTTTACACGTGTCCGTAGATCCATTAATACTTTATTTATATCATGTACTCCTAAAATTGATATTGATTTTCTATTATAATTTTTAGTTATCGTTGGTTTGTATATCATTACCTTGGTTTTGATATTCATCATGCGGTTCATAAATGATAAAGTACCAAGACAATTTCTGGAAGCTATGGAAGAGTGATATTGACCCAAAAAAAAATATTACAAAGTATAAAAATACCACGGGCGGCCAACACGAGTCATTTCAATGGATTGAAAGAGGCTAGGGTGCAAAGGACAACTATCTCAAACCTCAGAAGGAAACAACTGACGGCGTTGGTCACACTAAGAGAAGATGGTAACATTGTAACAGGTGGTGAGATTAACTGATTCAGCGTCGAATGATAATATATCGCTTAATGAAAGTTAATGTGACCTCCCATTTGTACAGAAGGACGATATATTGTCATGTCATTTAAAAAACTGTCATTTACTGCCATTATAGTATCTTGCGGTGTATGGCAGAGGGGTCTTTGAGCCTGAGGGATTAAGGCCGCCTGGCTAGTGCAGTCACCGCGAACTGTGCAGGTTAGGGTTTTCTTTTTGCCCCCGACAGAAAAAATTCCCACACCTTACCGAGGGATCGAGTAATCGTTTTATTTGTTTTGTTTCGTGTATCGTCAGTGACGACATATAATCATATTGTGCAGATATGGCCGAATGGGTAAGAACGCGTGTTCTTAAACATCCGTTGTGCCGATGCCGGGTAACTGGACTAAAATGTTGACCTGTCGTCCTTGACTTAGGAACGTAAATTACAACCACCTCTGAAGTTGGAGAGGGTTTGCCTGGTGGCGAAGGACACTGTTAATAGGGAAAGATAACCCACACGGAAAATTCAGTCCATCACTATTATAAAAATAGTGTGTATGGATTACGCTTGAGTTCAAAGCGAACGAGTGAAAATATCATATTGCAACTGGCAACATTGGTATTGAGACTCTACGCTGGCTGTTGAAGATGATGATTGGGCGCTTATGGGAATGCCCAGAGTGCGGTGATGTCGGTTCTCAACTCAACTCGTCAGTGAACGGAATGCTCAGTGAACGTAAATGTACATGATAATATTTGTGTGCCACGTCTGGTCCAAAACTACTCTTTGTTTGGCACCGAAACGGTTTAATAACAGAAGAAAAAAATGAAAGCAGTGAGAGCAGAGCCTGGGTAGTCTTGAACAATGGCACGGAAAGATAGCAGCAGACGAATTGATGCATAGTGCTAGAGACGGGTAGTTGTGGAGAGGCATACTCGCCCACGTCAGCTGGCAGTGTAGTTAACTATGATGCTGTTATAAAGTCGGTTGCATATCCCTTTAAGAGGCGTTGCAATCAACCCTAGCATTTAATAGTTGCTTGTGATTTACAGAATATTACTAATGTTTTCTGAATGGTCGACGATCATAGAATCAAAATCAACGCAAATCGATCTGCTTCCAAACCGCTTGTGGCTGATTTCGAACCCTCGACCCGGTAAATATGAGAAATTGTGAAACTGCGTTCACTAACCCATAAGACACAGATGGCGACGATGATGATAGAACACCCCTTTTATTAACTAACGAATGTAAAGTTCGCTGTATTCGTATCTCGCACTCACTAAAGTATATCACAGACAGTAGAACAGAGATGTTCTGGTAGCGGGCCTATGCATATACTTGCCTGTGCGTGCTGTTGGTTTGTCGGCACTACTGTCTGTTCCACTTTTCTCATGGGCCAGTAAGGGGCATTTTGTGTGATATTCGATGGTACAGGAACGGAGCACTTATGGGTGTGATCCTTTGCCGTGAAGTTGGAACCGTGGCTAACTAGCGACTAAGTGTAAAGAAACTGACACCAAATACAGTTACTGACTGAATGGGGTCAAAGTTAGACAATTAGCATGTTTCCGGCAATAACTGACACCTTCACAGACGATAGTTTGTAAAATGGAGTGATACCTCTCCATAGCACAAAGAATGGACTGAATTTAGAGATCAGATCAGCAAAGCAATACTCTTATTGTCCATCTGACGGAGCTTTCATCGTAGACCAGCTGCTGACCAAAACTTACGGTCTGGTCTGCGCAGCCATGATAAGGGTAACATCTCATCTTCTTCGTCTTGTACATGTGAAGCATAAGCAGCGGGATAGTGCCCATTTATGGGCTTCACATTTCGACATTCCCATGGCCTCTGTTATTCCCCCCTGTCCATCGTTTATATGGTCAACCTCTTCTTTTGGTTTCCATTTGGTCTGAATAGCAGTGCTTGTTGTGTTATATTGTAATTGTATTGTTAGTTGGTATCTCTCTGGAATCTCATTTCCTTTTCTCTTTTTTTAAAATATCATTTGCAGGTTTGGCATTGGTAGCATAGAGTTAGTAGGAAGATTGTGTTGTAGAGTAATTTTTGTAGAATTTAATTGTTTGTTCTTTAGTATTGGTGCCATGTGTCCAATGCTGTTGGTTTGCCACAATGCGTCTATTTTCGATCTCGTCTTTTTATTTGCCGTTTAATGATATTATATATGCAAAGAATACCATGAACAGACAGAAAAACCAATGAACAAGTCCTTCAAGAAACAAATGAAGATCGTAAACTGATCAGAGACATTAGACGTAGGCAGTCAAAATTTTTTGGACATGTTATGAGAAGAAATGAATTGGAGAACTTGGTGACATCTGGCAAGATAGAAATAAAGAGACCAAGGGAAAGACCGAGAAGTAAATACCTGGATGGCTTGGCCACGTGGCATGGCCGAGACAGAAACACGGAGCTGATCCACGACTCTGGTGATCGAGTGAGATGGCAAAACATGACCGCCCACGCTTATCGGCATAGCACATGATGGATGGATGAATATTATACTTCCTAAGTACTTGAAGCTCTTTACTTGTTTCAGGAGATGTTCTTTAAAATGAATCTTTGTTGTTTTTTTTTCTTCTTCTTTGGTTGTAGTCATTATCTCTGTTTTACTAACCCACAAGCACAAATCACCCCAGTACACTGGAAGTAGTAGCACGTGTATGGACAACGCGTGAGTTCAAAGTGAATGGTGGCCAAAACAAAACAAAAAAGTGAAGATGCATAGCATAGAGTAGTGGTTCTCACCCCCGGGGGGGGGGCGGCTTGGGAAATTTTAGGGTTTCGGGGGGGGGGGGGGAATTAAGATTATTTCAAGATCGCCATAATACAAGAACCGATTACTCGATATTGTTTTACCCTCCATACTTTACGGTTTGTACTTTACGCCCATCTGAAATTCGTTTCATAACGTAAGTAGACCCGCAAATCACGTTTTATAAAGACGTCTAGGCTTGTTCTAGTATGTGCTATTAAATTCAGCTTCCATTTTTACGTATGCTGTATAGAGGCGGAGGGGTGATTTATAGGGAGGAAAATATGAAAAAGAGGGGTGGGGGGATGACATTCTGAACATATGGTGAAGGGGTGCATGGGCCAAAAAAGTTGAGAACCACTGGCATAGAGTATCTCTACATTTACAGCCGATGTGACTGTGATGCTCTTGATAGATGTTTACATTGCAAGCAATTAATTATCTTATTTACTGTTAAAATGTTTAAGTATAGCAAAATCCATTTGATAGCAGTTGAAGAGACAATATTCTTGTTTGTCCAGCGATCCCCGACGAATTGTGCGCCCTGGGTTCTGCACTGGACACACTGAAACTGTCCAACAACGAGATCGCTCTCCTGCCTGAAGAGATAGACAAGCTGAAGAAACTTCGGGTGCTGGAAATGGCGAACAACCAGTTGGAGTATATGCCGGAGTCCATGAAGAATTTGATGTTTCTACAAGAGATTAATGTGTCTGGGAATAAGCTGACCTCTATGAAGTTTGCAGTTACTTTGAAAGTTAGTAAATAATTGATTAAAATGTTTAACGTGATACTCTTTTTTTAATGGTTGGCTGATTAAATGTTGGCTTTCGGTTGATTTTAAAAATGTTAATCGCCGATGCTTGGCTTAAATTTTACTTAAATAAAATACTTATTAAGCCAAAAAAGAATTGACCTTCGACATCTCTGACTTCTTCCTTGCCTTCAGTTCAGCAAAGTGGCGAAAAGGAGAGGTGAAGTGAACAATCACATGTAAGCGCGAAACTGTATCGTTTGTGACGTCTTCAATATCTCATAGAATGACTAATGACTACTAATGAGTGTCTCCCTTCTTCAGCAGAGGTATGAAAAGAAACTGATGTAAACATTCATCTTATATCAGGTCAAAACTTTATAAATGAAGATGCTTGTGCGCGAGCACGCACGTACGTTCTGTTCCAGCAGTATCAGACCTTTGGCATGGAAAAATACAGTTACTCATCTGGGGGTTTGAAACCCTAATCCCCTTCAGGGTACTTCTGTTGGGGGTTTAACTCACTTCTCTCAGCGGTTCCGCCATTATTGGAAGCATGTCGGGAAGGCGTTTTTAGGAATTGAGTACACTGGTGGCCATCACGTTCCACTGTCTTCTTGTGACTCAAATCTGGTCCCTTTCAGTGGCATTTTCAACCAAAATTGACAACACGCCATGTCAGGAGAGTAGGGAACCTGGCCAACCAGAGGAATATTAACTATATTTGGCCAAAAAAGTATGAATCAAATGCAAAACAAAGGGGAGTGCGCTGTCAGCATGGATCGGTGGGTAATGGGAGTTCATCATGGATCAGTGGGTAATGAGAGTCTATCATGGATCTGTGGGTAATGGGAGTTCATCATGGATCGATGGGTAATGGGAGTTCATCATGGATCGATGGATAATGGGAGTTTATCGTGGATGGTGGGTAATGGGAGTTCATCATGGATTGGTGGGTAATGGAAACTTGGCAGCTCCAGCCCATTCTTCACACGTGATTCAGATGCAATTTGGAACTAGCACTGTGCTCAATACATCTCAAGGCATGTGAACAGGATCCTTTATGTAATTGTTTAATACATTATTACCATAGATTGGGTTACTTGCATTTATATAATTGTTTAATACATTGTTCAGAAAGCAATGGCAAACTACTGAACGTAACACTTGCCTAGTATCAACAGCAGCTGAAAAATGCTGGTGTTGACTGCAAAGTCCCGTAAGGGATACGCAACCAAAAAAAATGAATACATTATTGCCATAGATTGGGTTACTTCTTCATCTAATCTATATTTGCAGAGAGTATGTATGCTTGATGAGCTATTATGATAATGTTTAAAAATTATCCAGGATCCTTTATGTAATTGTTTAATACATTAATACCATTGATTGGGTTACTTCTGCATCTAATCTATATTTACACACGACCTTTGCAGAGAGTATGTATGCTTGATGAGCTATTATGATAATGTTTAAACATCAGTGATTCCATCAGCAAATTATTGTTTGTGTTTATGCAGTATCTCTTCCATCTAGTTTTACTCTTACTGACCATAGATAGGATTATACAGACAAGAATAACTACAGCCAGAAATGGTATTCAGTGGAATCCGACGGAGCAACTTGGTCACTCTGAACTCTGCTGATGAAATTTCCCCCTGTCTCTCACACACACATTCAGATGCAGGATAAACTAAACAAATTTGATGGATGATTACAAGAACCAGGTCTAAAATAGCAAAGGGGAAAAGACAAAGATACTGAAATAAGCCAAACAAATGATAACCTGATATCCTTTGTTGAAATATCATTTCTTGAAACTTCACTTCAAGAGGTGGAGTCATACACCAGTCTAGGTAATAATATAGACAGAGATGGAGGAACAGACAGAGATATTAAAATAAGAATACAAAAGAATAGGTGAACTTTCATGGCATAAGGAAATTTGTGACAGTCAAAGGAAGTTAAGTTTAGCAATAAACTTTGAATTTTAACTCTAAAGTTGAATCCATTCTATTGCATGGATCATTAAATTAATATGGAGAATATTAAAATAATTGCTAATAAACTACAAATATTCATTCATTGGTGTTTCAGCAGAATAGGTCTAAATTGGTGTGAGAGAATCACCAGTGAGGTACTCATGGAGAGAAATAAACAAGTATCAGTGAATCAAAGAGTTGAAGAAAAGACACTGGCACAGGGTAGGACACACATTGAGAAAATCTGATAATGGTGTAATTAGACACTCCCTTATCTATAACTCACGGTGCTGCCATGGAAATAGAGGGAGACCTTAAAACATGTGGAGAAGAGAATTAGAGACAGATGAATAATGTGGGGAAGATATGGAGGGAGCTGAAATAGTTAGCAAATGATAGGATGGCTTGGTGTGTATTGGTTGAGGAAGATGCTTTGTTGAATTGGGTTGAGCTGAAAACCAACATCATTGCACTCAAAACATTCCCACATGCGCTCCGTCCCCTCCTTCAACGGCCAGCAAAGAGTCATACTGCTAATCGTTCCAACTGTCATCTGCTAATCATTCCCTCTCAGTTTTGAGATTTGCTCAGAATCCCTGCCTATCCCCCGCCATATCATTCTTGCCGTTCTCTTATGGGTTCTCAGTCTGTTTCACCACTGTCTCCACCTGGTCCCACAGGTGACTAACGACCCGTGACCGGTTAGTTATGGTTTAATGGAGGATAAAAGGCAGAAGAAGAAAGAGAAGACATCATCTTGTGCATTGAGTTGGAGTACGTGTGACAAAACCTTAAAACAGAAATATCAACCTAGGCCTAATCTCAGTATTTCCTTTGCAGAATCATGATGAGATTACATACTAATAGGCCTCTCTTCAGATGTGAAGTTCCTGGTCTTATCTCTTGCAAACCCAACTGGTTTCTGAGCTTGGAGATGGGCAGGCGAGAGCTCGGTAATACAGTCCCAGCAGAGATGACACTGGAGCAGGGGGAAGGTCTCTACATGGGGCAGGGGGAAGGTCTCTACATGGGGCAGGGGGAAGGTCTCTACATGGGGCAGGGGGAAGGTCTCTACATGGGGCAGGGGGAAGGTCTCTACATGGGGCAGGGGGAAGGTCTCTACATGGGGCAGGGGGAAGGTCTCTGCAGGGGGAAGGTCTCTACATGGGGCAGTGGGAAGGTCTCTACATGGGGCAGGGGGAAGGTCTCTACATGGGGCAGGCGGAAGATCTCTGCAGGGGGAAGGTCTGTACATGGGGCAGGGGGAAGGTCTGCACACCAATCTCACTGTGATAGATGCAAGCCTCTTGCATGGATCAAACTACATGAATACCAATGAATTAGACATAAGTGTTAAAACCCAGTCTTCAAGAAAAGTCATCAGAACCAACCAGCCAATTCATTATCACAGAAGCAGTAATCACATTAACTAACATTGATGATATTAACATTGTCAGATTATTATTTCTCTGGAATATTTTCACAGACCCTTGTAAGCCTCCAGATAGCTGGAAACAAGGTGGAAGTGGTTCCAGAAGAGATAAGAAAGATGAGGTCTTTGGTCACGCTTGACCTGTCCAGCAATGGAATCAAAGAAATTCCAGAAACAATAGGTCTGATTTTATTTAAAAATTGTTTCATTTATCATTTTCTATTTCTTTCATAACTTATTTCATAACATCACTGGCAGGGCTATTATAGTTATTATTGCCTCTTTCTTAAATGTCTTGGTTATAATATCACTGTTAACCTGTACAGTATATGTTAATTTCTCAAATCACCTAAACAAGTATGGTTCCCTGGTAATTTTTCTTCACCTGTTCTGTTACTGTGTTTCCCAGTCAAGAATAGGTAATCTCCTCCTCCTCCTCTCCTAACCCCTCCTACTCCTCCTCCTCCTCCTCCTCCTCCTCTTTTTGCTTCTTCTTCTTCATACACCTGAAGATGCCCACCTGAATGTATTTAAAGAGAGCCGTCAGTTTGAGGTTATCTCCATAGAGTTTGTCCTCAAATGCAGCAGGTGTAACATCAACAAAAAACAAAGTACACTTTATAAATACCTTAAGGCATATTGGTCATTTATTTCTAGCCCTACATTTTTTCTTATAGACCAGTCATTCTCGTTGGATGATATGGTCAATATCTCATCAACCCCCTTGACTATTCATATTTTCTGGTACCCATTTAGGCTGGGGAAGCTGCAGTAGTATAGTGGCTAGACACTTGCCTGCCTTCTCGGGGGTTCAATCCACTTTGGGATGGATTCGAATTTATAAAACTGGCTGCCAGGTCGACCCAATCTAAAATGGGAACTAGGACATGTCTTGGGAAGTAGAGGTGGCTATAAATAAAAGTCAATGCCAATTGGTCTGTAAAAATAAGGGTCTAGCAACATAAAATCAATTTAAGGCGTGTGAATGGGATCTGTACTTTACTTATTTTAGGCTTGGAGCCCTGGTCATTTTAAAAATACAGCTGGATGTGAATTTGAGCCTATGACCACTGCCCTATCACTGTCTCAGAGCAGGTGCAGGCCATAGTAATTATCTCTGTTCTGCATATGTTGAACACTTAGAGCACATGCTTAGTTGTCATATTATCAATTCCATAGTTATTTTCATAAGCATAGGTAATGAAATCAGTATATTTTGGTCACTTTTGAGAAGAAAGGGTCATAAGAACATTGTTGACAGCTAGGAGGATTGAGGATATCAGAGGCAGAGGTCAATGGAAGAAGAAAGTTCAGGATAACCCAGTGATGTGGAAGATGATTAGTGATCAGATTGTTCATGAACACAGAAAACATGATTGTGGTGGGGATCTGATTGATTGCCCCACATACCATTGCATTTTATGATGTTAAAATCACTGATATGTTGTGTAATGTAATTTAGAATAAAATACAAATTTTGAACTTGTCTTAAAACAATTCTTTGTATGTGCTAACTGGGAAGTATATACTAGACAGACAGACAGACTGGACAGGACCAGACAGACAGACAATGGTCCGGGTTCAATCCCCAGCCTTGGCAAAACTTATTTCAACTAGTGTAGTTGTGGGGTTGACCCAGCCTCATTAAATAATAACCAGTTAATTTGCAGAATTTATTGTGAAATGTATGGGAAAGAATGGTAGATAATTATGTCATAGCCTAAAATATGTGAAATCTTAACACTTCACACCTCAGTATTAGTATCCTGTATGGAAAGCCTAGAATATGTGAAATCTTATCACTTCACATCCCAGTGTCAGTATTCTGTATCACTGGGAAGGTTAACCCAGTCAACTAATGCCCGCAGAAGTCGGATGTTTCTGCCTAACGGAACGCAGCTCTGCTATAAACAGTCACAACGCAATCACGTCCGGAAAAAAAAACTCCAGATGAACGCAGAAGAAGAAGAAGTATTCTGTATGGAAAGCCCAGAATATGTGAAAACTTATCACTTCACACCCCAGTATCAATATCCTGTATGGAACTAATCATACCGTTGTGTTTATTGTGTATATATATATATATATATATATATATATATATATATATATATATATATATATATATATATATATATATATATATATATATAGAGAGAGAGAGAGAGAGAGAGCGAGAGAGAGAGATTGTTAGTTAGTTACCCGGTTGAAACATCTTTTCTTCCATCAATGGAGAGGAGGAGAGAGATTTTTGCAAAATATTATGAAAACATGACTGATGTTACAATCATTACTGTTTGAAAGTCAAAAGCTTAACTGTTAAGAAAGTCAGTAGTTAGGACAAGTCAGGTTGCACAAGACCCATATAATACCCAATCTGGCCTGTGAACAGTTCTCGGGAGAATGCCAGCAGGAACAGTTTGTTTTCCCTCTAAATGTTGCATGTCCCTTGCAGAATGTTGTGGTCAACCCCAACCTCGGGTTGATTTACCACACAATTTTACATTCAGTACTTTGCCACTGCTTTCTGAACAAGAAGTCAGTGTTTAAGTCTAACTGACTGGTATGTGGAATGAATCTGCTGCCCAGCCACCAGTGCAGATGAAGTTCATTCGCAAACGTGGCCACACAGACCTAAGCTAGGACATTCCCAGTCAAATATAAAACTACTGCACTAATCTGCTCTTCAAGTTCTCTGACTTACGGATGTTGTTTTTACAGGCCATGTGAAGACTCTGAAAACATTGAACATTGCCAACAACAGAATTCGCGAGCTGCCAGAGACACTTGGGAAGGATCAAGTTTTGATATTTCTGGATGCTTCCAGAAACCGCCTGTCCAGCTTGCCACCAGACTTGAGAAAACTGAGGAATCTAGAGACATTCCATGTTGGTCATAATGAACTAGCATCTGTTCCTAAATCCATAGAATACCTGTACCAGGTAAAAAATTGAATGAGCTCAAGCATGCATGCACATGCAGAGATACAGAAATGGGGAAGAGAGAGAGGAGAGAGACATTGAATGAGAAAGAATTCGATTGAGAAAGAAATTGAATAAGAATGAAAGAGATAGTGAATAAAAAGCAAACTGAATGAGAGAGATTGAATTAGAGTGGGGCTGAAAGAGAGAAAGATTAATAAGAGTGATTGACAGAGAGCGAGAGATTGAATGAGAGATAGATTAAGAGAGATTGACAGAGATACAAAGATTGAATGAGAGATAGATTAATAAGAATGATCGACACAGAGAGAGAAAGATTGAATGAGAGATAGATTAATAAGAGAGATTGACAGAGAGAGAGAATGAAATTGAATCCCTGATGTTGTATAAGTAAAGTCCCCTCTGCTGTGTGTCCACCGTGACGAGGTAGAGGGGCTTGTGCGTCCCAATGACCCCAAGAGCTATGCCGACGGTAGCACAGCTACTGGTAGGGCCACCCATGTCGGACAGGTCAAGGGAGAGGGACCAGACGAAGAGACACACAAACCTGCTGCCTTGTAGGTAGACTGGGGACAGTCAAAGGCTAGGGAAAGCACCCCAAATACATGCTTGTCGAAATCGGATGTACTGAGCCACAGGCTTGACAAAGCAGTGCAACGTGAAACCTGCTGCCTTGTAGGTAGACTGGGGACAGTCAAAGGCTAGGGAAAGCATCCCGAATAAATGCTTGTCGAAATCGGATGTACTGAGCCACAGGCTTGACAAAGCAGTGCAACGTAACTTAATTCATGATGTCACAAATCAAAATTAATCGATATGGTGCTAATCCCGTGAAGTCCCATCAGGCGGTGATAGTGCCGGGCCCCCTGCCTCGAGGGGGTCCACCCATGACTACTGGTGGTCACCTTCCCCTGTGCTGTGGAGTCAAGGCACAGAGGAGTAGGTTAAGAGCTATTGACCAAATACCCCGGACACTCAACATACTACAGTGGAATGCCGAAGGAGTTTACAAGAAGAAAGACTCCCTAACACAGCGTCTTCATAAAGATAGAATAGATGTGGCATGCATTCAAGAGACACACCTCAACGCCAATCACAAATTCTCAGTCAGAGGATATCAGGCCACACGTTTCGACCGCGAAGGACACAAAGGAGGAGTTCTAATACTTACACGAAATACAATACCTTGCAGCGAAGTATCTGTGATCTCTAACAACCAAACGGAAATTATAGGTGTTGATATAATGATAAAGGACGTGAAAATAAGAATCTACAATCTGTATAGCCCAGCAGATAAGGACCTTACACTCTCAAACATGAAAATAACTGACACAAACTGCATTATTGTCGGAGACTTTAATAGCCGTTCAGAAAGATGGGGATACCCAGATACTGACAAAAGAGGAGATGAATTGGAGGACTGGGAAATAGACTCAAATCTCCATCTACTCAACAAAGCGGATGACACACCGAGCTTCTACTCCAGAAGATGGCTTACCACTTCTACTCCAGACTTAGCTTTCTGCACAGGAGACATCCTCCACAAAATCGATCGCCATGTGCTGGACCAATTAGCAGGTAGTGACCACAGACCAATCAAGCTTGAAATGAATATGGAGTATGTTCCACAGGAGCAAAAGCCCTTGCCCCGCTGGAATTACAAACGAGCAGATTGGGACAGATTTGCCATACTAACAGACAAATATTGTGAAAACATAAATACACGATATGGCAACATAAAGCAAATGGTGGAAAGTCTAAACAGAGCAATAATACAGGCAGCCACTGAGTCCATTCCAAGAGGAGCGAGGAAAAATTACAAACCATACTGGACTGAAGAACTACAAAGTTTGGAGGACAAAGTTGAAGATGCCAGGAAGACAGCAGAGAGAGAACAAACAATTGAAGCAAACATCTCTCTCAAAGCCATCTCAGCAAAATATAAAAGAACAGTAAATCAAACAACAAGAGATTGTTGGAGGGAAAAAACAGAAAACCTGAATTTTGACAGGGATGGAAACAAACTATGGAAACTAGTGAAAGCCATGAACAATGAAGGACCTAGAAACAAACAAATAACAATTAAACAAGGAAATGCCTTGCTTACAGGCAAAAAGGCTGCAAATGCACTAATGGAACACTATGCAAATGCAAACCACATTGATATTACAACCGAACAGAAGAAAGCAATCAAAGACAAACAGATACATCATAGAAATACAGAGATAGCAGCAGAATATATGATGGCAAATCTAATAATGGAAGAAATGGAACAGGCAATGAATACCCTAAAAAAGAAGAAATCACCAGGAAAGGATGGAATCACAAATGAAATGCTAATAGGACTAGGCACCAAGGCAAAGAAGAAACTACTAGCAGTCCTAAATAACAGCTGGAAGAGAGGAATAGTCCCACAGGCATGGAAGGAAGCTATACTAATGCCAGTCCCAAAGAAAGGAAAAGACCTGGAAGAACCAAATGGCTATCGACCTATCAGTCTACTTAGCTGTGTAGGAAAATTAATGGAACGCATTATCAATGGCAGGCTAACATGGCATCTGGAAGAAAACAAACTCTTAACACCACACCAAGCAGGATTCAGAAAATACAGATCCACTGAAGATCAAATAACCTATATAGCTCAGGAAATAGAGGATGCCTTCCAAGAGAAAAAGCACACACTAGCAGTCTGGATAGATTTAGAAAAAGCATTTGATAAAGTATGGAAGGAAGGACTGAAAGTAAAACTGCAAAACATGCATGTTTGTGGAAAAATGTATAAATGGATCAGCCACTACCTTGAGAACAGAACTGCCAGGACAAAAGTACAAGGACAAACAAGCAAAATGATGCTGCTGGAGCAAGGTGTCCCCCAAGGAGGAGTTCTTTCACCAACATTATTCCTAGCATATATAAATGACATCACAGAAAATTTTCCAGCCAGAGTACACACATCCTCCTTTGCAGATGACCTAGCCATATGGACATCTGAAGAATATATTAGTACAGCTAACAGCAGAATACAGCAAGCCTTATTAGCGCTAGAGGACTGGTCAAAATCATGGCTAGTGAAGATAAGTGAGGAGAAAACAACATGCACAGTGTTCTCCCTCTCAAATAAAACTCAGCAACCTAAGCTGGTATTGAATGGAAAATATTGCGCCATGAAGAAAATCCAAACTATCTAGGAGTCACCTTTGATCGTCGCCTGACATGGAAGACACAGGTTGAGAAAAATCGAACAAGAGCAAGGCAGAGAATGGCAATCATGAAAAAGCTTGCTGGTACAACGTGGGGAGCAGATGAGAAAGTTCTCAAGAAGTTATATACTGGACGGGTGAGGCCAGTACTGGAATATGGCATTGCAGCTTGGGCAACAGTAGCTAAGTCAAACTTTAACAAAATAAGTAGAGTCCAAAACCAAGGAATGCGAATCATAACTGGAAGCCTGAAGACAACGCCTATTAATGAACTAGAAAAGATCACTTGTTTACAACCAATGCAGGATAGAAGAGATAGCAGAGCCCAGCAACAAGCAGAAAAATTTAGAAGATTGACAGACCACCCTATGTACAACAGATTTAATGGTTTTGGAAAGGGAAGACTGAAGCGTAGCAACTTTGTAGAAACTGCAAAACGAAGGATTAGGGCAGATCCTATACTTAACATATCAACAGTCAAGCCCATACACAATGCACACAAGTTCCCAGCTTGGAGACAGCAGCAACTGCCTGAGATGATAGAAAACATTCCTGGTATTGAGAAAAAGAACACTCAGCATGAAACCGAAAGAAGAGAAATAACCCTAAACTACATAAAAGAACATTACCCAAGCAGGAATTGGACCCATGCATATACAGATGGATCAGCCAAAAATTCAATAGAGAATGGAGGAGGAGGAATTCTCCTAAATTTAAAAAATGGAGTGAAAAAAACACATTCAATGGCAACTGGAAAATTTTCAAGTAACTTCAAAGCGGAGGTAGAGGCTTTGAAAACTGCAGCAGAAATGCTCCTGATGGAGGAAAATAAAGAGAAGCAAATAGCTATCTTCACAGATGCAAAGTCAGCTGTCTCAATACTCAAGAGCAATAACAGCACAGAACTAACTGACCTAAGAGCAGCACTCCATGGTCTATGCCAGAAATCCAAAAAAGTTGTAATACAGTGGATCCCATCACATTGCAGTATACCTGGAAACGAAGAGGCTGACAGACTGGCAAAAGAGGGCGGACGACTACCACAGCCTGACATAGACATAACCTATAATGAGGCAAAGAGGTTGATAAAAAGCACTTATAGAACCAAATGGGAATCTGAGCATCCAGGCCATCAGAAGGATGATGCATATTACAAACTCGACCGAAGAGAACAAGTAGCAATCTTCAGACTCCGCACAGGACATAACAGGCTGAAATACCACTTGTTCAATAAACTAAAGATAGGAGATACCGATGAATGTAATTGTAGAACTGGAAAAATGACAGAAAAACATTTGCTGCAGGATTGCCCAACGTTTGCAGAACAGAGAAAGATATTTTGGCCCACACCTGCTTCATTTGAGGACAAGCTCTATGGAGATATCAACAAGCTCAAGTTGACCGCAGCTTACTTTAACTACATACAGGTTGACATTTAAAGGTGCATGAAGACCCAGAGGCATGAAATGGAATATTGCTTGGATAGCAAATCCATTATGTGGAAAGTCCAAATCGAAAGCTCGCTGTGTGGGCTTCATAAAAGGTGGAAAAGTGTCCTAGTGGCACGAAATGGAATATTGCTTGGATAGCAAATCCATTACGTGGAAAGTCCGAATCAAAAGCCCATTGTGTGGGCTTGATAAAAGGTGGAAAAGTGTCCTAGTGGCATGAAATGGAATATTGCTTGGATAGCAAATCCATTACGTGGAAAGTCCGTATCTAAAGCCCACTGTGTGGACTTCATAAAAGGTGGAAAAGTGTCCTAGTGGCACGAAATGGAATATTGCTTGGATAGCAAATCCATTACATGGAAAGTCTGAATCGAAAGCTCACTGTGTGGATGTCATCTGCAGACTGCATACTTCTGGTTTCCGGAAGAACAGCCTATGGTGAACGGAAGGCCCAATATACGGAAGTGAGGCTAAGCAGCCATGTGCAGGACGTGACGATTCCTTGGGTGAGCCCAGTACCAGAGCGTTATGTATCGGCTCTGCAATTATGGAAGCCTCCTTGGATGGCGGGGAATGCCCATGGTCTGCCCCTGCCTTCCCTTGAGGGCTGACCAGGATCTTTGGCTGTTCTATATGGACCAGCTGGGATGGGGGATAACACCACAACAGTGAGAGTCAAACGTCCTAAGAAACCCCCGGGAAGGTTAACCCGGTCAACAAATGCCCGCAGAAGTCGGATGTGTCAGCCTAACGGCGCAAGAACGCAGCTCTGCTGTAAACAGGCACAACGCAATCACATCCGAAAAAAAACTCCGGATGAACGAAGAAGAAGAAGAAGAAGTATAAGTAAAGTCTTCAAGTTAGGCTATGTTTGTTAAATGAAATCACTGCACATTGGGCATTCCCATACAGGCTCGGCTCATTCCTTCAGTGCAGCAGCCATCTCAAAATATTTCTGCTCTGTTTTCATAAGGAGTTGGTTTTGGTATCTCTGCTCTTGGCCTTGAAGCGGTACTGATGTGCTTGATCAGGCTTTGATCCCAATTCTTGTAGTCGGGCTAGTATCTGTCAGTCGAGTCCCTACTGCATTGATTATGTCAGCCCTGTCCATGCTTCTTTCAATTTGTATTTATGTATTATTTACCATCCATTCTGTGTGTTTAAAGTCTTCTAGTATATGTGGTCATGAAAACTGCATATCGCATTCACTTGCCAGTACATATGTCTGGGTTGAATCTCCAGTGGAGAAAACATTTTTGTGTCAGCTATTAACTATTAACTAGACCGGTCTCTGTGGCCAAGGGCTTGCGAACGCGGTTTGTGAGCCCGTATACCCGGGTTCGAAACACGGCGATGCTGGTTTTTTCGAAAATGGTATAGGGGCCGGTCGTTCAGAAAGCAATGGCAAACTACTGAACGTAACACTTGCCTAGTACATCAACAGCAGCTGAAAATGCTGATGTTGACTGCAACGTCCCGTAAGGGATACGCAACACAATTTAAAATTAACTATTTAAAAAAACAAACACACAAAAAAAGCCACCTGGGTCATGTCTCCACCTTACAGTGGTAGAGTGGTTTGCATGTTGAAATGACCCCAAGAGTTATGCCGGCAGTAGTGCAGCTGTTGGTAGGGACTCTCATGTCAGACGGGTCGAGAGATAGAAACCAGATGAAAAGAGACACCGACCTACTGCCTTGTGGGTTGTCTGGGGACAGCTGCCTTGTAGGTTGTCTGGTGACAGCTGCCTTGTAGGTAGTCTGGGGACAGCTGCCTAGTCTGGGGACAGCTTTCTTGTAGGTAGTCTGAGGACAGCTGTCCTGTAGGTAGTCTGGTGACAGTCAAAAGCTAGGGAAAGCAAACCTGAAAAAATGCTTGTCGAAGTCGGATGTATTGAGCCACAGGCTTGACAAAACAGTGAAAGGCAATGTCACACACCAAAAAAATAATAAATCAATCATGACAACATTTAGTAATTCCCCGCGATGATGGTAGACAGTCAGCAGCAAAGTCATGAACTCACACCTTGTGTGAGTAGCTTGACTGCTGGGATGGAACTAGGTGATCATCTGGGGATGGGGTTGCCAAGGCGAAGTTGTCAAGCCATCTGTCTTGTGCACTAAAGGTCAGGTTTTCGACTGCGTCATTCAGACCAAGCATGCAATTTTTCCTGAGACCCATGGGGGAGTCATTGCTGAGGTTATGGAATTCATGCTTTGTGCGATCCTCTAATCAGGTGCTATGCAGAGAGAAGAAGAGACTAAGCCAGATTGGGTATAACCCAGTGAAATGAAATTGATCCTTTCGTATTTTGTTAAGATTAACCTTTAAGTCATCATCTGTTTCCTGTTCTTCATGTGGTAAAAGAGTGGACAATGTGAGTCATTTAGGTTCTGACACTAACAACACCAAGTACCACTGCTAATACATGGACAGTTTTGTTAAGGGCTTGGGAAATTATATCTTTTGCCCGGCCGTTTATAGGGTAGGCTTTTTTACGTTTCACCTCTGATGGATGATTGGTGGGTGGGTTGGTTGGTTGGTTGGAAGGCTGCTGGAAGAGTTGAGTTTTAAGTCTGTTGCATCGACGTTCAGGTCATCTGGCTCTGAAACGGGCTTGTGTCTATTAGGGTGAGGCTGGTATAGAGACTTTCCTCCCTAACTGGTATTGAAGTGCCACCTCCATGATAAATTGTGTGGCAGAGCTCTACTTTCCCTCTCCAAGCAGAGGAACCAGCAGGGGGTGTAAACCCAGTACTTGAGTTTTCTATCAGTGGAGAGGGCATATTAGGATGCAACCATGTCATGATTCAGCACAGCATATGCGGGCTGGCTGGGGTTAGGCTTGGGTTGGTCATGTTCCCTCCAATTGTTTCAGGTGTTTCATTGTCTACAGACTCCAATCCAATGCCCACAAGAAAACATAGTGTGGCACATGGCAACCAATTTCAACATTAATAAACCAACCCACATTAGAATATTAATTTTATGTGTGAATTCTGGTATGCACACTTTGGAATTCTCATTAGTATAGTGTGTTATAGTATGTCCACATTTGTTTGCCTTCATTCATGATCAATTATTTTGAAAACTGTCTGTTGTATTGTTATGAAATTTTTCCAGCCGTCTTATATTTACCCCCACCCAAGGAATATGTCTTTGATAGGTCCAAAAACAACTTAAATCATTGAAAGCGGCGACATTTCTTTGATGTTTTGCTGAACAACTAGTGATTTCTCGTTAACAAAGTTATTTTTACGGTAATGGGAGACCTGTCAATTCTGATGACACACAAAAGCGTATCCGGATTCGAAGATTGGTAGTGTTCAATCTGAGGTAATGGGAGTGGGTGCAATGAAAGAACTAGCTTAAAATCGACAGGGTCGGCTGCATTGCACCGGGTTTTTATCGCATATGGCTCAGTTTCTTTCCGCAGTGCGGAAAGCGTCGCACAAAGCCCGCACTCCGTAGTTCCAGCGACGACCCTCGGGAGTCACCGAAAAAATGCACTCGTGAAATGGACGCGGCCCGGAATCGAACATACAAGCTTTACCACTTCACCACGGAGAGTCCCGAGAGGGGTGCAATGTGTAATATTAGTAAAGACAGAGAATTTACAGAGGCACGGGGTAAATAATTTGTAAATTAACAGGAAAGTAGAAGGAATATATTTCTTACCTTATTTTTCATTTCCTTCTTGTTTCTTCACCTGATGCTGATGCTGTAATGTTTAGGGCATGCAATTCGTCTGAATAGTTGGAGCAAAATATCCCAGTAAGTGTGTACGTAGATTAAGGTCTGCGATCTGCTCAGACCTTAATATGTGTCGGACGATTCCAGTAGGTTGATGATTGCTCTCGGTTGGATAAAATTCAATCCATCCTTTCTCCAATAGTCCTCTTCCTCTTTCAACACATGGTCCTGACGTTTTTTCCAGTAACTTTTATCAATATGTAATAGCGCGGACGGACAGACAGACAAAACAGACAGAAAGGGGGTAGGTAGGTAGGTAGGTAGGCAGAAAGGTGGGTGGATGGCTGGCTGGCTGACGGTGGGTCGGTCGGTCGGTGGGTCAGTGGGTGGGTGGGTAGGTGGGTGGATAGATTAGATAGATAGATAGATAGATGGATGGATCGATCGATGGATGGATGGATCGATCGATCGATTCCCGCCAGAAGCCGGGCCTTGTCAGCTAGTTTATTTATATAATCACATTTCATGAAAGAACCCCCATTTGGAGACACCTCTGAATCTTCACGCTGTTTGTTTCAAAACGGAAATCACGTGAAAATTTTAAAAAATGCGGGGACGTGTCTTGGTGAAGCTGTAATACTGTTAAAATCATGGACGTAATCTCTAAGTCGTAATTAATATACCGCATATAAACTAACTTTGAACTCTGCTGTAAAATCTCCAGAACAAAAATTTTTTTGTTGGGTGGACATAATGATAAGGTTATATACTAAATCTCATCATTTTCCCTCAGTTGGTTACTGAGATATTGAATTTTATATTGAGGCAACAAATAAAAAACACACTATAGGAGCCAGCTTGTGCAATATATGGGAGGTAACTGGAGCACTAGGGAGGTGTCTGTGTGTAATGTTTGATCTATGGGAGGTTTTGAAGTTAAATGAAACTGTTGGACATTGAGGCTGTGAGGAAAGAGTGAATCTAACTGGAAAATAAAATGGTCTTCCAATGTTTTACAATCCAGTTCATGAGATGCGCAAGATTTGAAAGGATAGGTCTATTGTTGCATGGTTTTGGCCTGGAGGAGAGAGCCTCAGCACGACTGATAGTGGTTAAGAGCTATAGACAGAACTTTATCAGAATAGTCATGAAGGCGGAAGAAGTCCTATATTTCATGACCTTTTTGATGGAAGTCATTATTCCAGGCGACTTTGCTTCCATTATGAGCCTGGTAACACACGGGTGAGCTGAACTGATTCATGTTTATTTTAATCTTTGAAGGCGATAACTAATTATGTTTAATGATCTTTCTGAAACAGCTGAAATAATTATGATTCCGTTACTGTTGTTATATAGTTTTCTTGAATGTGTCGGTTTAATCTCCATGCTTCTAGGTACGGTCCTTAAATGTAGCAGGTAATCAACTGAATGAGCTGCCTCTCCCAAAAACATTGACGCACTTGTACCTGTCGGAGAATCCACTGACCTTGAATTTTAGCGAGCACAAATCTCTCTTCAACATTATGGGAGATAAAGATCATATGAGGTCAGGTTTGTAATGTGTTGTTAATTGTGAAATAATAATAATATTAAATAAATAAACACTAAAGATAGTTCCAGAGCAGATACTATCATCGTCATGTGACATAAGTTTTTTCTATTGTTGGTGTGGTTTTGTTTGTTTTGTTTGTTTAGTTTTTGTGTTCACACTTTTAACTCAAGCATAGTCCCTACACATGCTACTACATCTAGTGCACTGGAGTGATTTTTGCTTTCCCTATTACCAGTGTCCCTCACCATTAGGAGAACCCACTCCGACTTCTGAGGTACTTGTAATTTACGTCCCCGAGTCAAGGATGAGAAATCAAGTCGACTGAGATAATAACTATGATAGGACTCTATTGAGCAAAGTTAGAACATTCTTGTATTTGAACAGTGTTATATTTGAACAATGCTGTACACAGCTATACCATAAGATATAGTCAGAGGGCCTCAGTTATGTGTGACGTAGTTGCAAGGGCAAAAAGAGGTTTCGCTCTTGACAATGTTCTTTGTTGATGATTCATTTGCAGTTGTAAAGAGTAGGCCATAATTGGCCACGGACCTGGCAATATTCTCCAAAAATTAAAAACTAACCTAAAATAGAATGTTTAAAGCTTGTTAGTTTTGTATATATGGATGTGGAAGACAAGGGGAAAACACCATATTGATTTCCCAAGAATTGGTTTACGGGCAGTCTCAAAGTTAGATTTGTGGTGGAGAGACAGGATCAAGAAACAATACTAGACTTTGGACTGAACAACCTGACATGATACATAGGGGAAGGGGGTGGTCCTCTGGCAAGTGGTCATGCCATCAGCCCTGCACTCTGAAGGTTGTGGATTGGTATTTAGACTGTGTGACCCAGGCCACTAATGCAGTTTTCCCGGAGATCCTTTGGGATTATCACCAGAGCTACAGAGTTTGTGCTTTGTACAATGCGTTTGGCAAGCAGTGGGCTGTTCTGAGGAGGGAGTCTGAATCAGATTGGATAAAACCTGGTGCATTGAGGTCAATCCTCTGACCTTTAACTTTTAACCTTTTTAACTAGATGGCTACAAGTTTGATGAAGTCTCAAACAAATGTTATAACCTGTTCCAGGAATCTGATACATCTGGAGCTGTGTAAGCTTGGTCTTGAGGAGCTTCCTCCTGCACTTTTCAACTGTCGACTGCTCAAAGTCCTGAGGATTACGGACAACAAGCTGCACACACTGAGTGGACAGGTTTGTATAGCTCTGGCATAACCACGTCAGCTGTATATGCTTTTGTTGTTGGTGTACATGTCAATGATTACTATAACCCTGCAGCATGGACAACAGAAAAAACAAGATCAGTAGAAATGTTTGTGTTATACATACTAAAGGAGATACAAGACATAGTAGAGAACATTCTGAAGAGAAAGTTGTAGGCATGGTGCGATACTAGATCAGGAAATTGTAGACAGGAGATTGTAGACAGTTTGCATTACTAGATCAGGAAATTATAAACATTATATATCTACATAGGTTGACAGACTAGATCAAGATACTAAAACATGTGAAGAAAACATTACGAACCTAGGCCTAATTCCACCCAGTCTGTATACACTATGCTAAATCATGACTTGGTTGCATCCTAATATGCCTCTCTGCAGATGTACAATTCCAGGACTCTGATCTTGCACACTCCACTGGGTACAGCCCCTTTGTCCCAGACATTGCTTTGTTACCGGGTCAGGAACAGTCTCTACACCAACTCTTGACAGGTTCAAGCCAGTTCTTGACATGGAGGACCTGAACGTCAGTGCACCAGACTTTCAGTGTAGAGCTGAGTTGAGTTGAGTCAAGAACAGACATCACAGCACTTGGTATATTCCCAAACATGCTGCATCCTCATTTTCAACAATCAGTAAATAGTCCCAATACTAATGATACCAGTTGCAATCTGATTATGTGTTCATCTGACCTTTCCACGGAGAACTGAGTGTTGTCCAGATCCTCTGGTGACTCCCTGCCAGTACCACTCTCTCTAGGCTACAATAATTTATCTGTTTTTCCACACTACATAATCCACGAGCTCTGACACGTCTGCCTTTCATGCAGCAATACCCCACTCAATGGTGCAGACTCAGCCAATCTGTCCATCTGCTTGTTTCCCACAACACCAGCATGTCCTACGGGAAAACACCTAACAGATCCTTCTTTCTTCTGCATTTATCCGGAATGTTGTTTTAGACCTAATTGTGTTGTGTATGTTTACAGTAAAGCTGCAATATTTGCACATTTCGGACGACACATCCGAGTTCTTCAGGCATTTATTGGCCGGGTTACCTTCCCGGGTCAATGCTTCCTATCTTTGCCTTAAGAGTTCTCTTATACAGTCTCTGTGACGAAGTGGTCAAGCCGTTTGACTCGTGCTCAAGTGGTTTGACTCGTGCTCCGAAGGTTGTGGGTTCGATTCCGGGCCACGTCCTTCGGTTTACGAGTTACATGGGTTACTCTGGGTCGTTACAAGTTACATGAGTTACTCTGGGTCGTTACGAGTTACATGAGTTACTCTGGGTCGTCGCTAAAAGCTACTGAGTTCGTGCAACCCTTTCCGTGCTGCGGAAAGAGACCGAGCCATATGGGATAAAACCCGGTGCAATGAAGTCGACCCTGTCGACTTTTAAGCGACTTTTTAAGCCTTAAGAGTTAAAACTTAAGTCTTCCAGAGGATTCACAGTCATTCACCCTATAAGCCAACCAAACGACCAACCTACTTTTACCTGTTATTAATCTGACACTCTTGTCACTGCAGTCATTTACTCATTCGAGTGTCTTTGCACATGCAGGTGAGCAAGATGAAAGCTCTGGAGTATCTAGATGTGAGCAGGAACAATTTGCTGGATCTGCCTGTGGGACTTAGCGAGCTGCACAACCTGAGGAGCATTAAAGTCACAGAGAATGGCATCACAGAGTTTCTGCCAGTCAGTTTTCATGTCACTGTTCAGTTCTGTATTTGTGTGGTGTCATTGTATAACAACACTTGGTTACAGGCAGGGGGGGGGGGTTCAACTTGCGCTGGGTTTTACCCCATCTGGCTCTGCACAACAGCAAGCTGTCTGATGAGAAGTTAAGTCTGTTGCATATCCTTTACAGGACATCACAGTCAACACCAGCATTGTTTTTGCTGTTGTGATCTCGTGGCAAGTTTACGTTCATAGGGGTTAAATGCCTGTCTCCGTAATTCTGTTTATCCACGGAGGATAACGCAGCGCGCGAGAATTGTAAGTGGTTCTCGCCGTGTTGGTAACTTACGGGATAAGTGAGCCGGCTGCTCAGAAAGCAATGACAAACTACTGAGCGTAATCTTGCCAAGAAATCAACGACGGCGGTAAAATGATGGTGTTGACAGCGATGTCCTGTAAAGGATATGCGAAAAAAACAATGTTTGCCATTGCTTTCTGAACGACGGGCATCTATACCATTTTGTAAAAAACCAACACAAGGCGGTCTGCTGCCAAATCGCCTACGGTTGTGTTTTGAATGTGGGTATACGGGATTGCAAACTTCGTCCATAGCACCTTCACCATGGAGCTGGCACCTGATGAGAGCATTGCAAAAAGAAAACACAAACTCTGTAACGCAGGTGATGATCCCTCCAGGTGTCTTCTGAAACATTGCACTCTTGGTTTTGGTATTCCTAGTTATAGTATTTAAAATATCTCGTCTTGACTTGGGGATGTAAATTACAAATACCTCAGAAGTCGGAGTGAGTTCCCCTGGCGGTGAGGGACACTGGTAATAGGGAAAGTTAATCCACATGTAAAATTCAGCCCAGTGCCTTAGCAGTAGTAGTACATGTAGCGACTGCTCTTGCGTTCAGAGGGAGCGAACAAACAAAAATAATAGTATTACTGCAGGGGGTCAGAAAATGGAGAATAATTAAAATAGTTACTAATAGACTACAAACATTCATTAACTGGTATCTGCTCAAAATAAGACAAAAATGGTAGAGAATCACCATTGTGGGGGGCTCATGGAGAGAACTAAGCAAACATCTGTGAATCGAGAGGTGAAGAAAAATGCAGATGCTGGCTAGGACATACATTAAGAAAACCTGAGAATAGTTAACTAGAAGTGTCTTTGTGTGAAATCCACGGGGCAGAAGAAATAAAGGAAGACAGAAAAACACATGAGAAGAGAAGTAGAGATGGAAATGATTAATATGTGTAGGGCGTGGATGGAGCTACATGTGATAGCTAAAAATAGGACGACTTGGAGCGAGTTTGTTGAAGATCTATGCCCCAATGGGGGATAAAGGCAAAAAAAAAAAGAATAATTTTAAAACATTACATATATAACCAAACATTTTCAGATATTACATATATCACCATACGTTTTCCAATATTACGTATATAACCAAACATTTGCAAATATTACATATATCACCATACATTTATAAACATTACATATATAACCATACATTTTCAAATATTACATATATAACCATACATTTTCAAATATTACATATGTAACCATACATTTTCAAATATTACATATATAACCATACATTTTCAAATATTACATATATTACCATACATTTTCAAATATTACATATATAACCATACATTTTCAAATATTACATATATAACCATACATTTTCAAATATTACATATATAACCATACATTTTCAAATATTACAAAATAATACATTGTAAAATATTACATATATAACCATACATTTTCAAATATTACATATAATCCATACATTTTCAAATATTACATATATAACCATACATTTTCAAATATTACATATATAACCATACATTTTCAAATATTACATATATTACCATACATTTTCAAATATTACATATATAACCATACATTTTCAAATATTACATATATAACCATACATTTTCAAATATTACATATATAACCATACATTTTCAAATATTACATATTACATTACCATACATTTTCAAACATACAAAAACATACATTTTCAAATATTGCAATGTTACATATATAACCATACAGTTTCATACATTACATATAAAAACATACGTTTTCATACATTACATATATAACAATACATTTTCAAATATTACATATATAACCATACATTTTCAAACATCACATATGTAATCATACATTTTCAAACATTACATATGTAGCCATACATTTTCAAATATTACATATTTAACCACAAATTTTCAAACATTACATACAACCATACATTTTCAAATAAACATTTAAAAAGTGACTCTTGATCAGTATATACAATTCAGTGAGAGAAAAATGCCCGGCACCAAATATGAAAGAGAGTTGACCTCGTTGAAATGCTTCCTCCACAGGGCATCTTAAAACTATGTCACTTGGAGGAACTGGACATGAGCTTCAACGTGATGAGACTAATGCCTGAGAACTTTGGCAGCCTGAACAAGCTGATGAAGCTCAACCTGTCCAACAATGAGCTGCTGAACTTCCCTCAGGACAGAGTAGATGTCCTGGCGTCTCTTCTAGAGCTGGATGTTTCCCACAACCACATTGATGTCATGCCCATGGGGTTTCCGTATCTGTACCGGCTGAAGGTAATGTGTCTCCTGCCTGATGCACTCTCATGTCCAAGGTGTCTGTAATGTCCCGTGTCCTTCTTTGTGCTGGTTGACCTCTGCCTCTCCTCCCAGTTCTCTCCCATGCCACTCTGACACTGACTATGGCCAAAGTATTTCAGTTTCCAAGACAGGGTACTGTTTATGAGCTGGTTTTCTGTGATGTACAGATCTGGTAGAATGTCAGTATCTTTCTTCTTCTTGGTCCACGATATTCTAAAAACTTTTCTGTAACAGTTAAGTTCAAAAGCTTTAGTTTTCTTCTTTGGTGATTATAAAATGGTCCTTGACTTACATCTGTTTACATGTTCATCAAGCTTGCATTGGATATGCTGTACATCCATGGCAGATTGACATTTGATCAGTTTTGACAGTTGAAAATTATAATAAATTCTAACATCAACTATGATAGATGGTTATATTTGGATTTGTTAAGTGTTATTTTTTTCCTTTTTTTTTTAATGTTGCATATCCCTTAATCCCTTGCATTTTTCAGCTGCTGTTGATGTACTTGGCAAGTTTTACGTTCATTAGTTTGCCATTGCTTTCTGAACGACTGGCTCACATACCCCTGTAAGTTACCAGCGCAGTGCGATCCGCTGCCGAATCTCGCAACTGCTGTTTTCCTCACATGGATATATGGGATTACAAACAATGTCGTTAACCCCTTGGCCAGGGAGACCGGTATTTATTACCAGAACCAATTGCACTCCAAGCTCTAGCACAGTAACTTGCTATACCAGTCAAGCTCCCAAATGATTATCAGCAGCAAATTCATTATTTACTAGAGCCCATATAGGAAGCAGCCTACCATGCATGTATTAAGAGGTAACTATGGAAGGTTGGTGTGAGACTGGCTATTTCATCCCGAAAAAATCTTTAACTGCAAAATCCACCAATCAAGAACAGGTCTACAAGTTGTTTAGCATGAGTTGTTTCAGGACCTTTGCTCTTTTGAGAGATGAAAGAAAGAA
Source organism: Cepaea nemoralis (assembly GCA_014155875.1). Taxonomy (NCBI): domain Eukaryota; kingdom Metazoa; phylum Mollusca; class Gastropoda; order Stylommatophora; family Helicidae; genus Cepaea; species Cepaea nemoralis. The sequence goes on along the minus strand of JACEFZ010001189.1, from coordinate 360,491 downwards.
GAAGAAAATTCATTATTAAGCGTACGTTATCATTTTCATATGCTGTATGTATAATTTTCAGGTTTTAAATGCAAGTTGCAATGACCTGAAATCCCTGCCAGGTGATTTTGACAAACTGAAAGCTGCTGTGTATCTAAACTTCTCTGATAACATCATCGAATCTTTGCCAGAGAGTATATGCAAGTTGCCTGCCATTAGAGAACTGGACGTATCTAATAACAAGTAAGAGAGTCAAGTATAACATTAAAAGACTTTGAGATATATTGAGTATGTGGTGCATAAGGAAACTGTCACCAGTCATTGGTAAACAGGACTATTAGATTTATTGTTTTTGAAACACAGGTCCAATTAACCCTTTACAGGGCAGACGCTTGTCCGTTTTTTAGCCCTGAACAGGCAAGATTTTTTCAGGTTCGGTAAAATTTTGGGTCGCGTTAGTAAAAACATCACAAATAAGGTGTTAGTCAACCGATTTTAGTTAAATAAACAACACAATGAAGGGAAAAGCATGCAGAATATGTTACTCACGTGATTGTTGTCGGTAATCCATATATGAACACAAATATTTACGAAATACAGCATGTTGTTTGTGATTTTCCGTCATCTTTACCGGCAATTTACAAACACATTTTCAGAATCATCACTTTCTTTAAAGTCTGACTCAGACTGCTAATGCAAAGTAACGCTTTGCACTGACATCTAGCTCTGATTAATAGTCAACTTCGTGCCCTTTAATGTCACTTAAATTGAACCTAGCGAAATCTCGGCTATCACTTGAAGAATCGCCGAAATCCGTTTTGAAAAACTAAGCGTAAAAATCCCGAAAACTATTTTTAAAAAAGTCAGTAAAAGTCCATTCAAATTCATAGTAGGCGCTTACAAATGGCAGCCACGTTGTCAAGCTATTGGCGAAAGCGAAAGTAGCCGTTGGAAGTATCGTAAGGCTGAGAAATCGCGTTTTTACAATGCATAATAGTATCGGACGGAATCGGCCGATTTGCTCGTTAAAGCGATCGGACGGAAATGGACTGTTCTGCCTTGTAAAGGGTTAAGCAAGCTCTAAGACACTATCCTTTCCAGTCTAACATTGTTTTATCAGCAGTCATGACGAGTAACAAATACAGTCACTATATTGACTAATTGGCACCACATCAATATTTCTGCAAAGAAATAATGCATCCGTGGAATTGTCCTGTTAGAGATTTGTAAGGGTCCAAACAAATGAAAGTCACATAGCGACAGACCTGGACTGTAGGCTGGGTGTGACAGAAGTTCCCACCTTTTCCATGCAAATGCTTTCTGCACAATGCTTGTGACATGCGACGGTATCCACTATCTCCCTGGACTGTAGGCTGGGTGTGACAGAAGTTCCCACCTTTTCCATGCAAATGCTTTCTGCACAATGCTTGTGACATGCGACAGTATCCACTATCTCCCTATATTCAGGGATGTGTGTCTGGATGCCTCCAGTGAATTCTTCTGATGGCCCAGTGCATGCTGGGCTATCTAACAGTTGCTATGTTTAGTAGTTCTGCTACACCTGCTGATGTACGAGTACCTTTCATACGTTTGCGGTGACAGCTTGGGGACAGGTTTCATTTGACCACTTCTCATCCCATGAGCCAGGTATAACAAATGTGTTGCCCCAAGACCTGAAGAGAACATCAGGACATACCTTTGACTGTAAACACTATTGGGAAATATCCAAGCCAAGAGAAACAAAGGAGGTCAAAGAAACAGTTACATCACACTAGCATGTAAGAACATTGGGGTTTAGACTCATGCTGAGCAGAGTAGAGTTGTTGAAAATAAGAGATAGTGTAAGGACATGACCGGACCTTCATCTGCATCTGTTTTGTCGCTGTTGCTTTAGTAATTTTTACACAAGAAATCCAGTGTTCTTTGATGTGTTGTATCTGAGAGCTCGTGGCGACCCCCAAATAGCTTTGTGTGGATATTTGTCTCTGTGGGCCAGTGTTCAGATTGCAGTTAAGAAAACATATTGCAGTCTTCAGTGATAGGTTCAGCTGTTTTCTGTGTTAGTCCACATGTGCATTGGAGTGACGGGACCAACTTCAGTATGTATGAGGGGAATGGGGGGAAGACTAGTCTGTTGTGATGGTCAGATGACTTCAACTCCAGTCTTTGGACTAACTAACCTGAAGATGATGACCATAATCCTATTATGCTTGCTATGATAGCATAGAAACCTTGTCTGCCTGTCTCTCTCAATCCTTCTCTCTATCTCACACTATCTCACGCTCTCTCTCTTACTCTCTCTCTCTTACTCTCTCTCTCTCTCTATCACTTTCACTCTCTCTCCATCCCTCCCTCCCTCTCTCTCTCTCACTCTCTCTCCTTCTCTCTCACTCACTCTCACTCTCTGGGAAGACTAGTCTGATTCATGACTTCAACTCCAGTCTTAGTAACCTGACATGACCATAATCCTATTATGCTTGCTATGATAGCATAGAAACCTTGTCTGCCTGTCTCTCTCACTCCTTCTCTCTATCTCACACTATCTCACACTCTCTCTCTCTCTCTCTCTCACTCTCACTCTCTCTCTCCATCCCCTCTCTCTCTCTCACTCTCCTTCTCTCTCACTCACTCTCACTCTCTCCCTCTTTCTCTCTTTCACTCTCTCCATCCATCCCTCTCTCTCTCTCTCACTCTCTCCTTCTCTCTCTTTCACTCTCTCCATTCCTCCCTCCCTCATTCTCTCACTGTTTCTCTCCATCCATCCCTCTCTCTCTCCATTCATCCCTCTCTCTCTCCTCTTCCCCCTCTCTGTCACTCTCTTTCTCCCTCCCTCTCTCCTCACTGTCTCTCTCATCCATCTCTCTCTCTCCTCCATCCATCCCTCTCTCTCACTCTCGCCATCCTCCCCCTCTCTCGCTCTCTTTCTCCCTCCCTCTCTCTCTCACTCTATCACTCTCTCTTCACTCTCACACGCTCTCACTCTCTCTCTCACTCTGTCTCTCTCTCTCTCTCTCTCTCTCCATTCCTCCCTCCCTCACTCTCTCACTGTTTCTCTCCATCCATCCCTCTCTCTCTCTCCATTCATCCCTCTCTCTCTCCATCTTCCCCCCTCTCTGTCACTCTCTTTCTCCCTCCCTCTCTCTCTCACTGTCTCTCTCCATCCATCCCTCTCTCTCTCTCTCTCTCCATCCATCCATCCCTCTCTCTCACTCTCTCCATCCTCCCCCCTCTCTGTCACTCTCTTTCTCCCTCCCTCTCTCTCTCACTCTATCCCACTCTCTCTCTCACACACACACTCTCACACGCTCTCACACTCTCTCTCTCACTCTTTGTCTCTCCCTCTCTCTCTCTCTCTCTCTCTCTCTCTCTCTCTCTCTCTCTCTCTCTCTCTCTCTCTCTCTCTCTCTACACACACACACATACACGCACACACAAAAAGATGGTGAAATTCACGGACGTGAATTCATACATCATTGCAGATATAAATAGACACATTTCAAGCAAACAAAAGCAAAAGAAATAATATATATTCATTGCTTCTGTTTTTTCCTAGAATTGTCCTAGGCTTCCCAAAGGCTTGGGAAAATCTCAGAGCTCGCTGTGATGTGAAACAAATGGACCAGTCTTCCCACAAGAAGCGAGAACCACAGACTCGACCTGTAAAAGAAGATCCCAAGTCATCGCCAAAGAGTGCCAAGAAAAAAGGAAGTGTCAAAGGCCAAAAGAAGAAAGCAGAGATCACAAACTCAGTGGCACAAGCAACATGAAAAGAAGCCCAACTTGCATAGAGGAGAACAGAATATACTTCTGGTTATATTGGACTTGTTTCTGTGATATAAATTATTACAGTTTGTATAGAGGAGAACAGAGTACAGTAAAACCTCGGTTTTCGACGATAATCCGTCCGAAAACAATCTGTGAAATCCAAAATTGACGAAAACCAAGGCAATTATTTCCATATGAATCAATGTAAATCTAATTAATTCATTCTAGACACTCCAAATGCATTCTAGACTTGTCCGAACTCACACCTTCCCCGTGCCTAGTAACACTGTGTATGTCAGTGGGTGTCTAGAATTTTTCAAACCATCTGCTGGCTTTTAAATCACTAAGTATACTAGCACGCGTCCCAGGCATTTTCTTAATGACATCAGCATACAACAGTCTGGCCTTTTCAAATATGATTGCCTCCGAAACAAAATTGCCATCTAACTGTTTTTAATTTATCCAAATTAATAACTGTTCGACATCTTCAGTTGTTTGCGATCTCTGTTCCGTTAGCACATTCACTCCTTTTCGCTACATTCACCTTCTTTATTGCTTCCTTTTTTTCACCACATTGGAGCTTATTGTGGTGACTTCTGGTACATGCAGCCGATTTCAGCTATATTAATGCCGATCTCGTATTTTTATTCAGGTTTTACTGTATGCTTCTGGTTGTATTGGACTTGTTTCTGTGATATAAACTGTTCCAGTTTGTATAGAGCCTGTTAAATGTGTAGGCATCCATGTCTCTCCACAGATCTCAGTCCTTGGTGTTCTGGGTAAATTGTGTTGATTGATATTTCTCCATGCCACCATCTTAGTCCATCCAGCATCAGTTCTCTGGGTCTGCCTCTATCTCTACCAGTGATCGTTCCAGCCATCGTAATGTTCTCCAGTGCTACTCTTCTCATCACATAACCAAAGAATACTGTCTCTTTCTTACAGTTGTATATCGTGTTCTACTTTAATTAACCTCTTCCAGGCAATTGTTGTTAATTTCTCTGTCAGTCCAAGGCATTCCCCAGCATTCCTCTGTGAAACCACATCTCTGTTGCTTCCATTCTCTTCCTGATTTGTTCATTAATATTCCAGTATTCACTGCATACAGCAGAACAGGTTGAATCTAACTGGTTTGGTACTATCTATGTCTGACATTAATGAGAGTGACTTTTTACAGAAGATACTTTTCATCTTCTGTAATGCTGCTTGAATTTGGCTTACTCTTGTACAGAGTGAACACTAGTAAAGATGATGTTTTGTATTTTATAATACATCTTGGCTTTAAACTCAGGGTCTTATGCATGTGAAGTGGATGTGATTACTACACTATGGAAACTTCTGAAAGCAGTATTTTTTACCTTTTTTACATATTTGTTCCCTAATCCCTGAGTACCGTGTTGGGAGCCAGGCATTCTTTATTATATGTGAGAAAAGGTAGTAGGTCACGTGAGCACACTGAAGATGGCAGTGAAAGCCTACACTTGGCCACTGCTCGGGCTATATTTCAAAATTGGGAAAGCCTGTTCAAATTTTTTTAAATGTGTATGTAAATCTTTAATGTGAGTGTGGAGTGAAAAGGGAAACCCAAAATAAGCCCATGGGCATCCATATTTATTTTTTAGTGGAGTGACGTGTATAAACATCTGCACATTAGCCCTAGAACGGAATAACATGGCATAGTGTGCTTTTGGGAACAGTTCTTTTAGTAACATATTGTTTTTGTGCAGCCTTAATGTGTTTTTCCGTGAGAGTTTCATGATTATTTAATAATTGATGCATGTTATATTTATTATTGTGCCTTTTCTACAAATTTGTCTGTGAAGTATTGTCTCTTGACAACGCACATGTGAGTACACATACACCCAGTTGTATGTGTGGGTGGGTGTGCATGTTTAGGTGTGAAGGTACATACGCACAAAATATAGGATAATAATATTAACATTATTTACTTTATTTTCTTTAGATGTTAAAAACGTCCATAAATTTAATGTATTTTTGTTGTTGTAAACAACTTTATAAATGATGCTCCCTTCCCACAGCAGCTATTGCTTGCTCCTAGATGAATGTTTTAGGAGTGTGTGTATTTGTATTTGTACATTATTTACTGTTGATATATTTTATATCCATATAGTCAGCAGCTCACAGTGATCTATATGACAACTATGACAAAGCTCAAGGATGCCGTACACAACAAGACTGAGGAACAAATGGAAAGCGGTAACCTGAAATGCAAGCAACATAGGAAAGAAAAGAACCACAAAGGACTAGAATGAGCCGGAAGGAAGACACACCATAAATGTTTCAGTTATAACAAGGGTGTACCCAGCAGGTTGAACTAGCTGAAACTGGAAATTTTGGGAAAGTGGATGGACAAGTGGAAGCTGATGACGTTTGATTTCCAGGCAACTATTGAATTTCGACAAGTATTTGCCAGTTTTATCTTGTTTATCTGTCAAATGATTAACACAAGGCTGAAGTTTAACATCTGGAGCCATGGTAGGGTAGTGGCTAGCACATTTGTCTGCTGGTCCAGCGGGCATGTATTCAAATCCCTCGTCAAGGTGAGGTTTTTTTCTCTTCCCATTTACCTAGGTTCCCTGTCTAAAATTGATACCAGGACATTCCTGAGAAGTAAAGGTAGCCGGCATGATACTGACCCCCCTCACCCATCGAGTGCCTAATGGTTTAAAATATGGTGCCAGAACCGTATAACCAGTACGCCTTATGGCATGGCAAGGGGTCCTTGGCCATACTGACAATTGGACTCATTGTTTCTCGCTGAATCAATGGAAAATTTCGATATCTGACATAAAATGAATTGTCTAGTTCTGTTTCACAAGCTTATGACTCAGTTCATCTGACTTAAAAAGCATGTATTCGAGTTTGCTTTCTTAGCCATTGACTACCCCCCAATCAATCTACAAGGCAGCAGATTTGTGTTGCTCTTCATCTGGTTCCCATCTTTTGACTTCCGACATGGGAGACCCTGCTAGTAACTGTGCTACCATTGGTATAGCTCTTGGGGTCATTGAAACACACAAACGCCGTAACACTGTAAGTTGGGGCACACGACAGAGGGGCTCTTGGTATCTGAGTATTACATATTGCAGGGTTACAAGGTTTATATAAACACAGCTGAGGGACTTCAAAGATAGTGAAGAAAGGTCATGGCAGGCCATAATGAGTGCCGGATTTGTCTTCTTCTTTCAGTTTCATGTATAGTCAACAAGTTTGTATCCAGCCAGTTGGGCTGCGGGGAAGTTAGTCATAAACAACCAGCAGATTAGTCAGAAATTCTTTGATAGTTGCTGCAACAGGTTCTATAGAAAATGATAAGAACACCTTAGACAGATCAAAAGAATATTGAACATGTTTTGAAAGAAACCAACTCATGAAGAGAACTGCTTTTGTCAAGAATAGAAAATCAAAATTGTTAGCATGTCATGAGAAGGAAGGGTTGAAAGGTAAAAAATCATGCCATTAGGAAGGCTAGAAGAAAGACAAATGGGGAAAGACCTGTAGAGATTATGCAGAACAACATGGTGTAATATGCCACAGAGAAACATCTGTATCAGAAACTATGGGTAATAAGCAAGACGGGGTGAAAGACAGACATGCTGACCAGTGCCAAATTGCCTAGACTATAAGAAGAAGAAGGCTAGGATAAATCTAAACAAAATGTTTTTTAATAGTTATCAGGCCAGGTGTACTGGTGTTAACCTTTTCTCTGGAGTAACTAGGCAGGCTGAGTGAGGAATCATGATGCATGGGCAACACATGGTCTCTACAATTCAGCCCTGGTTTTATGCCATTTTTGAAGCACAATTTAACAAACTTTTGTCTGTCAAGACGGCCAGGTGCCAGGTAGTAGTTACAGACCACAAATAATGACATGGCATTTCTGCACAAACAGTAGGAAGTAAAGGTAATCCCAAAGAAAATGCAGGACCTGTGGTGGCTAGATGCACATCTTAGAATCATGGGGCTGATATGTGACTTTCATCCCAACGCTGTAACAAAGTACCATCTCTTTGAGAATTGTGTTGTAGAGCTGTCTTTTTCCCTCTCCAAGACCAGTACTTGAGCTGCACATGTGCAGATAGACATGGTGATCCCTGGAGTGTTAGTTGGCTGGGAACTCAATCTGTGGGCAAGGCTATACAGTTGAGAGATGCTCCAAACTTTCAGCCATTATATATCATAGTCTGAAGCCCAGTTTGTTATTATCAATGTATTTATAAAATATTCAGTGATTAGCTGTTATTTTAAAAGATAATTTGTTTTTTATTATCACTATATTTACACAATATTCATTGAACAGATATATTATTTTAAATCATATTTTTATTATTGATATGTTTATAACATATTCAGTGGATACCGTTATTATTTTAAAATATATTTTTATGATCAATATATTTACCAAATATTCAGTAAGTTGCTAAATTATGTTAAAATATCTTGTTATTATCAGTATATTTACACAATAGTCATTGACAAACTATATTATGTTAGTCTATTTTATTAATGATATATTTACAAAATATTGAGTAAATAGGTGTATAATCCTGAACTATATTTTTATTATCAATATCTATTTCATGTAAAATTACAAATATTTAAGTCCTACAAATTTATGTATACATTTTAATAATATTGCATATTTAATTAAATTAATAATCAAAGAACATTGATAACTATTTCTGATGTTTGCATTAAAACCAATGTCTTTAAATCCTGAATTGCCTGAATCTTCCCGCTAAAAATGACTCCCAACTGTTGCTGAATCAGTGTGGCATACCCCGCCATTTAGGAACCACATTATGTAACAGGTCTTTTACAGAATGATATTCTCATCACAGTCCCCTGGAGAGATTCTCAATCCCTTGCCAGTTCTTCTGCCTTGTACAGGGAATTTGTGATGTCCTGTGTCCAGCATAGTGTGGGTTGACCCATGCCTCTTCTTCCAGAAACCATGCCTCCCATTATTGTTCATTCCTAACCACTGTTCTGTTGAAAATGTTGAGGAGGGGATCTGAGCACTTATGAACTGAATGGTCTGATGTGCAGTGAGGATGATCTGTTGACTAACTAAATGACTGACTAGCACCTTGCCGCCTGGACAGACTATAGTTTGTAAAATGGGGTTATCTCTCCATAACACAAAGCCTGGGCTGAATTTAGAGACCATGTGTTGCCCATGCAGCATGATCCCTCTCTCGGCCTGTCTAGTTTATTCCAAAGTAAAGGTGACACCACTATGTCTGGAACAAGACAAGCTGCAGAAGCTGCCAGATCAGCAAAACAATGCTCTAACTGTCCACTTGTTGGATCTTCGATCCTAGACCAGTTACCAACCAAGGCTTAGGGCCTTGTCTGCCCTACCATGACATTTAGTCTTTAGGTTGCATTTTGTCGCACCAGGATAAGGCTTGTACCCTCCCAGTTGCGCTCTTCTGCCCGAAGCCGTTGGCACAATGTGGGGTATCAGGTTTGGTAAGCACCATCCAACATTCGGCGCTAACAGAAGCAGGTAGTACCGTCTACTGTTATACGGTAGCTCTGTCATATCTGACTAAGACCTAACTAACTAACTAACTATTGGCACCTTGCCGTCTTGACAGACGATAGTTTGTGCTTTAAAAAGGCATAATAACTTTTACCTATAGCGGTAGCGAATGTGACTGATAAGGCCAATTTGCGCTGTAAATGTCCGTTCACAGTGGGTGCATGTGAACACGTGGTCATTTCCACCATCGTGCACCATCTTACGTTTCAAACGCTCGGTGTGTGACTTATCTGCAATAATTTTCTCCTTTGTCTTTATTCCATTTCTGATGTTTGCCCTCCATGCAACACGTTCAGCGGCAACTTGCTCCCATTGTGCATTATCAATGCCTGTATCAATCATGTCCCGCTTACACACATCTTTGTATCGTAGTAGAGGCCGACCCTGAGATCTCTTACCCATCTGTAATTCACCAAAAAAGATGTCCTTTGGTATTTTACCATCATCCATCCTCCTAAGATGTCCTATCCATCTAAGTCTACGAAGACTGAGCATGTAATAAACTGTCACACAACCTGATCTTTCTAATACTTCAGTATTTGTGATTTTGTCTTGCCACTTAATACCAAGAATTCTTCGCAGACACCGCATATGAAAGCTGTTTAAATGTTTCTCTTGGTGTGAGTAAGTTGTCCAGGTTTCACTGCCATAAAGAAGAGTACTAAGGACACAGGCTTGATAGACAAGGACTTTTTGTTTTTGCAGTAAGCTTCCTGTTCTCCCAGACTCTTTCTCTTAACCTGTTCATTGTTGTTGCTGCCTTACCAATCCGGATGTTGATTTCCTGATCTAGGGATAATTTGCAATTTACCACTGATCCTAGATGTGTAAAATGGATCTAACTAAACTAACTAACTAACTAACTAACTACTAACTAACTAACTAACTAACTAACTAACTAACTAACTAACTAACCAACATGTTCAATGTATTCTAGTTTCTGAGACAAGATTCTCTTTATAAGCCAGTCCTGTGTCCAGCATAATGTTGGTCGACCCTTTCCTCTTCTTCCAGAAACCATGCCTTCCACTATTGTTCATTCCAAACCACCGTGTTGTTTAATATGTTCAATGTATTCTAGTGTCTGAGACCAGGTTCTGTTTATGGGCCAGTTTTCTGTGATGTCCAGATCTTGTTGAATGTAACCGTCTTCATGATCTCTTCTAGTCTTCTAGTCTTCTAGTGATTTTTCAGTAACACTCAAGTTCAAAAGTCTTGCTCTTCTTCTTTAGTAATTTTGAAATGGTCCATTTTCTTTCTATAGGTAACCATAGGAAAGAGGTATATTACGAATTGCTGGTAAATATAATGGAACTCATCCATAGTATCACCATTAATCTAATCACCATTATCTCCGGTACTGTTCAACGCCTACACAGTGAGAATCACCAGTGAGCTGATCACTGGACCTGGCAGGACATTGTCATATGCCGATGATGTTTTAGTGTATCGTCAGGGTAAGGATAGAGAGGAGGTTGCTGTGGAACTACAAACCGAACTCAATCGCATAAGTACTTGGTGTGATGAAGCTGGGGCAATGGTCAACCCAACAAAGGGCAACAGTGACTTGGTTCTCGTTGAATAATCATATTGTCAACAATCCAACACCAACTGTAATGCTGTGTTCAGAGACGGTGGAAAGAACGCAGGCAATGAATTACCTGGGGATACGGTTGATCGAAGCCTTGCTTATAATGTGCACATAGACCAGGTGATAACAAAGGCCAAGCGGGGTTTGGCAGCGATGCGGGTGATGGCGGCCAGCAAACTGTGAGCAGCGCCATCTATGTCTTCTGTACGAGGGGCTGGTCATGTCTGTTTTGGAGTATGCAATGGCAATCCTGACTCTCAGCCATAAGCAGATAGAAAGGATGGAAAGGATTACAGAATGAAGCTATGCGCATTATTCTTGGATGTACAAGAGATACAGCATGCAGGGCGATGCGCTACCTTCTTGATTTTCCAACCATTGAAGAGAGAATGCAATTTTGCAGGGCACGTGCCCTACCTCAGAATTAACGCAAACACACAGCATCCACTGCATAGTGAAATTAGGAAGGTGAAGGGCAGCAGGTTAAAAAGAGGACGGTCGTGGATGGGTCAAGCCGAGGACATTCTTCAACAGGTGTGTTCACTTGAGGACTTAGAACCTGGCGAGGAGTGGGTGCAAGTGCCAACAGACTTCTGCACATCCTTTTCAGTTTGCATCCAACTAGATAGAAAATGCAGACAAGAAAATCCGGCTGCTGTTGAGGCTGAAGTACAAGCGTTGATTTTCGAGAATTCGCTAGACAGTGACGCGGTCATCTACACAGATGGGTCGGTCGTCCGACATGTGAGAAGCTCATGGGCCTTTACAGCTCGGGCCGGAGGGAGAAATTGTGAAGGAGGACTCTGGTGCTTTCACTGAAACCACAAGTAGCCTGACCATGGAAGTCATGGCAGTAAGTAAAGCAATAACATGGCTCGAGACACAGACATTCACTAGGGCTTGTTTTCCTTAGCGACTCAATGAACATGATCAAGAGGATAGAGGAGGGGTCGATCCGAAGAGAATGGTTGCTGCCTCTGAAGCGGTCTCGGCTGGCAAAGATTAGTTTCATCTTCGTGCCAGGGCATGCGGGAGTACAAGGAAATGAGCGGGCTGACAAGCTCGCAGGTGAGGCTACTGTTGAGGGCGGACGCGCCATGGACCAGGCTGACATTCTGAATGCTCTACGAGAAGTGAGACTTTTGCAAGAACCAAGTGATGACTGTGAATCTACAACAATGGCCAGACTGCGAGAGCAGCAAATTAAAAGAGGGGTGGCCAAACAAGAACACTACGCAGGAAGCCAAAGAAGATTGATAAACCAACACAGAACTGGCGTCGTTAGCCGCTACACGCTGCGGGATTTGCTGAGGAGGGGATCCGAGCACTTATGGACTGAATGGTCCGATGTGCAACGAGGATGATCTGTCGACTAACTAACTAACTAACTATCCATAGAATATGAATTTGTGCGTTTTTTTTTTGTGTGTGTGGGACTTGTGATCCAGTATCAGAATCGTCGTCACCTCTTCAGTTAGAGAGTAGGCTTATCCCTACCCTGACCTGGTGGGAGCATGATTTGTGCCTGTGACTTATCTGCTGTCCCATCCAACATCCTGTAAGGAATTAATACCCTAATCCATAGCTGGATTACTGTGGAGAATTGGGCCTGCCGCTTGTTGGTGAAGTAGAATTAATCTGGAGAGTATTAGAAAGGGTCCTGCTGCTTGTGGGTGAGATATACTAGAGCTAAACACTGGCCTCCCGTTATGATCGCTTGCAAATATCAACCTCAAATACTTGTCTCCCGCCATGTTCGCTTGCAAATATCAACCTCAAATACTGGCCTCCCGTCATGATGCCTTGGAAATATCAATCTCAAATACTGGCCTCCCGTTATGATCCCTTGCAAATATCAACCTCAAATACTGGCCTCCCGTCATGATGCCTTGGAAATATCAATCTCAAATAATGGCCTCACGTTATGATCGCTTGCAAATATCAACCTCAAATACTGGCCTCCCGTCATGATCGCTTGCAAATATCAACCTCATATACTGGCCTCCCGTCATGATCGCTTGCAAATATCAACCTCAAATACTGGCCTCCCGTCATGATCGCTTGCAAATATCAACCTCAAATACTGGCCTCCCGTCATGAATCGCTTGCAAATATCAACCTTAAATACTTGTCTCCCGCCATGTTCGCTTGCAAATATCAACCTCAAATACTGGCCTCCCGTCATGATGCCTTGGAAATATCAACCTCAAATACTGGTCGCCCATCATGATCGCTTGGAAATATCAACCTCAAATACTGGCCTCCCGTCATGATCGCTTGCAAATATCAACCTCAAATACTGGTCGCCCATCATGATCGCTTGCAAATATCAACCTCAAATACTGGCCTCCCGTCATGATCGCTTGGAAATATCAACCTCAAATACTGGCCTCCCGTCATGATCGCTTGCAAATATCAACCTCAAATACTGGCCGCCCATCATGATCGCTTGCAAATATCAACCTCAAATACTGGCCTCCCGTCATGATCGCTTGCAAATATCAATCTCAAATACTGGCCTCCCGTCATGATCGCTTGCAAATATCAATCTCAAATAATGGCCTCCCCGTTATGATCGCTTGCAAATATCAACCTCAAATACTGGCCTCCCGTCATGATCGCTTGCAAATATCAGCCTCAAATAGGCTACTGGCCTCCCGTCATGATCGCTTGCAAATATCAACCTCAAATACTGGCCTCCCGTCATGATCGCTTGCAAATATCAACCTCAAATACTGGCCTCCCATCATGATCGCTTGCAAATATCAACCTCAAATACTGGCCTCCCGTTATGATCGCTTGGAAATGTCCACCCCATCTTCAGATCGCTTGGAAATATCAGCCTCACGTCATGACCGCTTAGAAATATGGTAGACAAATATTGACCTGTTGTCATTTATGCCTGCAACCTACTGTTTCCCGTAGAGACAATCATTTTCGAAACTGATGTCCCTGCAATGCACTTAGCTGTCTAGGAGTTTCAGTATGTCTTCCGTTTGTCTCTTCTCATTCAACTTTCCTTTTGTGGCCGGGGTGGGGTGGGGGGGGGGGGGGGGGGGATACTGGCTTCCTGTCATGTGAATCTTTCAAATAGCAGTCTCAAATACTGGCTCCCCATCATGACCGCTTGCAAACATCAGTCAAGTATACTTAGGGCGGTTTCATCAATTTATCCGGGATTAACTATTTTTAAGTTTTTTTTTTTTTTTACATTAATAGTTTTAAATACAAAGATCCTCGTAGCCACGGAGTTTATTGTGCTGGCAGATGTGTAGCGGGTTCATGTAAAGTGCGAACATGAATAAGAAAATGGGTTTGGAGTAAGTTTGAAGTATGATCACAGAAGATGGGAGAAAAGACAGCAAGTGCGGTTATAAGTAAACTATCACTGATACTGAAACATCCAAATGTACCCATGTCCTCAAAACGACACATAATAAATAGCATATTCACACCAACCCTATGCTACCAATGTCAAACTTGAACATTATCAAATCACGCTTAAACAAAATCAACAGCTGCGAGGTAAGATGTTTGAGAAGAACTGCCAACTTCACTATCCGAGACCGAATAAGAAATGATGTTATCAGACAAACAGTAGGATCAACACCTTATACCACATATATTGAACAAATGGTTTGACCATCCCATTAAAATGCAACATGATCAGCTATAGTCTGTTTACTTTTGTCTGCCCTAATATAAAATTCCATATCTCAGTAACCAACTGAGGGAAAATTATGAGATTTAGCATATAACCTTAACATTATGTCCACCCAACAAATAAAAAAAAATTTGTTCTGGAGATTGTACAGTAGATTTCAATGTTTCTTTATATGTGGTATATAATTTATGGGTCAGAGATGAAGTCAACATTTTAAAATGTATTACACCTTCACCCAGACACATCCGCGCTTTTTAAATTTTTTTTCGTGGTTCACATAAGGCGCGCAGTTAAATGGGGGTGTTCAGAGGTGTCATCAATGTGGGTTCTTTCATGAAACGTGATTATATAAACAAATATATAAATAAATCTTACCATTAATATAATGTTAATAGCTAGTATTTGAATGTGTGAATATTGTTCAATGGGATTGAATGTGAAATTTTGCACACTTCAAAGCATAGCTATGAAGTTGTACACATATTTTTGTCAAGAAGCTGATCGCAGGAAACTGTTTCATACTGTTACAAATCCCGAAAAAAAAGAACAGTGCATGCATTGGGTTTGAGTAAACGGTCATTTTGTCGATGGGTGCAAGAATCTGGTATGAAACCAACACGCGATGAGCAAACGGTATGTAGAAAGGCAATTGTAGACAGCTTTCACAAGGATGTCATAAGGCGAGCTATTATAAAAATGCTGGATGCCAAAGAAACAGTGACTGTAAGAAAACTCAGGGTTTGGTTGAGAAAGAACAATAACATAGAGCTATCCAAAACAATTTTGTGGAAAATTATAAGGACATTAGGCTTCACTTTTAGAAAGTACAAGGGAGGTAGAAATATCCTTTGCGAACAACCGCATTTAGGAGCCATGAGAAGCAGATACCTGCGTGAAATAAGGGAAATGCGCAAAGAAAATTATGACATAGTGTATTTGGATGAGACGTGGATCAATGCACACCACACAAGTGAAAAGGAATGGCAATCCGTGGATGGAAAGATAAAGCGAAATGTGCCCAGTAGTAAAGGACAGCATTTGGTCATAGCCTATGCTGGTAGTACTCATAATGGCTTACTACAGAATGCTGGACTCGTGTTCATATCAAAGCATACAGACAATAGGGATTATCATAATGAGATGAATGGTAATGTATTTAGAGATTGGCTCGAGAATACAGTACTTCCATCCCTTCATAGACCATCTTGTCTAATCATGGACAATGCATCATATCACAATGTTGTTGCCCAAAAAGACAAAATACCTACAGCATCGAGCAAAAATGAAGCAATAAAGATATGGCTCCGAAGGGAACATATACCATTTCCAGAAACATATTTCAAGCTACAGTTGTTGTCCCTTGTAAAACAGACGCAAAAAAGCAAGAAATATCAAATCGACAAGTTGATAGAAGAGCATGGCCATAGGTGCTTGAGACTTCCGCTGTACCATTTTAATTTAAACCCTATAGAACTTGTGTGGGCTAAAATTAAAGGACAGGTGGCAGCTGACAATACTACTTTCAAATTGTCTGACGTCAAGATACTAACCCAGTCTGCGCTATTAAATGTAGATAAAAGTTAGTGGAAATAATGTGAGGACCATGTGTTGAAAGAGGAAGAGGGCTTTTAGAGAAATAATGGATTGAATTGTATTTAACCGAGAGCAGTCATCAACCTACTGGAATCGTCCAACACAGATTAAGGTCTGGGCAGATCGCAGACCTTAATCTACATGCACACTTACTGGGATATTTTGCTCCAAGTATTCAGAAGATATGCAGGCCCGAAACATTACAGTGTCAGCACAATGTCAATGGCAACAGTTTGTATTCTAAGTGATGAGTTTTCAATTCTGCGAGCCCTAAGCTGTGACAAACAAATGGTATTGGGAAAAAAAAGACTAAACGCATTGAATACCAACAGAAGAGTAATATTGCTGTGGAAACTGACATATTGTGGCATAACAAGAAACGTGAGAGCAAACACGTTGTCAAATTAGGGGACAACACACGAACATACGAATCAGTCTATAAACTTCAATGAAAAGAGGTCAAAAATCTTGGTCGTTGAGAAGAAAGCCCACTACAGAGACACTGACGATTATTTTCACAGTGCAAAACAGGTAATCATGTTCCGTCTCTGAACGGTAAACATCAGAGTAGACAATCTTTCACGAAGACTCAAAGCGGGTCTGTCACCCATGTGTACATGTGAACAAACTACACAGACAGCTGAACAGATCTTTAAAAATTGACACATGATGACTAAATTGCGGTATCATTTCTGGTCACTACATACGCACATTAATGCACAGCTTTCACGAACTCAATATGAAAAGCTAAATGCATCCTAGTAACATGACTCCTTGTATACACATTATTAACCAGCAGATGAAGAAACAAGAAGGAAATGAAACAATAAGGTAAGAAATATATTCCTTCTACTTTCCTATCAATTTACACATTATTTACCCTATGCCTCTGTAAATTCTCTGTCTTTACTAATATTACACATTGCACCCCTCGCAGGAGTCTCCGTGGTGAAGTGGTCAAGCCGCCTGACTCGGGCTCCAAAGGTTGTATGTTCGATTCCAGGCCGTGTCCTTCATTTTACGAGTGCATTTTTCGGAAACTTCCAAGGTTCGTCACTGGAGCTACGGAGTTCGTGCTTTGTGCGACGCTTTCTGCGCTGCGGAAAGAGACTGAGCCATATGGGATAAAAACCCAGTGCAATGCAGTCGACCCTGTCGACTTTTAAGTGATTTTGTTTTATTGCACCCACTCCCATACGGTAGCTTTAGATAAAAAAAAAAAAAATTAGACTGTTTTGAGAACAAATGTCTTAGAAGAATCCTAAACCTCCACTGGACAGATTTCAGAACCAATACGCAAATAAGACAAGAGACTAAGCAAGATATTGTATCCAATTTTATAAGAAAATGCCGTTGGAACTACATCGGCCATGAACTCAGAATGGACAAGACAAGACTCCCCAGCCAAGCCCTCTTATGTTCACCAGTAGGGAAAAGAAAACGGGGAAGACCAAGAGAGATCCTGCGTAGAACCATCATCAGAGAAGGCTCATTCAACGGCCAAGTGAACATCCAGGATCTACAACAAGTAGCAGCGAACCGCCAGAGATGGAGAGCCATGACTTCTGCCCTATGCGCCGCCTTAGGCTCAAGAGGAAAGACTAACTAACTAACTAACTAACTAACTAACTAACTCCCATACGAATCTGGCTACGCCTTGTACTTGTGTCGTTACCCAAAATGACGTGCTTTACCGTAAAACTAGTTTGTTAGCGTGAATTCACTACATTTTCGCTAAAACATCAAAGAAATGTCGCCGCTTTATATGATTTAAGTTGCCTTTGGACCTATCAAAGATATATTCCGTGGGTGGGAGTAAATATAAGACGGCAGGAAAACTTTCATAATGATGCAACAGACAGTTTTCATAAAAACTGATCGTGAATCAAGGCATTCATGTCTGAACAGACTATACCAGCAAGGCGCTACATCAGAGAAGATCTGCTACTATAGCAAGGGAGCGCTCGAGAGGAGAATGAATTGACATCAAAGACATTACAATCACGCGAAACGACACTATCCAGTGCCACCCATCGGGGGCTGGAACGTCAACTATACCCCCCAACCACGCTTGACAGTAAAAATAGAAGATGATAATGAGTAGACAAGCGTACATCAAATGATGCATATGTATTGACAACATTAGTAGAGCGTTGGGTAGAAGTTAACAATGACCTGCGTCTTTGTTTCATTGACTACACCAAAGCCTCCGATGGAATAGGCACGTCCACATGATAAAGATGTTTGTAGATCTTCAACTCTTCGGGAAAGACCTTAGAACTTGTCAAGAACAAATTCGAAACAAGAAACTGCCATACAAGTTAACAATGAAGTAACTGATCAACGTAAAATAAGATGCTTAAAGCTACCATTCAATTGACGTTTGTGACAGGTTTGTGTGACGTTTGCATGTCCTTTTTTCAATATATAGTGAAAGTATGAGATATTTAGAAGAAATTAGAGAAATCTCCACCGGAGGACATAACATCAACTATATAAGGTATGCAGGTGATGATACATTAACGATTACAGACAATGAACGGGATCTGCAGCATTTGGTTTATGCGGTTAATGTATGCAGTGAGCAAATGTGTTAGAATTATTAGTAAATTGTAAGTAAACATGAATTGTAGTCGTCTTTAAGAAGAAAGATATACTACAATTCAACATAAGTAAATGCGAGAATTCTCAACCCGGTCAAATTGGTAAAATTATCTTGGAACAGTCGTAGCATCTGAAAGAAGATGTCTGATAAAGATTAGAACGAGAATCGCTATGGCAGAGCTATTCTTTTGCAATATGGAAAACACTCATCAATAAAATCCTGTCAATTGTGTGTGTGTGTGAGTGCCTGCCTGCGTGCATGCAGGCTTGCTGACAGACAGGCAGATAGTTAGGTATGTGTGTGTATCTGTCTGTATCTGCTTGCATGAGTTTGTCTGTGTGTTTACTTCTGTCTGTCTGTCTGCCTGCCTGCCTGTCTGTCTGTCTGTTTACTTCTGCCTGACTGTGTGTGTATGTACCAAATAAATATACATATTGTGTACATGTGCATAGGTATTTGCGCTTACGTGCATGCACTTAGTATACCTTCTTCTACTTTTGACCTGAATTTCCCCATTGGCAAAAGGCCGTCAAACAACACACCCCAAGCCATCCTATCGGTTCATGTCCCTCCCATATTATCCATTGTTATCTACTTACACATGTGTTTAGGCCATCGCATTCGACTCGCTGGCTCTATCGAGAAGCAGATCGCCATCTGACAGTGCAGAGGATGACTGGCACTAACTAAAAACGCCACGAAAAGACACGTAATGTATGCAGCCGGTGAAAAGAAGGCAGAAGCGAGGAAGGCTGCTAGGACTGCTGATCCAGTGGAGACACAGCAGTCCAACTCCTACACCAGCTGAAGCTGTTCCCGTCACACACAAGACGCCAGAGGACTACTACGACTACAACTGGAGCCAGCAGCAGCGAAGAAGTCTACAACCACACCAACGAGAAGCAGCCAAGCAGCTCATCAAAGACCTCCACACAGGAGGAAACCACAACCGAGCACTTTACTGGCAAAATCCTGCTGAAACAAATCAGCGTTGCGGAGGCTAAATTTTCTGCACTACCAACAGACAAGATACTGAGTCTGTTGGAGAACCAGCTGGGAAGACACAGCATCACCCATCTGCCCAAGACACCTGATGGAGCAGTGGTCTTCATAAAAGAGAACTCAAATACCACAGCACTATTGCATGCTATCACACAACAGGAAAACGCCGACATCAAGCTTCCCCACTGTATCACAGTGGAAGCCACCCGGCATTGCATGAGCAAACAATGAGTCATCAAACCAGTCAAGGCCCATCTCTCAAATTATCAGATCAGGGAGATGCTGTCGAGAGAAAACTCGACACTCAAGATTACCAGTGCGGAGAGGATCATAGGGAAGAACAACACTCCCTCCACAGTTGTTGTCATCACATCGGAGAACCAATTGATCCCTCAAATCGTTAGATTGAGACAAGAGAGAACAAGCACCAGAGCACTACATGAGCAGAATGCCGCAGTGCTCTAAGTGCCAAAGTTCCGTGCCACTTGTAAAAGTGAGGTGGAGGTCTGCAGGTATTGCTCCGGACCCCACCCATACAGCCAGTGCCCTCAAGCAAAGATCGTCACGGACTTCAGGAGGCCTAAACCAAACAGAAAGTGCGCTAACTGCCTCGGTAACCACGGTGCCAGGTACCTTCGGCTGCCTCTGCCACCAAGACAGCAAAGAAGCGATGAAAATTGCCATCAAAGCTAATCTGCCCTATAAAGAGGCTAGGAGGACAGTACGAGGCGACCTACTTGACTTACAAAAAGTGACAAAGCGCTAACTGGAAGGCCAACTGAAGGACCTGAGATCCAAGTTCACCAGTATCGAGGAACAGCGAGACAAGACTCAAGAGACGCAAATAACAACCGTTCAGCGCATCCTGGACGAACTAAAGCAAGTGCAGCAGACGATTGAGCAGGATGTCGCTCGAATGGCTGCAATAAAGGCTGAGACAGAAGAAACGCTGACAAAATTCCAAGAAGAAAGAGAACAGCTCAAGTCTTAAAATGAGACGTCAGAAACAGAAGATAAAAGTCACAGACAGAAGAGAAAGAACCAGACGAGGAAACAGAAGACGTAGAAATCCAAACAGACAGCGACCAAGAATTGATGGTTGCCAGGGGAAGAGATAACTCTCCAGCAAGAACAAGAAACCAAGCCGTCCACGACACAAGGTACCAAAGAAAATCCAGAAGATACGAAAACAGACCAAGACGAGATGTCTGGAGGAAGGATGGCGACTGGTAAAACTCCCTGAAGGAAACACCACCATAAGACGGGGCGGGAACACAATTACGCCCTGCCTTATAAGTGTGCGACTCTGTCCAGACATGTAAAAAGACAAGGATGAAACACAATGACAACAAATTAGAAACCAGGAAGCAGATATTTTTACGAAAGAAAAAGTAAGTGATACATCACAAGGGCCCGCACTATAACGAAATCGAGAAGTCGACGGTTGAACGATAGGTCATCTTCTCAAGAATTGGAACTGGAATCGGAAATTTTAGGTTTTACTCTACTTCTTTAGCTGTGTGGGTTCCAGACAAATGACAGTCTACTCGACTATTCTCATGTTTTCTCAACATTTGTCATGTCCAGCGTCACTGTCATTTCTTCACCTCTTGTTTCACTGGTCTTTCCATGAGCTCTACATGACTCTATCATACCATCTTAGGCGTGCTGTTTTGCGCAGGATGCTGTTTATTAGCAATCGTTTTTTTTTTCCGTTCCTGTTTCTGATCCATACAATAGTTCGGATTTACGATAGAACTGAATATTTCAAGTTTGATGCTAAGTTTAATTTCTTTTGACTTCCATAAATTTCTTAGTGCAATAAAACTCTTGTCTTTTGTGTTCTTACTTTTACATCTTTATCTGTTTCCCGTCTTTGTCAACATCGCAAACCTAGCCAGTTAGTATCATTCCGTCTCTTGAAGTTAAATTTCAACTAGGGAGATTATATTATCATTTCCTTTATTTAATCTCACGATATGTCTTTTCCCAATGAATTGTTCAATCGAATTGTGGTGACTTCACATTAAAATGTGTTTAGTTAATTTTTTTTTAAAAATCGTGTGTGGAAAAAGAGGACATTGTGATCAGCGAAGTCCTGTTAATTGAGAAGCTTTATTAATGGAGTCAACTGAATTTCACTTTCTTGCAGTCCTTGGTGTCTTTATAATCTAGTCTATAGCCAATAAGAATAATAAAGATGTCAAAAGCACCCATATCGCTCTCCTGTACTTATTTCGAATGCCTCTGTTATTTTTCCCTCATAGCGGACTCTGTACGTCGTGTATGTTGCAACACATGTAAGTTAATGATTTTCTGACTGCGTGATATCATAATGCCTCAATGATAATCCACAAATCTAATATAAAGTTGTGAGTTCAATTCGATGCTTTGCTCTATTATCTAGCTCAATGGGACGATCTGGTCAGTACAGGATCTGTTTTGCCGAAAGCCTGCTGCTTAATCCCTTAGTTCTTTGTCAATGGCATCTCTTAATCTCTTTATAATGAACCAGCTTATAGCAGCTTTCCAATCCTAGAGAAGTTTGACATGTACTTATGTGTTTGCGTAACGAAAATATATTTTTATTTTAACCAGTACGTCTAATTTATCGTATATTGTCTAATGTGTTTCTCCTAACTAATGTTCTCTAAGTTTGTGGGTTTTATGTCGTTTAATTTTTGTATGTTAAATTAATCATATCTTCTTGGTATTATTGTCCACGACTCGTGGCGTTGGGCGTCATTTATATCTACAAACTCCTGTCTCCCGTAGAGTCAATCACTTTCGATACTAGTGTTGAGGCATTTCTCTATATTTCCTTTCTCTATATTTCCTGTTTCTTTATTCTCATCCAACTTTCCCGTGGTCATGATAATATTCTCATTTTCCTAACGTGTTAAAAGATCATGGATAATCTATTTTCATACTAGTAATCGATTCCCCCCCCCCCCCCCCCCCCCCCCGCCCCGAGCTGTTTTCTTCCTAGACGTCTACATTACTCTGTTTATTTGTTCATGGTGTCGCTAATACTCTCCTACAGAGCTTAATCTCAGCTGCCTCCATGTAAGAGAAAGTAGATGAAGAATGGAGGTGTCAATGAATACATGTTGATTTGCTTGGTCTAAGAATAGATACAGCAATAATTGCCTGAGACTAATGGATCCACAAAAACCGAACGAGTTTCAGCCATATAATGAATAACTGATTAACGAATAGTGTTGTATTGTTGTATTTGATCTAGAAAGAGTTACAGTCCCGATGTTAAATCAGAACCACTTTATGGATCAGAAACGCGGACACGACTAAAAGAATTGCTAATAAACTACAAACACTCTTTAAATTGACGCCTGTACGGATAAGTGGCACCTGGCTGTCTTTACAGACGAAAGAATGTGGATTTGAACTAAAATTCCATCGCACAATGCCTGGGCTGGGATTCAGAGAACATTCAGCATGACCCCTCTCTCGGCCTTGCCTTGTTTTCTCCAGAGGAAAGGATGATCAGTACGTCTGGAACAAGGTAGGCTGCAGATGCTGGCGGCTCAGCATCAAACCTCCAAGAGCAGGAGGTGGGTAGTGGCCAGGACCTCACATCCGAGGGATTTGACTTAGAGGCGCTAAACCATATCCCTCAGTTGAATGTCTCAAACCAAGTGTCTGGACCTGTATGAGCGTGTACTCCTGCCAAACTCCCCGCTCCCCCCCCCCCCTCGACCAAGTGTCTGGACCTATATAAGCGTGTACTACTGTCAAACTCCCCGCCTGACTCTGTCTTCAGAGCGGATCACGCGACCAGCGAGATTCCGCCCGTAGGAGATATTGTTCGTCTATGTTGCGAACAAATCTCCTGGCCTAAGGCTCCGCTTGTCTGAATTCGTGACTGTATAAGTAAAGAAACAATAAAAGTATTGGTATTTCAATTGCGCTTGCACTCCCACCTATGCTATACCCTTCATTTGCCTTCACAAAGTCGGACTAGAGTCAAGCGCCTGCACGGAACAGTGGGACTAAATGGGTATAACAAAATTGCCAATGTATAGCTCACGGAGAGAACTAACCAAAGTTCAGTGGACAACAAGTTTGGGGGGAAAGACGCTGGCACTGGACAAGACACACATTGAGAAAACCTGGGGATTGTAAAACCAGACACCCCTTTGCCTGGAACCCACAGGGCAGGTGAAATAGTGGGAGACCTAACAACACACGGAGAAGAGAACTAAAGACAGCTGAATAATATGGGAAGAACAATGACATGGCGGCGGGAGACAGCAACAGATAGGACAGCTCGGCGGGAGCTGGTTTAGGGTCTGTCTGTCTATACCCCAATGGTAGATAAAGGGCAACGGAAAAAGAAGAATGGAGTCATTAAAAGCAAGTTAGTCTTGTTTTTCTTTTTTTAAATATTCGCTAGATTTAAAATTAAACGTAGTCCATACACTGAATACTACTTCTAGCTGTACTGGACTGATCTTTGCGTGTGGATTAGCTTTCCATATTACCGGTGTCCCTGGCCATCAAGCGAATCCACTACGACTTCAGAGGTAAGCAAGTTTGTCATATAGTGAGCAACCGATCAACGTATTCTCACGTGCTTGATCTAGGCAGAGATAAAGTATGAATTGTTTGAGACATATAGTCAGTAAAGTATGAATTGTTTCAGACATATAATCAGTAAAGTACGAATTGTTTGAGACATATAGTCAGTAAAGTATGAATTGTTTGAGACATATAGTCAGTAAAGTATGAATTGTCTGAGACATGTAGTCAGTAAAGTATGAATTGTTTGAGACATGTAGTCAGTAAAGTATGAATTGTTTGAGACATGTAGTCAGTAAAGTATGAATTGTTTGAGACATATAGTAAGTAAAGTATGAATTGTTTGAGACATGTAATCAGTAAAGTACGAATTGTTTGAGACATATAGTCAGTAAAGTACGAATTGTTTGAGACATATAGTCAGTAAAGTATGAATTGTTTGAGACATATAGTCAGTAAAGTATGAATTGTCTGAGACATGTAGTCAGTAAAGTATGAATTGTTTGAGTCATATAGTCAGTAAAGTATGAATTGTTTGAGACATGTAGTCAGTAAAGTATGAATTGTTTGAGACATATAGTAAGTAAAGTATGAATTGTTTGAGACATGTAATCAGTAAAGTATGAATTGTTTGAGACATATAATCAGTAAAGTATGAATTGTTTGAGACATATAGTCAGTAAAGTATGAATTGTTTGAGACATGTAGTCAGTAAAGTATGAATTGTTTGAGACATATAGTAAGTAAAGTATGAATTGTTTGAGACATGTAATCAGTAAAGTATGAATTGTTTGAGACATATAGTCAGTAAAGTATGAATTGTTTGAGACATATAGTCAGTAAAGTAAACTGCCATGTTTATGCATTAAGGTGTACTGGAGATATGGTGTTAGAATCATATATTTGAGACCTATTGGCTGTCTGAGAGTGATGTGGTCAGTATCAAGGGGTCGCCTTTTGAGACAAATGGAGTCATGAACAGTGGAATAGTTTCTATCATATGATGAGTAACTGAATAACGTGTACTGGGGTGCTCGATCTACTAAGATTTAAAGTAATACATGTCTGAGACCAATGGGGTCATGAACAGGGAAAGAGTTTCTGTCTTATGACGATCAACGTATCAACGTATACTGAGACCCCTGATCTCGGAAAAGTTAAAGTTAATACATGTCTGAGACCAATGAGGTCATGAACAGCGAAAGAGTTTCTGTCTTATGACGAGTAACTGAT
This sequence comes from Cepaea nemoralis, assembly GCA_014155875.1. Classification (NCBI taxonomy): domain Eukaryota; kingdom Metazoa; phylum Mollusca; class Gastropoda; order Stylommatophora; family Helicidae; genus Cepaea; species Cepaea nemoralis. The sequence goes on along the minus strand of JACEFZ010001189.1, from coordinate 334,951 downwards.
CAACGTATACTGAGACCCCTGATCTGGGAAGTGTTAAAGTAATAAATGTATGAGACTGTTAGCGAAAGAGTTTATGTCTTATAATGAGTAACGTATCAGCGTATACTGAGGCGCTTGATCTACTAAGATTTAAAGTAATACATATCTAAGACCAATGGGGTCATGAACAACGAGATAGTTTCTCTCATTTAATGATTAACTTGATTAACGGCCCCTCATCTAGGAAGAGTTAAAGTATGAATTATTTGAGACTAAAGGACTCATGAAAAACGAAATAGTTCCGCCAGCATAATGAGAAACACTTATCAACGTATAGTGAAGGTCTTGGTATAGAGTTACTTTAGCGATTCATCGATCTGGTCTATGGACTAAGCCACCATAACCACGAAGGTTCAATCAACCACCCCTCCCCACCCCCTGCCAATGTGAATCACCGGTACGTTCTCTCAAACCACATCAATAACAGTGTCACAGATTCAGTAGTCATACCAGCCATGTTTAATCCGAACTTTACAAACAAAAAGATTATGAAATGTTTCGAGTGACAGTTGACAGTTGCAGGCACTTACAGAAAAAAAACAACAAAAAAACCCAATTACCTTCAGTCTCAACAGGGAAGTGAGCACAGCAGCAAGAACACACCAGCCAGGAGCCGTCGATTGCTCGAGTTCGCCAACACGGGATCTGGAGAGCCTCGTCTTAGGCAGGGAGTAATTGCCGTTTTATTGACATGCAGTGTCTGTGTCTTTGTAGCCACATCTACGGACGCGTGCCACCACTACTGCCAATTTGACTTCCTTCACACAAAAAATGGGTGGAGTTCCACGCTTGATTGAACCGCTGTTCATATTCACTGTGTTGAAATAAAGGACACTTTTTTTTTCTACGCCAGAATAGCATTAAAAGGTAAGGTTTGTGAAAGTGTATTTCAGTGATGTTTATATATATATATATAATATATATATATATATATATATATATATATATATATATATATATATATATATATATATATATATATATATATATATATATATATATAATTTCTCAATTGAGTATGAACGATATTTAGCGGTGACATTTCGAAAGTAAGCACCGGTGTTGTTAAGCTGCATTTCGCTAATCATTGGATTATTATATTCCGATAGTAAATTGTCTTAACCAGTGTTGTGCTGTGAGCTGGGGGATCCAACAGTGTATATGAGACGCTGGTGTTTTACTGAAGTTAAGCGCCACATTTTTAACAGTTCTCTAGCATAATCGGCATTGACGATCTTGTGTTGCTTAGCAGTTTTGTTTAATTTCTCGGCCTTTTGATTAAGACCAGTCGTCGGCAACCACCTTGTTAGATCACTAGCATGGCTTAAAAGGCCCACATTTGGCCGCCTGGTGGACTCATATCTGGGCCTAAAGCATTCTTAAAAATATTGTTGTTAACGATTTGTTTTAAATTCGTTTCGTTTCAAGCAGTTATTATTTCAACCTTTAAAAAATCTAAACCTCTGTTTGATTAAGTGTCATATGATGATTAACCGTTGTCTCTTAGGTGACTTTCTGTATGTGCCATAGGCTTATAAACAGTAGTCTTCCTTGCGCAACCCCCTTTAATGTGATATAATGCAACAAGTCTGCTACCATATTAACAACTTTTAAGTCAGAACTGTGACACATCCCTACTTCCTATTTAACACTATTCATTGTTTTAAAGCTGGTCTCTCTGGTCTAGAGGTTACACGACTTTCTCCGTAATCTCGTATACTCTCGTAAGTAACGTGACGTTGCGCGAGAATTGGTAGCTGTCCTCTCTGCATCGGATAACTTACGAGGTATTTGAGCCGGTATCTCAGAAAGCAATGGCGTAATCTTGCCAAGAAATCAACAATCAGCTGAAAGATGCTGATGTTGACAGCGATGTCCTGTAAAGGATATGCAAAACAACAACATTGTTTTAAAAGTCCAAACCTACTTTTTGTTTGCCATCGAATCAGTTAAAGTATTAAGCGTTTTGTTATAAAGGAATTAAAATAATAACATCTTAGTGTATAACTGGTTGAAGCAACAACTGGTGTAGAGAGGGTTAATGTTATTGTTGTTGTTGCTGCTTTCTTAGCTCTGAACTCCGGCGTATCTCACACACCTGCTACTAATACTACAACTACAAGTAGTTGCTACCAATAGTGAATGCACTGGACTGATTTTCTTTGAGAGTTAGCTTTCCCTGATACCAATGCTCCTCGCCATCAGGCGTACCCACTCCGACTTCTGGGGTGCTTGTAATTTACGTGCCGCAGTCAAGGACGAGAAGTCGACAGTTTAGTCCAAATGACCGGCGTATGGAATGAACCCACAACGTGGCGGTCACCAGGGAAAGGTTAAGCGCGAGCGAATTAAAATTCTCGGCTACGCCGTGCTCCAGAAGGATTTTTCCCAGATCGACCCAATTTAAAACGGGTACAAGGAAATGTTGTAGAAAATAAAGATGGCCGGCGTGATGTTGGCTACATCATCCATCGACTGCCGATTGGTTCTGTTCTATGGGGCTAGCCGGTTTACCTGGCACAGGGGTTAAAGAAACGTCCTTAAATGGCAAACTTCAGTAAAACACCATCGTCTCATATTCGTAATCCCGTAAACTCTCGTACGAAACACAGCTGCGCGAGATTCAGCAGTGGACTGCGTCGCGTTGATTACTTACGGGGGTATGTGAGCCGGTCGTTCAGAAAACAATGGCAAACTACTGAACGTAAAACTTGCCAAGACATCAACAGCAGCTGAAAAATGCTGGTGTTGACTGCAATGTCCTGTAAAGGATATACGAAAAAAGGCACCATATAGCCAGCCCTGTGGAGCAGTTGTTGCAAACAAGATTCGCAGTCCCGCAGACTGGACTCGAAACACAGCTGCAGGCGATTTGAAAGCAGGTTGCCTTGCGCTAAATTTCACTGAATGATATGAGCATCAGTCGTTCAGACAGCACTGGTAAACTGCTGAATGTAAACTTGCCAGGTAAATCACAAAAAAAGAGGTTGACTGCGACGTCCTGTAAAAGGATACGCAACTAACTTTAGTACCATATACCATGGTTTTAATGTAAGGGGCTGGTACCCATATACTGTACCATGGTTTTAATTTATGGGAATAGTACCATATACCAGTACATCATAGTGCATGAAAAAGTCCCGGTATATGAACAATATGTTGCATTGACTCATTCCGACAGCGAGTAATTCCGTTTACCATCCTATCCTTTTTACGGAAATTGCCCTGAATTGTCGCGGTAATTCTTGCAGCTGCTCTTTGTCAATAGATCTGCCCTTCATCCTCAGAAACACGCAACGGATATTGGAATTATTTCGACATTTTCATGATTTTCTCCGTAATCTACGATAGATGGCTTTTGTGAATTAGAATCATTACGTAATAAGACTTTTTTTTTGAAGTAGAGTTATGACATTATAATGTTTAACTAAAGTATTCAGCTATAATTGTTTCACGGCTATTATGTTTCTTCTTTTTGTTTTCTCTAAGTAATGACAACTGAATGATTTCACTGTCTCTGTCTAGGTTGCTCTCTCTCTCTCTCTCTCTCTCTCTCTCTCTCTCTCTCTCTCTCTCTCTCTCTCTCTCTCTCTCTCTCTCTCTCCACATCCTGCTCAGAAGATGAGGAAGAGAAGGAGGAGGTGGAGGAGAGGGAGAGAGAGAGAGAGAGAGAGAGAGAGAGAGAGAGAGAGAGAGAGAGAGAGAGAGCATACAATTATCCTTACAAGCGGAGGTCAGCATGGGCGAATGGATAAGTGCGCTTGTTTTTAAACTTCCGGTGTGCTGATACCGAGATGGCGGGTTCAACCCCCTACACCAGTCAGTTGGACTGACATGTTTACTTCTCGTCCTTGATTTAGGGACGTAAATTACAAGTACCTCAGAAGCCGGAATGGGTTCGCCTGATGGCGAGGGACACTGGTAATAGGAGAAAGCTAATTCACACGCACAATCAGTCCAGTGAACTAGAAGTAGCAACACATGTAGTATGGACTATGCTTGAGATCAAAGTGAGCCAACGCCAAAAAAATAAATAATGTGATCCACACCCGCGTTCGAAACACAGCTGCGTGCTATTTGGCAGCAGACCACGTTGCGTTGGTAGTTTTGTATGAAATGGTATGGGTGCCGGTCGTTCAGAAATCAGTGGCATGCTCCTGAACGTAAACGTGCCAAGACATCACAATAACAAACAATACTGTTGTTGACTGCAACGTCCTGTAAAGGATATGCGAAAAAAAACACACCATATAGCCGGCCCTGTGGCGCAGTTTTTGCTGACTGGAAACATCCCCCTCCGGGTATTTTATTATATTTAATGTAGCACACGATCCATATCGTTACTATAATAGCCACGCACAGGTCTATTATTATTTGTACAATCATTCTTACAGACCGTCAGACACTTGATCCGTCTTTATCAATCTATTTACATAGGACCGTTCGTCTCTCGAACAATCATCGCATTCTCCGACCTCACAAGCACATCACAGCCGAACTTCACTATCACATTTAGCCAACGGTCAGAATGTAGTCTCACAAGCCTGTCGCATCCATTCGTCAAACTCTATCGCTCTACAGTCTAGCTCCGTCCTCTATCAACACGTCTGTCCCCGTCCATGGTCGCACACATTCTGTCCTTGACCTCTGTCCAGCCTTTTCTGTCACGTTTCCCCTTGTCACGGGTCTCTTGTCAGACGGCCCGTGTCGTCTTTGTCCTGCGTAGAACTCTAACTGTCCTTGACCTCGGGGTTGGGTGTCTGTCGTCGGTATTGACCCGTCTTAATTATTTCATACTTGTGCTGTCGTCAATACCTATTGATTGACTGTCTTTAGCTCTGTCTGTCCTTGTCTAACTAAGTTAGGTCTATGGTTATCTGTTCTTAGGACTCTGGCGTTCTCCCAATCCTCCCCATTTGGCACTTTCTTATTTAGAAACGTGGCACATCTTTTGTAATCTTGTCGATGGTACCTGTGTCTGTACTTTATTTCTTTCTCCGTCAGAGGACTAAATATGATTACTAATATTACCATGTCCATAGTGTAGATCTTTCGAAACGTTCTCTCATGCTTCGACAATCGTGGTTAGATTAGGCATCTTTGCACATAGTTTGTCACGTCGTATCACTCATTTTTATTTCAGTGACATTAGTTAGTTAGTTGGTTAATTAGTTAGTCGACAGATCATCCTCATTGCACATCGAACCATTCAGTCTATAAGTGCTCGGATTCCCCCCTCCCTCAGCAGATCCCCAGTGTGTAGCGGCTCACAACACCAATTCTGTGTTGGTTTATTACCCTTCTTTGGCTTCCTGCGTAGTGTTCTTGTTTGGCCACACCTCTTTTAACTTGCTTTTCTCGCAGCCTGACCATGGTTGTAGATTCCCAGTCATCGCCTGGTTCTCGTAAACGACTTACTTTTCGTAGAGCATTCAGAATGTCTGCCTGGTCCATGGCTCGTCCGCCTTCCACAGTAGCCCTACCTGCAAGCCTGCCAGCCTGCATGTACACCCACATGCCCTGGCACGAAAATGAAACTAATCTTTGCCAGCCGAGACCGCTCCAGAGACAGCAGCCACTCTCTTCGGACCCACCCCATCTCTATCGTCCTGAACATACTCAATGAGTCACCAAGGACATAAACCCGATTGAATGTCTATGTCTCGAGCCATTTTATTGCTTTACTTACTGCCATGACTTCCATAGTCAGGCTGCTTGTGGTCAAAGCAAAAGCGCCAGACTCTTCCTTCACAATTTTCTCTCCGGCCTGAGCCGTAAAGGCCTATGAACTTCTCACTCCTCGGACGACCGAACCATCAGTGTAGATGACAGCATCATCCTCTAAAGAATTATCGCATTACATTATTTTAACTTTTCGCAGGTATATCTGTTTGAACTCTAAACATCACACACTTGGTTCACTCTGTTTGTTGAGGCTAAGCATGACTTAAGGATTATTCTTTGATTTACGCCATACTTGTTTTTATAAAAACTCAGGCAACAAAATCCTCTTACAACAAACTCTGTTAGGCTTTATGTTTTTTGCCATTGCCAAACAGTATCGGAGTGAAGGTGTCTTCCGGTCTACGCAAGAGTTACAACCAGGTCTCCCGTCTCTACAGATGTGGATCGATATTTTATATACTTCAAACCTCGTCATCGTTCCTGGGATGTCGCGCAGTAGTATCTGGTCATTCTGACAAAGGTAGCGGGCGCGTTCACTAGACAAAATGGCATAAATAACCACTCGTATAGTCCCAATTGTGTGGCAAAAGCTATTAAATGTGTGGCTTTCTCAGTTATGGATATTTGCCAGTACCCTTTTGTTAAATCTAATTTTGAGAAGAACTTCGAGTTTGTCATGTTTACAATTAGGTCTTCACAATTTGGGATGGTTCCGCGTCTAATTTAGTAATGGTATTGAGTCTTCTAAAGTCCACACAAAGTCTGATCGTTCCGTCTTTTTTTCTTAACAATCACGACTGGAGAACAGTACTCCAAGTAAGATCTTCTTATTATCCCATGTTTCTCTAGATTGATCACTTCTTTTTCGAGGTATTCTTTGAAGTGTAGTGGTATCGAATATGGTCTACATTTAATAAGTGTTTCATTTGTGACCATGATGTGATGTTTAATTTGTTCGGTTTTCCCTGGGCTGTTTGAGAAAATACATTTGTATTCTGTTAATAATTTCTTTACTTCGTCTTGATTTGTAGTGGGCAATTTAGGCGAGATTTTGATATCTCCTAACGTATCTGTCGTGCTAAGTGTCGGGACTGGGACTTTTGTCTCGTCCAGTTCTGTGTTGTTAATTATTGCGGATGCCGCATATGTTTTGTCTTTTGTCGTGTCATTGTCTTCTTCGTTTCTCGCCCAGTAAGGTTTCAACATGTTGATGTGATAGATAATTTATTCACGATCTTCATACATACTACAATATTTACACAATTATCGAAAGATATATTCACCTACTTAATTATAAACTGATTTTCAATTCAATCAGGCACCGTTTTCACAATGATGGTTGGCTGCAATGGATCTTCAACACTGTCTGTCTGTCGCCTTGATTGTACATTCTGCCAGACTACTGTTCGTCCATCTCTAAATATTATCTTCCCACTTATATCGTTGTCTACCTCTTACTCGCTTGCCTTCAACCTTACCTTCCAATATGGTTTTTATAAGAGTATTATGTCTTTTAACGTCGCCGAAATATTTCACCTGCCTCTGCTCTGTTTCTTTCATCAACTATTTTTTCATTCCCAGCTTTTCTAGAACTTCTGTATTTGATTGTTTTTTTTTCCATGAAATGCGACATATTCTTCTTTATATCCACATCTCTAGGGCCTCTATTAAACTTTATTATTGCTTGTTCGAAGTCCTGGTCCCCTCGCCATATAGTATGGTGTAGAATATACATAACATTTGACATTTCTCAGTTTTAATGCGCTGTTAATTTCTCCAGATGCTAATACTGATTTCATGATGTTATATACTAATTTACATGTATATTTTCCCGTTTACGTATTTATTTAAACACCTTTTTTTTTATTCCACAGGGAGGCTTTGAAAGCAAATCTACATGAGCGTGTCATGTCGGACCATTCAAAGTTCGTGGGCATCTTTTTAATTCCTGTTCGAAGCAGAACATCATCAAAGCCACACAAAGAATATATTCATATTTGTAAAAACAGCTTCAGTGGATCTCTAGTGCTTATGTTATAAATGACGCAATCACAAAAGCCGCTGCATTTAAAAGGCAGCACACAATTATCCTTACAGGTGTAAATGTGCTATTGTTGCTTTCATTTCACCAAGAACAACCCCGAAACTGTTAAATCTCTCACATGTGGTTCATTAACTATATCACCGTGAAGTGGCAATCCAACCTTGTGGTGTTCCTGTATCCCATGGAGTATCCACTGCCAGGACCAGTTGTCGCCCTTCTCCAACAGGAAAACGCATCTATGGCTCCGAAGTCGTATTTCATTAGCTCCGGCAAGAAGTCCATCAAGATAACCCTAGTATACGTTAAAGGAGAACAACCAACAATCCCTTTGTGTACATCGTTAGGTGAGAGAAAGAAGGTTCGGAATGGTTCTTCAACGAAACCCGCTTGTAAGCCAATAGCAAGGCATACCAGGAGCAAACACCTTTCAGAGTCTTCGAGTTCAACAGTCAATGAACAAGTAGACAGCGTGACACACAGCGAAGCGGAGCAAACCAGCGTTAGTCCGGAGCTACCGGTTCACACTGAACGAAGGCGGGGACGGGAACGAATGTCAACAGTAGACAGTGGGCACCCTTCATCTTCCGGTACAATCGCCAATGAGCACGACGCCCATTCGGAGTTTGATTCAGAAGTTGGGGGTGAAGACGACGAATCGGGATGTGACTCAATCAGTTCCTGTGACTCCGAGAAGCCGAGAACACCCGGCAGAGAAATCGCTGTTCCAGCATCTTCCATTGGTCCTGGTGAAACACCAGCTGGCACTCGCGATGAAATGTGGCAGACGTGGACACGTATTCCCAGGACTCAGACATCCAATCGCAGCTTCCTTTCTACATCCCATGTCAACTGTACGTCGTTCAATGTCTCCATCTGCAGCACTTGTCCAAAGACCTATCCCAGCTGCCATCATTCAGCGCAGACCACGATTACATGAAGGAGTTTCATGGGACGGTTCGGGAAACTTATGATAATAAATAATAAAGATTAATTTTGGTTAAGATTTGCAGCAATGCCCAAACGTCACTCTTGGCAGGGCATATAGTCCCGACTGTGGACTTCCTTCTTCTGAAGTTATTTCCAGAGAGGCAACATTCAAGACTGTCACCAACGAGCCAACGGACTTCTTCGAATGTTCGAGACACTTATGAAAACTAATGATGAAGTCAATCTTTGGATAAGCGTTGTAGCAATGCTTGAAAATTATCTTTGGGATATAATTATATTTAGGACTGCGGAAATTAACGATTAATTAATCGATTAATCGTTAATTTTTATTAACGATTAATTTTTTTTACGATTAATCGAAAACTTTTCCCCATCACTTATACAAATGAACCGGAAGTCTAATAGTTACAACATGGCAGTGTAGAAATATAAACAAATGTACGGACGATTACATGAACTTTTTGGTTTTAAAGTATTGACTGGTGGAAATATTGAAAATGCTGAAAAGGTTTATTGCGTTCATTGTGATACATCGTTTGCCTACCATGATTCTAACTCCTCGCTTACTTACCACCTCCAAAAGAAACATCCACTACAGTATCAGAAACTTCAGCTGAGACGGTCTTTTGCTGCATCGTCACCTGCTTCGAAGCAGGCTACTAAATTTAAGGCAGCGTGTATTAATGACTTCAGTGAACATGTAGATAATATGACAAGTATTAAAATACTACAGATTGTAATAGCGCTTGATCCACGCTACAAATACCTGTCACTATCAATACTATCATTAACCGGCTCTGTGGCGAAGGAGGTTACAGACGCAATTCGCAATCCGCAATCCCGCATTCGAAACACAGCTGCTGGAGATTTGGAAGCAGGCGGTCTTGCGTTGGTTTCATACAAGTATGAGTGCCGGTCGTTCAGAAAGCAATTGGCAACTACTGAACGTAATCTTGCCAAGAAATCACAGTCAAAAAATTCTGGGGATGACTGCTACGTCCTGTAAAGGATATGCAACTAACTTTAACTTAACATCATATAATTATATTACATTTTGTAATTTAATTAAATTACGTCATAAGCATCGAATTAGTGCTTATGTGCTGGTTGTGAATCTTCCATAACGTCCTTTGCCATCGGTGTGTGCTGGATTCAGTGCTGCCTTTGTTGTCAACTGCAGAGCCTCCAGCAAGCCTGGGCAAACCGTGTTTCGCGGCCGAGCTTTTGTGACTTGCCAATAAATGTGCCTTCAAGGATTCCCTTTCATGAATTGTCATGCATTCTCTTTTGAATTCTTTTGAACAATTTTGTGTGTTTGTTTATTTATGTCGAGATATTACCATGTGATTTTGTTTCAATGCATGTTTCTTTTCAATGTTTGGAAAATCAGCAGCAGATCAGTTCTTCTAACAGCAATAATAGATCAGTTCTGGTAACATCGGTAGCAGACCAGTTCTTGTAACAGCAATAGTAGACCAGTTCAGGTAACATCAGTAGTAGAACAGTTCTTGCAAGATCAGTAGTAGACAAGTTCTTGTAACATTAGTAGTAGACCAGTTCTTGTAATACCAGTAGATTACCAGTTCTTGTAACATCAGTAGTAGACCAGTTCTTGCAACGCCACAAGTAGACCAGTTTTTGTAATACCAGAAGTAGATCAGTTCTTGTAATACCATAAATAGGCCAGTTCTTGCAATAGTATTACGTCAATTCTTGTAACATCAGTAGTACATCAGCTCTTTTTACATCGGTAATATACCAGCTCTTGTAACATCAGTAGTATACCGGCTCTTGCAACATCAGTGGTATACCAGTTCTTGTAACATCAGTAGTATACCAGTTCCTGTAACATAGTAATAGAGCCGCTTTTGTAACATCGGTAGGAGACCAGTTCTTTTAACATCAGTAATAGACCAGCATTTGTAACGTCGGTAGGAGATCAGTTATGGTAACACCAGTAATAGACCAGTTCTAGCAAAACCAGAAGTATACCGGTTCGTGCAAAATCAGCAGTAGACATGTTCTTGCAATACTACTTGTAGACCAGTTCTTTAATTAAGTAGCGGACCCGTTCTGACAACACCCAGAAGTTCCGTATCCTGAAGTTAATACATGTATGTAAACAGTTTTGGTAGAAGACTATAGACAATACTTTAAGATAAACTACTGTATGATAACCAGCTGTTCTTGAGAAGAACTAATACCTGACTCGGCTATATTTTAAACATCCTCATCTAGGGCCGTGCCGACCTCCCACTAGTGTAGTGAAGTTAAACAGACGTGGGCACAACTATGTTACGAAAGCACATAAACACATTCACTAGTATTGATTGTCGTTTCTACATGGTGTTTGTAAAGTCTCACTCCACTTTGTATGTAGAACAAATTTGAAAAATTCCTTCTTCCGTTGATAACACCAGCTCTAGCCTCCCTCTTCTCATGACATGCCCAAAGATTGTGGTCTGTCTTTTGTTTTAAGCGAGTAACTAGTTCTCTTTGTGAGTTAACTTCTTTCAAGATATCTTCATTGCTCTTTCTATTCGTCCACGGTGTTCTCATCATTTTTCTTTAAACCCGCATCTCCGCAGATTCCACGTAATGCATTACTTTCAGCTAATTGTCTGTGATTCGCTTCCGTCTATCAAGATTGAATCAATATATCTCTCAAGAACTCTTTTCCTCGCCTCATAGGTTACCTCTGAAGTCGGGGTGGGTTCGCCTAATGGCGAGGGAAACTGAAAGTAGAGAAAGCTAATCCACAGGCAAAAGTCAGTCCAACACTACTAGAAGTAGTGTGTATAGACTACGCTTGAGTTCAAAGCGAGCCAGCGAAAAAAATATAAGCAATAAAAAAGTTTATAAATAAATATAAAGAAACCAAATAACTACTATTATACACAAAGACAGTAACAAGTCAGTTTTGAAAATTACAGTCGAATGGAAAGACATTTTATTACGTCAACAGTTTTTCTTACATACAACAATTATTAACAGACAATGGTAAAGTGTGAGGAAGAAATAAAAGGAAACATTGACCAAAATAGTAACATTCAAAAATATGAAACAGCTTCTCATATCTAAACAGCTAAGTTGTGAATTGCTTGCTTGCTTGTGTTCGCTGGCTGTGAACTCCAGCGTGAAGTCCTGTATGTCGGATGAAGGACATCCTGTTGTCCAACATCAGTGTGATGTCATACAGGACCTGAGGTTTGCGTGAGTATCCGTTGTCCCATGTCTGGCTTATTGGTGTGCAGACTGGTGGTTCCTCGCCGTGCAGGCAGATACTCTCCGACTTCGGAAGAATCAGCGACCTCGAAGGGACCTGTTGCCCAGGACGCACGACTAGGACGTCCTAGTAGGTCTTGGCCCTGGTGCCTTGGAAACACCTCTGCGCTCCAGTTGTGAATTAAAACTGAGAGTGATAATGAGCTGCATTTACTCTTCGTTATTGCATGATGAGAAAGATGAACAACAAATGAAAAAACCTCATCATGTGCCTGCCCACTGCCGTTGACGTTCATGCATCTCCGCAAAATCTCGGTCCTTGGTTGTATGGATCAACTCTGCTGGTGATGTTCCTCTATACCACGGTTCTAGTTCACCCAGCATATGGATATTTTGCCCTGACCATGCGGGAGTGCGGGGGAATGAACAGGCTGATAGGCTAGCAGGGAATGCACCTCTTGGTGGTAGATTACCTATGGACAAGTGGGGGGTAGTCGTGCGCTTGTGGGATCAGGTGGAGAAGGTAGAGGGACAGATTGAGAACCCGTATGTGGAAAGAATGATATTGCTGGGGATCGCAGGGGTTCTGGTAGAATATCAAAACTGAGAGGGAAGACAAGGAGAACTTTGAATCAGATAGCGGTGGGGACGATTAGTAGTATGACTCGTTACGTTCTTCTGTTGAATAAGGGGACGGAGCGCGTATGGGAATGTCCTGATTGCAGTTATGTCGGTTCTTAACTCAACTCATCTCATCCAGCATAAATTTTCTCGGTCTGATCCTCCTTCTTCAACCGCTGATCTTCCTAGTTGTCACGATGTTTTCCAATGCCTCTCTTCTCATCGCAACACCAAAGGACACAGTCTCCTTACTTTATTTGTATATAATATCCTATTTTCATTAGTCTCTCTCAGGAACCCGCTGATAGTTATTCTGGCATTCGCAACGTATGTCTCAGAAACCACCTACGAAAAATGTGAGGGTGCAGATAATTTGTCGAAATGTATCCATACAGAAGTACAGCAGGAAAACATAATGGCAGCTGCAGAGTGAGTAGTTAGGCTTGTGGACTTGTTTGCTGTGGGGAGTGGACTTGCAATGGACCATGCTGACATTCTGAACGGCCTCTGAGCATATTTGCACTAATACTGCGTAATAGTTCGATGTGGAATGAGGATGCTCCATTGACTGACTGACTAACTAACTGACTGACTGACTGACTGACTGACTGACTGACTAACTAAAAATGCAACTAGTCAGCTACCAAGCCAGCTAAGTAACTAGCTATATAATTAAAGCAGAAAACAAACAAACAAGTGTTATTAAAAACTGGGATTGCAGAAAACTACACTGAATGAGATCAAGTCAGACAAACCAAGTACTTCAGCCATATAAAAAGACACAGTTTCATGTTCAGGGATGTTCTGGCGGGAATGCTGATGGGCACGCGGGACAATGTGAAGACGCCATATTGGGCGTGTTGGACAAACTTTGGGATATGTGGAGCCACAGATTTTGACGGTGAATCTATTAAAACTATCAATTCCTGGGGAAGGTCATCTTATACCATTATTATAAAAATACAATCACTTTAAACACGCAGTCAAAGTATTCGATTATCATAAACAAAAACCGAAAAATTAAAGACGAAATTTCCGCACATGGGCTTCGTTCACTCTTGTTTATTCTACAATCACCATATTAGAAATTTCTCACGGCTTCCTGTTCTAGTTATCCAATTAAGTTATTCGACCAATTCCGGTGGCTTGTTTAAGAGCTGCTTCCTAACAGTTCATTGAACAGCTAACTGTTTTGAAAACTGTCGCCATGTTAAAAGATTTCTCCTACATATGTGTTGTCATCCGTTCAACTGTCACGCTAATCGTCTGCATGTTTTAATTGCCCTGTCATCTTTTGACCTGCTGCTAATAATATAGTAGCGGTTCACAGCAGATGATGCATGCTGGGACCTTTTTTCAGCCTATACCCCTCTTCGTTAAACACTGCTGGAATAATTGCATCGCCGGTCCCAAGATAGTGGTGTCAGCGTCACAGGATGGAACCTGTCAATCTCTAGACTTGTGTTGCTATCTAAACAGCAAAAGTGTGTTTGGCCTGGAATCATTCTGATCCGTTCATGAAAGTGACACGTTCGAATTCATTTGTGCTTATAGCGTCCAAACGTGTAATCTTTCCCCCCCCCCCTCTCTCTCTCTCTCTCTCTCTCTCTCTCTCTCTCTCTCTCTCTCTCTCTCTCTCTCCTCTCTCTCTCTCTCTCTCTCTCTCTCTCTCTCTCTCTCTCTCTATATATATATATATATATATATATATATATATATATATATATATATATATATATATATATTAGTTATCTTTGCACTCGCTCACTTTTTAATCAAGCGTAATCCATACATGCTACTTCTATAGTCTGTTCAGAAATGAATGCCTTCATTCACGATCAATTTTTATGAAATCTGTCTGTTGCATCATTATGAAAGTTTTCCCGCCGTCTTATATTTACCCCCACCCAAGGAATATGTCTTTTATAGGTTCAAAGGCAACTTAAATCATCGAAAGCGGCGACATTTCTTTGATGTTTTGGCGAAAATGTAGTGAATTCACGCTAACAAACTAGTTTTACTGTAAAGCATGTCATTTAGGGTAACGACACAACCGCGGACTGGGTTAATATCTTGACGTCAGACAATTTAAATGTAGTATTGTCAGCTGCCACCTGTCCGTTCATTTTGTCCTTTAATTTTAGCCCACACAAGTTATATAGGGTTTAAATGAGAATCGTATGGCGGAAGTCTCAAGCGCCCATGGCCATGCTCTTCTATCAACTTGTCGATTTGATATTTCTTGCTTTTTTTGCGCCTGTTTTACAAGGGACAACAACTGTAGCTTGAAATATGTTTCTGAAATGGTGTATTTTCCCTTCGGAGCCATATCTCTATTGCTTCCTTTGTGCTCGATGCCGTAGGTATTTTGCCTTCTTGGGCAACAACATTGTGATATGAAGCATTGTCCATGATTAGACAAGACGGTCTATCAAGGGATGGAAGTACTGTATTCTCGAGCCAATCTCTAAATACATTACCATTCATCTCATTATGATAATCCCTATTGTCTGTATGCTTTGATACGAACACGAGTCCAGCATTCTGTAGTAAGCCATTATAAGTACTACCGGCATGTTGTTTGTCCATCAAGAATGATGCTGACATTCATTTCATCCAGTGAGGTTGAAAGTATGGAGCCGTGAGTTCTAAGATGGTTGATAATGCCTATATTGGCTCGAAATGTTCTTTGACAATGTGGACAAAGAATGCTTGACGTTACTGGAGGAGGATTTCCTGCAATGTTTTTATCTTTCCTGCCTTTTCTTCACAGCTTTTGCAGTCCTGGTTGCCTCACACGTGACTGCACCCTTGCGTAATGAAGCACGCCACGAATTTCGGTCTCTGGCTGCAGTCTCCCAGGTGCCATGATGAATTCCAAAAGCATTCAGTGAGATTTTCAGAGTGTCTTTAAAGCGTTTCTTCTGGCCGCCTTGGGAGCGTTTACCACAACGCAACTCGCCGTAAAATATTCGTTTAGGGAGCCTGTGATCTGGCATGCGAGTTAAGTGACCAGCCCAGCGAATCTGATTCTTCACTAGTAGATTGTGGATGCTGGGCATGGACGCTCTTTCTAGAACTTCAGTGTCTGGGATATTGTCTTGCCATTTCATCTTCATTAGCTTCCTTAGGCAAACTGTGTGGAAGTGGTTTAATTTCCTAGCGTGTCGCTGATAAACAGTCCAGATTTCACAAGCATAAAGCAGTGTGGATAATACAACTGCTTTGTAGACTTTCAGCTTTGTTTGCAGGCTTATTACAGTTCTGTCCCATATATTCTTGTACAGTCTGCCAAATGCCGAGCTGGCCTTGGAGATTCTTGCATTCAATTCGTCATCAATTGTGGCAGCTTGTGACACAGTACTGTCAAGATGGGTGAAATTTGTCCACAACACTTACTGCCAGAATAGGCTATGACCAAACGTTCTCCTTTACCACTGGGCACATATCGCTTTAGCTTTCCATCCACTGATTGCCATTCCCTTTCACTTTTGTGGTGCGCATTGATACACGTCTCATCCAAATACACTATGTTATAATTTTCTTTGCGCATTTCCCTTATTTCACATATCTGCTTCTCATGGCTCCTAAATGCGGTTGCTCGTAAAGGATATTTTTACCTCCCTTGTACTTTCTAAAAGTGAAGCCTAATGTCCTTATAATTTTCCACAAAGTTGTTTTGGATAGCTCAATGTCATTGTTCTTTCTCAACCAAACCCCAAGTTTTCTTCGATTCGATTTCACCATTACCCCCACCCCGTTCAACCTCAAGGAGAAGTTATAGTAGGGTCCATCACCGGCTCAGAATGATAGTCCTGGGACTAGACAGCCACCAAAAGCAGCTGAATGTGGTTTTACCCTCACAGTCTTATCAGTCCAAAGGTGACTGTTGTCCGATTGGGGTAATGGATTGGCATCCAGCATTTTTATAATAGCTCGCCTTATGACATCCGTGTCAAAGCTGTCTACAATTGCCTTTCTACCTACCGTTTGCTTATCGCGTGTTGGTTTCATTCCAGATTCTTGCACCCATCGACGAAATGACCGTTTACTCAAAGCCAATGTATGCACTGTTCTTTTTTCGGGATTTGTAACAGTATGAAACAGTTTCCTGCTATCAGCTTCTTGATAACAATATGTGTACAACTTCATAGCGATTCTTTGAAGTATACAAAATTGCACATTCAATCCCACTGAACAATATTCACACATACAAATATTAGCGATAAATTGTAAGATTATTTTATATAATCACGTTTCATGAAAGCACCCATATTGACGTCACCTCTGAAAACTCCCATTTAACTGCGCACCGTTGTTGCCATAACGTGTACCACGAGAACATTAAAAAAAAAAAAGCGCGGATGTGTCTGGGTGAAGGTGTAATACATTTTAAAATATGGACTTAATCTCTGACCCGTAAATTATATACTGCATATAAACAAACATTGAAATCTGCTGTACAATCTCCAGAACAGAAAAAAAGAAATTTTTTTTTTGGTGGACATAATGATAAGATTATATGCTAAATCTCATCATTTTCCCTCAGTTGGTTACTGAGATATGGATGTTCATATGGAGGCACCCAAATGTGAACAGACTATAGTAGCTCCGGACTGGCGAATTCTGCGTGTGGATTAGCTTTCGTTATAACAAGTGCCCCTCGTCATCAAGAGAACCCACTCAGACTTCAAAGATACTACACTTTAGTCCAACTGACCGGAATAAGGGTTGAACCCGAGACCTCGGCATCAGCACACAGGATAACTAAGAAGAGGCGCTCTTATCCATTCGACCATGCTGACCAATTGTTATGTTATCTAGCCCGTCTTGAGATATCTACTTCTTTAATTTACTTCTTTGAATGCCGATCAAAACTTGTGAATACATTTCTTGTACTTTTTCAATGCCCGCAAGAGTTCCCCAGCCAACGATATTTCAGTTACAAAAGATATTTTTAGATGTTAATTATTGTTGAATAATTTCAGTAATATTGAATAATTTCTTGCTCGGTGTCGACCCATTCTCGTATATTTTGCATTCTGCTTCTTTTGATGTGGTAAACGATTTTCGTATGCAACAATTTATAGCGGGTGTTTAGAGATAGATAGACAGACAGACAGACAGACAGACACACAGACAGGCATGCAGACAGACAGACAGACATGTAGTCCAAAAAGACAGAAGGAAAATACGACTGACAATCATGGATACAAATAGGCAGAAAGCAGGCAAAAACAAAACAAAACAGGAAGACAGACAGGCAGATAGTCAAACGTATGTGAGGCAGACAGGTAGACAGGCAAGCAAATAGACTGAGAAACAAGTGCTCACGCAGACATGCAGACAGACAAGCAGCGAACAGAGACAAGACAGCAGGTAGGCCTGCAGAAAGATAGGCAGACATGAAGGCAGATCGACAGAAAGAAAGGCAGACGCACAGGTAACGACAACAGACCATGCTAAAAGTTGCTCATTTACTTGCTGGCTAATCTGATGATAAAGTACAGGTGTGACATGCCGATAATTGTACAATTACACGCCCCCTGCCTGCTTGCAGTTTATGACATAATTACCATAATAACAGGTCTACGCGCATTCTTATTGTCTAACTCCGTACTTGAACTTCGAGTTGAAAATTGTCGTTTATCTTTTTCGAACATGGCGTATTCGTAGCATGTGAGACTTTTGCACGGTTCCCTACCGATCATTCTGGCCTGCTAATATTCTATCGGTAGCTCCATACAACGATAAGTAAGAGTGCATTGGGCATTGATTGACACTCATAAGATGATAATATAAACGGAACAAAATATAATTATGAAAACACTGGGAACTGTGATAGTATGAGTGTGTAGGTGGGGATAGGGAGAAGGCGGGAGTGGTTTCTGCAGATTCCGACTGCGACATGCAGTAATCAATTTCGTCGTGACTTAATCTACAGATTCATCATCATTGTTATTTGCACAACGCGGCTCTCATGACGACCCAAAGGAAAGACCCCTACACCGAACTAAAATTTTGACTTCTTGTCCTTGACTTGGCGACGCAGATTACAAGTATCTCAGAAGTCGCAGTGGGTTTGCCTGATGGCGAGGGACACTGGTAATAAAGAAAGCAAACAACGGTAACACTGTAACCTACCATGCATGTCGTAAGAGGCGACTAAAGATTATTGATATGAGTCTGTCCACCTCACACCGTAGCAACTTTACCGGCAAAACCCTGCCTCGATAGGATTTCAAATCTAGCACCATATACTCGACTGGGATATTTAAAACATGACATGGGTTCCCGGTTCGAGCTGAACTAACATCATTGCCATCATCATTTGCTGTGTGGAATTAGCACGGGCGGTCTTGGCTCGCCAGCTCACACATGTCTTGGACGAGGTCTGTGTTCTTATCGCAATTATGGCATGTATTACGCTATCCAATCAGATATTAGCCGATTCAGTTCTCTCTCTCTCTCTCTCTCTCTCTCTCTCTCTCTCTCTCTCTCTCTCTCTCTCACACACACACACACACACACTCACACACACACACACACACACCCACACACACCCACACACACACACACACACACACACACACACACACACAAAGTTAGGAACGGACATGGTACACAATCAAATGAACAAGTATTGTAAGTGCCGTTCCCTGAGCACTGAAATTGCGGAAGATACCGCGAAACAAAACAAATAAACAATTGACCCTAGTATGGCGATATATTGTCATTCTGTCCAAACGCGATGTCACACATGGCGATATATTATCATTTAGATCTGAATCAGTTAAGCCATCACATCTTTCATTTGCTCTTTTCATATCAGTTTTGAGGGTTGTCACAAAGTTTTCAAGAGAATGTCTCCTCATAATGTGCACAACATATTTTGACTGCCTACAACTAATTTCTCTAATAAATTTACGGTTTTCGTGTGTCTTGTCGCAAAGACCAACTTATCACAAACATCAGAAAGAGGCAGTTTTAATTTAAATTAAATTTAAATTTAGGCACTTCGGTGAAATTTTCGGAATTTTTTGATATTTTACAAACCTACACAATTGAATGGAAGGTATGTTAAAAAAAAAATGATTTCCAACGGTTCCTCATTCAAATCTGTTTGTCAGTTCTAGTTCTAAGCCAGGATATCGATGCTGTGTCCAGTCCTGACATAAAAGCAATATACGGGAAAACTACTTATGTAGCAGATTTTGACTTGCTCCCCAGAAACAAGAGTTGTCCACTACAAATCCAGACAAAAGGAAAAGGAATATTCGACAAAGAATAACAGAACAGTGTGCAACACAGAACAGTCACTCTCAGTGTCCTTGATAAAGAATACATAGAGAACCTCGGGATCCAACTCAACACAGAGGTAATCTCAAAATTCTGTTCGAAATGGAAGAGCGGGAATGTACCTAGAATACCCAAATAATACTAGGGACATGGCCAGAGTACCAACAGGAAAATACTGTCATAACTATGATGCAGAAATCCAGGAAATCAAGATAGCAACGAACAATTGCTGAATACAAATCATGGTACACAGCCTGTGGTGCTATTGACACATGCAAAATCAGTATTTGAAGCGCTCAAGTCTGAGAAATTGCCAGCACTACGGACAATACTATCTGATCAAGCCAGTCAGCATGTAAGGTCACCATACAGTGGATGCCATCCAACTGTGGAGTGCCCGAAAACGAGAGAGCTGATCGATTAGCTAAGGAAGGAGCAACAGACGAACAGCCCGATGTACCTGTTATATGCCACCACAAGAAAAGAATCATTAAATAACCCCCCCCCCCCCCCCCAAAAAAAAAAAAAAAAAAAAAAAAAAAACACCAACAGCAGCATAAGACGATTACCATTTTATGGAATGCAAGAGCAAATAATTATTCTGCGTCTCAGAACAGTGATAATCGATTACGCGATCACATGTATACAAATTTCAAGATTGGCGAATCAGCCATGTAGACAGATGCCGCAGACCACATACTCCAAAACTACTCAAAATAAACTAGGCAAACCTTCTGGCCTATGATTGATTAATTGATTTAAGAACCGATATCACAGCATTCCCATAAGCGTTCCGTCCCCATCCCCAGCAGCCAGCGAAGAGTTCCAACACCAATAGTACCAGTAGCAATCTGATTATATGTCCGTCTCGCCTTTCCTCTGAGCGTCGAGCGTCTGCCAGACCCCCTCGTCACTCCTCGCTGTCTCATTCTTGCCAGACTATGGTGATCCATTTGCTCCTCCGAGGTGTACACGTGCTCCCACAAGGCCGCAACCACATCTGCCTTGTCATGCATCAATACTCCACCAAGTTTTGCACAGCCAGCCAATCTGTCCGCCTGATCATTCCCCAGCACACCAGCATGCCCCGGAGAAAAGAGCCAGACGATGCTTGCCAGCCGTGACCTCCGAAGCGAAGCAAGCCACTCTGCCCGAAGCTTGCCTGTCCTCACCTTCCTCGGCATGCTTTCTGAGTCAGTTACTATCACGATGTGTGTGTGTATCGTATTCTCCATCCAGCGGAAAGCTGCACTGACCGCCTCCACTTCCATTCTTAAGCTAGATGTTGTGGTATTAGTATCATATGCCAGGCTCTCCTGCACCAAACGTCGACCCATTGCCATTAGCTTTTGCTAAGAACCCCCAGAAGAACGCTAAGAACCTTCTGGCCTAGAGAAACAACAGTGGAAGATAAGCTTCATGGACCACTGGGTGAACTAAAAAGACAGCGACATTTATACAAGAGAAAACATTGCAGATGTAAACAGAGATCAAGCGAGCGAATGAAGAAAAAGAGGAAGAAGAAGATGAAGATGCTACGTTTAAAACTGCTACAACTTTTACAATTTTGAGATAACCCCTTAGCAACCATATATTTTTGTGTTCGGAACGGCGAGGCCTGATTTACTAAAGTAGCATTAGTTGAATTGTATGCCATGTCGACTCATTAATATTCAAAATAAACGCAAATTTGCGTAATATGGCCTAAAAATATATATCTGATTTTAATATAAAAAACCTTCTATATCACAATAACTATACATGATAATTATATGCCTTTATTACGACAAACCCAAAGACAAGTGTTCCAGGATTAAAAACTCATGTTCTGATTGTTAAAAATTTTTTTTTTTAAACTCATTTGTAAAAGTACAATTCATACATTACAAGAGACAACTTTGCAGATATTGTTGTATTGTTATAGACAAATTTCAAGCTAACGAATGAAGGAAAGCAATAATTTAAAAATCCATTACAAATTCAAATTTTGCTGACGAACATTGAAATACCATTTATACATTTATTTTCTTCTTCAGGTTGGTAAAACAAATCAACAGGCCATGTTGTGACTAATTAAAATTAAAAATGGCTGCTAATTAAATATTATTTTTATAAGAGTTCTGTGTTTTATAATGTGGTCGAAATATTATTTTATTTCCTTCAGCAACTCTCTGTTGGCACTCTTCCGAATTCCGGTCCCAAATAGATCCGCAGTGAATAGGTCAGGGGTAAGGGTTAGGGTCAGTGTTTAGTTAACAACTAACCCTAACCCTTAACCCCTGACCTATTCACTGCGGATCTATTTGGGACCGGAATTCGGAAGAGTGCCTCTCTGTTTATTCCTTGCCTCTGGAACCTTTCCAGGACCTCTGGATTTTATGCCTTTTGTTTCCATGAAATAAGACAAATTCATCTGTATATTCCTGTCTCCAGGGACTCCATTCGACTTTGCAATTCTGTATTCATTGTTCTGAAGACTGTGAGGTATTATTGAATAAAGCACCCGATGTGGCACAAAAGATGCAGATTTCAATTAAAACAAATAAATAAAGCTGAATTTTACAAATAATAACTTTATTTAAGCATTTACAACTTATTAGTGCTAATAATGAGGTGTACAAACTAAATACAATATATTTAAATAGGTAATACAAGTTGTCAACGGGAGCCCTTATCAGCGGAAGTTTACGTCGCCATGTTGAATGCTTTCTAGTCGGTACCAAGACGCCAACCAAATGCCAACATGAAGCTAAAGCGCTTTCTTCTGCGTTACTACCCACCAGGTAGCGTGTCTTCTTTTTCAAAGTTGTTATTTTTATGTAAAATAACAATCAAAATAGCACATAATAATGGTGTTTTTTTTTTTTTTAATTAAAAAGATTGATGTTTGAAGTAATTAGTTATAAACTTAGCTATCTGAAATCTGAAATCATACAGAGCAGAGAACGTCGCTCCGCATCACGGCCCCTTGTAAAGTGTAAAGATTCTAAGTCTAAACATTCTAGCTAGATCTTTTGTGAATTCCCCATGCGTAATGACGTATTGCTTTATGGTGTACTGGTGTTATTCAGTGTGTCCTATGTCCACCTTCATGCTTTTAAAAGTGACCTTTGAAAGAAACTGTTAACTTACACCAAGAAAATTATCAAGAAATTATGAAAAGACAACAACGTAAATGATAATGGATGGAGTGTCATCAACCTGGCAGAAGCCAAAGGACTGCAGATTAGCAGTACCAGACTAGAAAGAAAGGACAAACAAACTTGGAAATCATGTGACAAGAGAACCTATAATCAAATAGATCACATTTTAATTAACAACAGAAATGCATCAAACATACAGCAAGTTAGAAGTTATAGAGGAGCTGAGTGCCACAGTGACCACTTCCTCGTTGGAGCAAAATTTTAAATAAAACTTTAGAGAGCTTTCTATACTAAATTACAAAGATTACACCCAACAAATAACAGAGAAAAACTACAAAAAATTACAGTCAAAGAGAAATTTACAGATGAAATAAAATGTAAACTTGAAACTCTGCAAAACCCTTTGGAGGAAAGCGTTGACCAAACTTGGTTGAACATCAAGAATACAATTCAATCTACCGCAGAAGAATGTCTCGGTGTGTTAACCACGCATAGAAAGAACAAATGGTTCAATCAAAAATGTGAAGAAGCAGTCATTAGGAAAAAGAATGCCAGACATTTATGGTTAAATGACATCAACAACATCCAAAAGGAAGAGCATTATAGAAATGAATGTAAAGAGGCTACAAAAATAGTCCGACAGCAGAAGCGAGAATATATGAGTAATATAATCAAAGATATGGAAACTAATCACCAGAAAAATGAATCCAGAAAATCTTTTAAAGGCGCTATCTCGTAACACCAAAATCACAATATACAAAACACTGATCAGACCAGTTGTGCTCTAAAACCTGGAGTACAACGAAAGGAGACGAAGCCTTGTTACAAACCTGTGAGAACAAAATTTTAAGACGCATCTTTGGACCCATTAGGGATACACAAAGTGGAGAGTGGAAAAGAAGAAGTAACAAAGACATTTATGATCTGTTTAAGTCCCCGCTAATCACTGGTATCATGAAGGCTAATAGACTACAATGGCTGGGGCATATAGAAAGAATGGAAGATAATAGGGAAACAAAACTCGCTTACACTCAGGAAATAAATGACCGTAGACCCCGAGGTAGACCAAGAAGGCGGTGGAGAGATAATATATATTCAGACCTACAAGCACTTGGAATCAATGACTGGCAAGAGAAGGTCCACCATAGAGACGAATGGAGACGGATTGTATCTGCAGTAAAGAACCTCAATGGCTCGGAACGCTGAAGAAGAAGAAGAACAACGTAAGCGTGGCGTTAGTTGCAAAAGCCCTCAAAAGGTCCCAAGTGAGATTATAAATACAACTCACAGTATCTTGTAGTGGGAGTTTGACAGAAAAGCTACAACATTTTGCAAATACAAGATCAGATTTGTAGCAAGTTGCACAGATACAATTAAAACAAGACTTAAAAAAAAAATAGAACCTATAAGGGGCGTTCATTTGAAATCCATTCGTGCTGCACGGCACGTAATTGCATACGTTGAACATGATTATGTCATTGTCATGTGATAAGTACTGACCAATGAATAAAAGAGCATGTGCTTATCATCCTATGATGCGTAGGTTCTGTTTCTGACCGTTGAGAAAATGGCTGGGTTGATCCAAAATCCGTCCAAAGAAGCTCAAAGAGCGGTAATTCAATTTATTTTATTTGAAAGATGTCGACCAGTGGACATTCATCGAAGAATGCAGGCAGCGTATGGTAACAAATGTGTGTCGAAGACAACAGTGACAGACTGGGCACGAATGTTTCAGAAAGGATGTCAGTTCACGACAGATCTTCGACGGCTGGGTCAAGCGCATATTGTTGTAACAGAAAACCATCGCCAAAATCAATGCAGCAATACAGATGAACCGTTGTCGAAGCATACGTTTGCTAGCGAAAGAATTTGATGTGTAAATTGGGACAATTCAAAAGGTCGTTCGTAAGAAACTGCAATATCGGAAGGTGTCTTCACAGTGGGTACCATGGATGTTGACCGACCACCAAAAAGAGGAATGGTGTTTGAATCACTTGCTGCATTACAGAGCGGAGGATGGTGCATTTCTCTTCAAGAAAGACTTGAGAGATTGAAAAAGTCTATAGATGAAAGGCTCAGAGAAGAACAAGCTGGCTTCAGACCAAAACGGTCATGTATAGACCACGTTTTCACTCTTAGAATAATCATTGAAGACTCTGTAGAATTCCAGTCGAAATTAATCACCAACTTTGTCGACTTTCAAAAAGCCTTCGACAGTATGCACCATCCTTCACTTTGGAATCTACTTAACATCTATGGTTTTCCTACCAAATATACCAACATCATAAAATCTTTCTATAAGGAGACACGTTGCTGCGTGAGAACAGAATCAGGCAACTCTGACTGGTTCTCAGTGGAAACAGGAGTGAAACAGGGTTGTGTCTTGTCACCAATGCTCTTTGGAATAGCTGTCAATTGGGTCATGCGCAAATGCACAAACAACATAAATAGGGGTATCCATTGGGTTGACAAAGTTCTAGAAGACCTGGACTTTGCTGACGACATAGTGCTTTTAAGTTCAACACACCCAGATGCCCAAGAGAAAATAAACCATCTCCAAAATGTTTCAGGACAAATTGGTCTCCAAATTAACACCACAAAAACAAAAACTATTGATCTTACCAACAGTTCAGACGACACCAAATTAAGCAACATGTTCTTGAAAAAGTCAACAGCTTCACATACCTAGGAAGCAAAATGACATCTACAGGGGACTCAATCACCAGAAATATTATCTAGAATCTCACTGGCATCTGGTGCCTTCAATAAACTGTTAAACATCTGGAAGCCAAAGTCACTCAGCCAACATACGAAACTTAAAATCTTCAATTCTTGTGTGATTCCAGTGCTAACGTATGGATGTGAGAGTTGGAAATCAACGGTAGCTTTAGATAAAAAATTAGACAATTTTGAGAACAAATGTCTTAGAAGAATTCTAAACATCCAGTGGACAGATTTCAAAACCAATGTGCAAATAAGACAAGAGACTAAGCAAGATATGGTATCCAATTTTATAAGAAAACGCCGTTGGAACTACATCGGCCATGTACTCAGAATGGACAAGACAAGACTCCCCTATCAAGTCCTCATATGGTCACCTGTAGAGAAAAGAAAAAGGGGAAGACCAAGAGAGACCCTTCGTAGAACCATCATCAGAGAAGGCTCATTCAACGGCCAAGTGAACATCCAAGATCTACAACAGGTAGCAGCGAACCGCCAGACATGGAGAGCCATGACTTCTGCCCTATGCACCGACTTAGGCTCAAGAGGAAAGACTAACTAACTAATAGTGGCAGGCGATGAATCATGGTGTCACCACCTTGAGCTGAGCAGCAAAAGAGAGAACATGCAATGGAAGCATGCTGGATCACTAAAAGCCAAAAAATTCAAGTTACAGGTTTCCGCTGGAAAAGTTATGCTGAGCGCATTTTTTTACCATGAAGGGCTATTGTTGCCTGACTTTAAAGAACCTGGTGTCAACATCAACTCTACCCACTACTTGCAAACACTAGACAAGCTGCAAAAAGCCATCAAGAATAAATGACCCGGCATGCTTTTTTGTGGTGTGATTTTGTTGCACATTAATGCTCGTCCGCATGTCACAAAGATTGTGCAGGAAGCATTAGCAAGGAAGAAGTGGGCAATTCTGCAACATCCAGCCTATAGTCCTGATTTGTCACCGTGTGATTTTCATTTGTCCGGACCTCTAAAAAAAGCTCTCAAGGGGCAATGATTTCACACATGTACAGATGTAATGAACACGGTAAACACTTGGTTCAGTGAGCAACCACAATTCTTTTTTGCGGACAGCATTCGCCACCTATCTAAGCAATGGGATGCTTGCCTGAATGCCTACGGCGACTTCTTCTGACCAACCCATGGTGCATAATTAATTCAAAATGAATGCTTTGTTTAATTCTACCACATCTGTTAATGTTTCTTTCATGCTTTTGTAATAAAGCCATTAGAACAGGTTTCAAATGAACGTCCCTAATAGATCACCTACAGAAATGTGCCAAGATGTCACCAACTCCATTTTATTGTGACCTTTAAAATAAGAATACATTGGTGAAACAGGCCTCACATTAGGAAGGAAAATTACATGACCACAAGGTCACCTATATGAACCAAAGAATAGATACGAGTGATGTGGTAGATCATTGCCTCTCATGCCACAGTTTATGCAAACCACACTTTGAGAGCACACAGATCGTGAGCAAAGAGACAAACACCTAGAGAAACATTCTAGAATCAGTAGTTACCCATGCCTGGTCTTGCACACTCTGCTGGTGTTTGAGTTTGGAAAGGAGAAGGAGACCTCTGTTGCACAGTTCCATTGGAGGTGGTAGTTTGGTGTCAGGTGGTGAGAACAGTCTCTACACTAACCTCTCTCTGATAGATGCCAGGTTGTAGGAACAGTCTCTACACTAACCTCTCTCTGATAGATGCCAGGTTGTAGGAACAGTCTCTACACTAACCTCTCTCTCTGATAGATGCCAGGTTGCAGGAACAGTCTCTACACTAACCTCTCTCTGATAGATGCCAGGTTGTAGGAACAGTCTCTACACTAACCTCTCTCTGTGATAGATGCCAGGTTGTAGGAACAGTCTCTACACTAACCTCTCTCTCTGATATATGCCAAGGTTGCAGGAACAGTCTCTACACTAACCTCTCTCTGATAGATGCCAGGTTGTAGGAACAGTCTCTACACTAACCTCTCTCTCTGATAGATGCCAGGTTGCAGGAACAGTCTCTACACTAACCCCTCTCTGATAGATGCCAGGTTGTAGGAACAGTCTCTACACTAACCTCTCTCTCTGATAGATGCCAGGTTGTAGGAACAGTCTCTACACTAACCTCTCTCTCTGATATATGCCAGGTTGCAGGAACAGTCTCTACACTAACCTCTCTCTGATAGATGCCAGGTTGTAGGAACAATCTCTACAGTAACCTCTCTCTGATAGATGCCAGGTTGTAGGAACAGTCTCTACAATAACCTCTCTCTGACAGATGCCAGGTTGTAGGAACAGTCTCTACACTAACCTCTCTCTCTGATAGATGCCAGGTTGTAGGAACAGTCTCTACACTAACCTCTTTCTCTGATAGATGCCAGGTTGTAGGAACAGTCTCTACACTAACCTCTCTCTCTGATAGATGCCAGGTGTAGGAACAGTCTCTACACTAACCTCTCTCTGTGATAGATGCCAGGTTGTAGGAACAGTCTCTACACTAACCTCTCTCTGATAGATGCCAGGTTGTAGGAACAGTCTCTACACTAACCTCTCTCTGATAGATGCCAGGTTGTAGGAACAGTCTCTACACTAACCTCTCTCTGAAAGATGCCAGGTGTTAAGAAAAGTCTCTACACTAACCTCTCTATGATAGATGCCAGGTTTTGAGAAAATTCTCTACACTAGCCTCTCTCTGATAGATGCCAGGTTGTTAGAAAAGTCTCTACACTAACCTCTCTCTGATAGATGCCAGGTTGTAGGAACAGTCTCTACACTAACCTCTCTCTGATAGATGCCAGGTTGTAAGAAAAGTCTCTACACTAACCTCTCTCTGATAGATGCCAGGTTGTAAGAAAAGTCTCTACATTAACCTCTCTCTGATAGATGCCAGGTTGTAGGAACAGTCTCTACACTAACCTCTCTCTGATAGATGCCAGGTTGTAAGAAAAGTCTCTACACTAACCTCTCTCTGATAGATGCCAGGTTGTAAGAAAAGTCTCTACACTAGCCTCTCTCTGATAGATGCCAGGTTGTAAGAAAAGTCTCTACACTAGCCTCTCTCTGATAGATGCCAGGTTGTAAGAAAAGTCTCTACACTAACCTCTCTCTGATAGATGCCAGATTGTAAGAAAATTCTCTACACTAGCCTCTCTCTGATAAATGCCAGGTTGTAAGAAAAGTCTCTACACTAACCTCTCTCTGATAGATGCCAGGTTTTGAGAAAATTCTCTACACTAACCTCTCTCTGATAGATGCCAGGTTTTGAGTAAAATTCTCTACACTAGCCTCTCTCTGATAGATGCCAGGTTTTGAGAAAATTCTCTACACTAACCTCTCTCTGATAGATGCCAGGTTGTAAGAAAAGTATCTATACTAACCTCTTTCTGATAGATGCCAGGTTGTAAGAAAAGTCTCTACACTAGTCTCTCTCCGATAGATGCCAGCTCTTTTAAGGGCTCATTGGGAGTCTCCGTGATGAAGCGGTCTAGCAATCTGTCTTATGCTCTGAAGGTTGTGGATTTGATTCTGGGCTATGTCTTTTGGTTCACGAACGCATTTTTCTCAGAGACTCCAGGGGGTCATCGCTGGAGCTACGGAGTTCGAGGCCTTGTGTTACGCTTTTGGCAGGCCGCCCTGTGGAAAGAGACAGAACCATATGGGATAAAACCTGGTGCAATGAAGCTGATCCTCTCGACTTTTAAGACTTTTTTTTTAAAGGACTCAGAATCTCTGAGCCCCAAACCATCAGATATCGGATTGAAGAGTCTTCAGAGGATTCTCAAACAATCAACCAATCAACTAACCTTGTCTATCTTTTAACCAATCAACTCATTGTACATTTATTGGTTACTTCATTCATGGCATACTTTTCTGGAAAAGTAGTTTTAATGATGTAAGAAGTAACTTTTTGAATTACTTGGAATAGAATTAATTGTGAATAGACAGAGTCCGTTTCCGTGAATGGCACCAGTCTAGAAGTAGCAAACTTTCACAAATGCATGCATGCCAAAGTCTGACACACTAACCTCTGAGGTGCATAATTAAATTTGACACACTTTCTCAGAAGAGGAATGGAGAAGAAGAGAAGAATGAATTAGCAAAAATTAAAAAAAAAATAAACTGATATAGGTTACAGAAAATGATTGTTTGCACGGTGTAAGGAAATCATTTATTGTATTTCTTGTGTAATTGGACAGGTATCATCCTAGAGTATGAACAAGGAGGTGTCCTCAAGACAAAATCCATCGACATGTTGGATCTGACACCAACGTGAGTATAGCTAGTTAGCAGACGCATGTGTGTGTGTGTGTGTGTGTGAGAGAGAGAGAGAGAGAGAGAGAGAGAGAGAGAGAGAGAGAGAGAGAGAGAGAGAGAGAGAGAGAGAGAGAAGGGCACATATGTATATGGGAATCAGAAAAACTTGCCTGATCTTTCTTGCCTGATTTTAAAACTGACCTAGTCCCTAAGGTTGACTGATCTTAAAATGGAGATGCGGAAACTTCCTGGAATATAAAGGTCAATGACATAATATTGACCATATCACCCATAAAGTGCTGATTGATAAAATAATATATGGAACTAGCACCATCTATCCTGTATGATTCATGGCATGAAAATGGGGTAGTTTACTGAATTATTTTTGTGCGTGCACACTCGCAAAATGTGAAACTCATGTAAACCTGTTTGAGTGACCTGCAAATATGTAAATAAAAAAAAATAAAAAAAACTAGGAAACTCGATAAACAAAATATATGTTTTATAAACAAAAGATGCATACAATTAAGTCATTTCCAGTGAACAAGTAAAATCAGACATTAATAAAACATAGCTGTAAGCAGAAATATCACAACCCATAAATGGTAAGATGAACATCAGCTTGAAAAACAAATTTGAAGTTTAGGAAGTGGAACAAAATATCAAGTCTGGGAAACATAACAAGAAGGGATGGGGTGAATATGGAAAGGCAGGAAGTTGATAGGGATGAGTCAGCATGAAAAGTGGTCTAATGTTTTTGATTTACTGACTTATTTATTGTTTATGTAAATTATTCTTTCTTGATTAGATCTGATGTAGACAAAATTGTGCAAGAGATTGTAATTATTCTTTCTTGTTTAGATCTGATGTGGACAAAATTGTTCAAGAGATTGTAATTATTCTTTCTTGTTTAGATCTGATGTGGACAAAATTGTTCAAGAGATTGTAATTATTCTTTCTTGTTTAGATCTGATGTGGACAAAATTGTGCAGGAGATTGCAGTGAAAGAGCCTCTGATCACGCCATCTAAAGCCGAGCAAGTTAAGAAACTTGTGGCTCGTATCCTTGACTCTCATATTTTATTTGAGATTAATTTATAACTGGGGGATAACTGTTAATTCACTAACACTTATGTAATGAAAGTTAGATTCATCTTTATGTTTGCCTACAGCCATATTATTGTGTGTTTTTACTGCTGCATATTGCAAATGTTTCATATATATCAGCATAATTATCGTCATGCATGTTATAATCTGTTTAACTTGGTGGTTGAGGGATAGTGTATCAACTTTCCATTGTGGACTGTTGAGTTTCATTTCCTAGAGAGTCACGCTACCTTGTCCCAGAAAATAAAATTGTGTCTACAGTGTAATGTCAAATAGTCTTGCTACACCTCAGATTACTTCATCTATAATTGACCAGTTGAAGACCAAGGACTGAGATCTGTGGAGAGACATAAGTGCCTATGCCATCTTGCAGGACACATGAATGTGATGAAGATGTCATCTACACTGAAGTAGTGTTCAAATAGCTTGCAGTTGCTCTCCATCTTCTTCTAACCATTTACTATGTGCGGTGAAATTTTTGTTAATGGGCAAAGATAACTTGGAGCACTTAGAGATAGGATTTAATGAACTAATCTTTTGGCTTTTGTGGAAGAACAGAATATCTTGTAGTGTCATTGAGGAAATGTCTAATTGTAGTTAGTTGGTAAATTTATTTATAGAGGAGGAGATATCTGCATCTGTAGCATCATCTCTTTGATCCCTGGTTTGTGGTATAGAGGATAAAACATGCTCTCATAAGTATATCCTTACATCATTGGTCAGGTCTGCAAGAAAAGATTGGGCACAAGGAGGATCACCGCTTCTACCTCTTCAAGGTAAACACATGTTTCTGGATAGTAGTGTATCACTATACGTCTTCAGGATTAGGTACTTGAGCAGTTAGAATATAGGTCTCTCAAAACTAGAGGTACAGGTTGTTAAGCCTGCTTGCTGCAAAGTTTATTATTTATGGAAGATACACTTTAAAAAAGCTGCAGTGGCATAGTGGTTAGTGCGCTTGCCTGCCAAGACTGTGGTCTGGGTTTAATCCCCAGCAGAGACAGGATTATTTTTTTTGACAGGTACAGCTCTGAGGTCAACCGAGCCTCATGAATGTGGTTACCAGACAACTTTCAGAATGTTCTGAAAATGTGGAAGAAAGGGTGATGAGGAAGAAGAGTACTGACCACCCCACCTTATTTGTTGTGGCTTAGAATATATGAAAGCTTAACACTCCAAATCTATCTACTATTGGACTACCTTTATTATTTTTACAAATTAAAAAGAAAGACAAAAAAAAAAAAAGAGTGAAATTACAAAAAATAGAATATAATAGCATGTCAGTCTCTTATCTGGATGTGGATGTCAGTGGGAAACCATCAGATTAATTTTCCAGTTGTACGATTATTGGCAGTCTGACAGCTAGGTTTGTCTTGGAGTGTGTGGTTAAATTAACAGTTAGCAGATTAGAGAGGAATTATGTGGAAGCTGTAGAGATGTGGTCTTACTGACAGATGGTAAGACAACCATACAGGGACAACAAGTGTAATGAAGAGATTTTGAAAGAAGTCAACTCACAAAGAGAACTTGTTACTTGCATCATAAGAAGACAGTCCACATGTTTTGAGCACATCTTGAAAAGGGGAAAACTGGAGTATATCATGACAACAGGAAATTTGGAGGTGAGAAGAGGCATAGGGTTGGAGGAGAGACAGAGGGTTAGAGGAGAGGCATAGGGTTAGAGGAGAGGCAGAGGGAGACCAAGAGAGCAGGCATTGCTCAGTCTGACATCATGGCATGAAGGAACATTAGTATCAGAAATAATTGGCAGTACATGAAACAGGAGGCTGTGGACAAACATTTCCAACGCCACTCAGCATGGACTATAAGGAAAAGTGTGTTTGAAAAGAAAACATAGCAGGATTGGCACTGAATCACCTGGCATAATAATTACCAAATAGTTAAATTGTTTTGTACTGAATAATCTGTTTTGACATAATCACATAGTTAAATTGCTTTGGTTAAATAACTTGATTTGAAATAACCAAATAGCTAAGTTGCTTTGGGTTAAATAACCTGGTATGAAATAACCAAATAGCTAAATTGTTTTGGGTTAAATAACCTGACATAAAATAACCAGTTAAATTGCTTTTGATTAAATAACCTGGTATGAAATAACCAAATAACTAAATTGCTTTGCTAGTGAAGTTGATAGCAAACTTTGCTGGTAATGTCATAAGCACGGTTGGACACAGGTTTGATGCCTGGGCTTGTTACTTGCTAAAGTGAGGGAAAGATTGCCCACCTTTTCCTTCTTGCTACCAGGCCTACAAAATGTGATAGCAGGAAACTGCTTCAGGAGATTTAAGAAAAATAAATTACTTTGGATTAAATACCCTTGCATGAAATAATCAAGGAGCTAAATGTGTGCTCTCCCCTTTAATATCTACATGGAATATTGAAAGAAGAAAGCCTTGATAACACTGATTAAGAAAATTAAAAACTCTTGACTTTAGATGAAACGATAGATCCTCTCGCAGTAAATTAACTTTTATGTGAAGTCAATCAGTGCCTGCGTTACGGTGACAAGGGCAGACTAAAAATCACACTAATACACTGAGTTCAAAATGCAGCAGATACAATATGAATATAAATAAAACCAAAACAGAAGTAATGCAGGTTAGCATATTTCCTAGTCCACTAAATATACAGATAAATAGTACACCTCTGAAAAAAAGTTAGAGAATTTAAATATCTAGGATGTTTGATCACAGAATAGACAGAGAAATCATGATCAGATGTCTAAAAGCAAGTGTCCTTATATATCAACTATCACCCATTCTGAAACATCCAATTATACTTTTGTCTGCAAAATGACAGATAATAAATGGCATATTAACACCAACCCTATGCTATGTATGTCAAACTTGGACACACTTAGAAAGTCAACAATTGCAAGATGAGATGCCTGAGAAGAGTTTTCCAACTTAACTATCTGAGACCAAGTAAAAAAATGATGTTAGCAGATATACAGTGGGATCAACATTAGTGTGCCACATATGTTTTTAGGCAGAAGATCAAATCAACTACCAGCACTGGCCCTACATCAAAGAAGATCTAATACGAGAACAAGAGGATGCCCGAGGAGAAAATTGATTGATGACATTAAAGACATTGTACAGTTTATCTAGTGCCACCCATTGAGTGCTGGAACGTCACTTGTTCTTCCTCACGATACTTGACAGCAAAAGTTTAAGATGCTGATGATACACAATTTTTCACCTGTATTTATTCTTGGATTGTCTCCACAGGTACTAAGAGCACATATATTGCCACTAACAAATGTTGCTTTCAACAAATCTGGCTCCAGGTAACAATACTCGTGTTTTTATTCTTCCTCCATTCATTAATTTCTCCATTATAACTTTTCACTAATTGCTTAATATTAACATTTATTTATACATTTTTTGTCACACATCTATTTCTTTCTATAGAATGTTTGTCTATTATTCCTTTTATTTGAATTACATCAATCTTCATTATTTTTACAATAAGTTCAAATATTTCACTGTAGTATATTTGATTGTTTTGCATAACCCGTTCTATCTGAAGCGATTTTCTTCAACACTGCTATTCCATTCTCTTTGGACTGACGCCCTTCTGACAATTTGTGTGTGCCTTTCAGCCATTCTCTTCCTATTTAGGTTTCAGCAGATATAATTTGTTGCTTTGTTTCTCTGTATTTTTGAGAATATGTGTAAGTAATCAAGTCAAGGGTCCTGTTACATACCTTGGGACTTATTGGGTATATTACTACAACTGGCACCTTGTTGTCTTGACAGGCGATGGTTTGTTATATTGTGTTTATAAAAAGACTCAATAACTACAACCCATGGCGGGGACTAGTGATTGAATTATACCTCTCCATATCACAAAGTCTGAGCTGAATTGTAGAAACCATGTGTTGCCCATGCAGCATGATCCCTCTCACGGCCTGCCTAGATTACTCCAGAGGAAAGGTAACATCAATACATCTGAAAGAAGATAAGCTACTGAAGCTGCCGGGTCAACAAAGCAATGCTCTAACTGCCCACCTGTCAGAACTTCGATCCTAGACTAATTGCCGACCAAAGCTTAGTGCCTAGTCAGCTCTGATATGAGATGTAATCTTTAGGTTGCATTTCCTCCCACCAGGATATTATGGGGTATAAGGTAAGCAAAATAAATAAGTACAGGGCCCTTGTAGACCCTTAAGGCATATTGGGTAAATGTTCAGTAAAATAAATAAGTACAGGGCCCTTTTAGACCCTTAAGAGCATATTGGGTAAATGTTAAGTAAAATAAATAAGTACAGGGCCCTTGTAGACCCTTAAGGCATATTGGGTAAATGTTAAGTAAAATAAATAAGTACAGGGCCCTTGTAGACCCTTAAGGCATATTGAGTAAATGTTCAGTAAAATAAATAAGTACAGGGCCCTTGTAGACCCTTAAGACATATTGGGTAAATGTTAAGTAAAATAAATAAGTACAGGGCCCTTGTAGACCCTTAAGGCATATTGGGTAAATGTTCAGTAAAATAAATAAATACAGGGCCCTTGCATACACCTTGAGATGCATGGGACATACAGTGCTAGAGCCACATTTGTATAGACCAACCTGCACTTGATGGCTGATGTGGTCAGTAACTTGCCGGCTGCCTTTACTTCCCAAGACATTTCCTGATATCTACTTTAGACCTGGTTTTATTTTTTGCTGTTCGTTGCCTTTGAACTTAAGCATAGTCCATTCACGTGCTACAACTTCTAGTGCACTGGACTGATATTTGCATATGGATTAGCTTTCCCTTTTACCAGTGGTCCTCGCCATCAGGTTAACCCATTCTGACTTATGAGGTACTCGTAATTTAGTTCCCAAATCAAGAAGGAGAAGTCAACATTTTAGTCCAAGACCAGTGTAGGGGTTGAACCTGCTACCTTGGTATTAGCAAACCGGAAGTGAGTGCTATTATCCATCTGCCATGCTGACCTCCTTAAACTGGATTGACCAGGTCAGTTAAAAAAAATCTGAATCTGCCAAAATGTGGATGGAACCCACGACCGCCAGGTCAGTAGGTGGGTATCCAGCCATTACGCTACAGCAGCTCCCTGACTACATAAAAAGTGTGACTAAATATAGAATGTTACTGAAAATAGCACATTACTGAATATAATGAAATATAGAAAGTTACTGACACGATATTATGTGCCTGTCCTAGTTTTATCACAGGAAGCTATGACAGGACATGCAAAGTTTGGGATACCAGCTCTGGAGAGGAGATCCACACGCTTGATGGTCACAAGAACGTGGTGTATGCCATATGCTTCAACAATCCGTATGGGTAAGTGCTGAGTTCTTCTTCTTTGGTAGTTTGTGTACTGCAAGATAATCATGCTTCGAGTCAAACTCAATAAAGATAACGGCATTAATGGGGATTCCATTGGAAGCTCTTAATCTGGTAAAAAGCTTATTGTGCTACAGGTGATACCCTATTGTCATCATGCGACTATGCAAATTAAATATTAAAAATACATTAAAATCTGCTACATGCAATGTCAGAACACTGAGTCAGAATGGAAAGCAAGAAAACATCAAGAAGGAAATGGAAAGAATGAATATAATATATTAAGTATTATTGAAATCTGATGGCAAGGTACTGGGGGAAAATATTTAGATAAGTACAGAATTATTTATTTGGGAGGAAAGGATACAGAAGGGGGATTGTCATAATTTTGGATCTACAGAGTGCTAGAACAATTAAAGGATTTTGGACAATCTCTGATAGAGTGTTATTAGTGAAACTCCATGGCAAACCTCTGGATATTAACATAATACAAACAAACGCTCCTGTAGCAGACAGCACAGAAAAGGATATTTATATATATTATAATGAATTAGACATAGCTGTGGACCAATGTAATAAAATTGTGAATTGACAGTGATACTCGGGATTAAAATGTCAAAGTAGGCAATGAAAAGATGAGTGGTGTGACTGGTGGCTATGGCCTTGGTGATAGGAATGAGAGAGGGACAGATTGATAGCTGGACATCAAAAGAAATCATAGAATCGCCCCCCATAAAAATGGACGACAGATGCCATTTTGCAGATGATGGATGAAAGAAGAAAGAAAAAGAAGATGACGAAGAGTATAATATAATACATAAAGAAATAGTAAAAGAATGCAAAGAGGCTAAAGAAGTCTGGCTTAATCAACAATGCATGGAGATTGGGACAAACTATAGAAAAGATTCATATTCCATGTATCAACAAATAAATCAATCAACGGGTAGGAAAACACAAAATACCACTGGATACTTAAAATAAAAAAATAGCGCAATATTCATGGGACAAGATGATATAGTCAATAGATGGATGGAATATCTGGAAGAGCTGTATGATGATAGGAGACTGGATGTAAATATTCAACAAAGTGGCAAAGGTCCACCAATATTTGTAGTGGAAGTTGAAAATGAGCTAGATTGCGTGAAGAAAGGAAAGGCACCCAGTCCAGACAACATTACATTGGAGGAAGTTGAGGCTGTATGTGATTTTGGAATTGAAATATTGACAACATTTCTAAGTAACATCTACACTAGTGGGTATATTCCTAGAGATCTATTACAATCCATCTTTATAGCTCTGCCAAAGAAACCAGGTGGTTTAGATTGTGAAGAATGCCTGAAGAAGTCGGATGTGTTGGCCGAAAGGTGCAAATATCGCAGTTCTTCTGTAAACAGTCAGAAGCACTTATGTCCAAAACAACATTGTGGACAAACACAGAAGAAGAATGTGTAGAGCATTGTACAGTAAGTCATATAAGCCATACGACAAAACTGTTGCTGGGAAAATTATGAGAAGAATAAGAGACAAGAATAAACCAGACATTAGTGAGAAACAGTGTGGATTTGCAGGGGGGAAGAGCACAAACAGTGCTACATATATCTTCAGGCCACTGTTAGAAAGAACTATAGAAATAAAATCAGATCTGTACGTATGCTTCATAGACTATACAAAAGCATTTGACAATGTGAAACATGAGAAAATAATCAAACTATTAGAACAGCTAAACATTTATGTCAAAGATCTGCGAATAATAAGGAACGTATATTGGCAGCAAACAGCAGCCATAAGAATTAACAACCTTTTAGGAACATTTCAGTGTATAAAGAATGTTGAGTAATGTCTCCTGATTCATTTTCATTGTACAGTGAACATATAATGGGATCTACATAAAAATATGCAAGATTGAGTAATGTCTCCTGATCCGCTTTCAGTGTACAGTGAACATAAAATGAGATCTACATAAAAATAGTTAGTTAGTTAGTCGACAGATCATCCTCATTGCACATCGAACCATTCAGTCCATAAGTGCTCGGATCCCCTCCTCAGCAAATACCACAGTGTGTAGCGGCTAACGACACCAGTTCTGTGTTGGGTTATCAATCTTCTTTAGCTTCCTGCGTAGTGTTCTTGTTTAGCCACAGCTCTTTTAATTTGCTATTCTCGCATCCTGACCATGGATGTAGATTCACAGTCATCATTTGGTTCTTGCGAATGATTTACTTCTCATAAAGCATTCAGAATGTCAGCCTGGTTCATGGCGTGTCCGCCCTCCACAGTAGCCTTACCTGCGAGCTTGTCAGTCTGCTCATTTCCTTGTACTCCCACATGCCCTGGCACGAAGATGAAACTAATCTTGAGACTGCTCCAGAGATAGCAACCACTCTCTTCAAATCCACCCCATCTCTATCCTCTTGAGCATGCTCATTGAGTCACTAAGGAAACATGCCCTAGTGAATGTCTGTGTCTCGAGCCATGTTATTGCTTTACTTACTGCCATGACTTCCATAGTCAGGCTACTTGTGGTCACTACAAAAGCACCAGAATCCTCCTTCACAATTCTCCCTCTGGCCTGAGCTGTAAAGGCCTGTGAGC
Source organism: Cepaea nemoralis (assembly GCA_014155875.1). NCBI lineage: Eukaryota > Metazoa > Mollusca > Gastropoda > Stylommatophora > Helicidae > Cepaea > Cepaea nemoralis. The sequence continues at coordinate 295,943 of JACEFZ010001189.1, read as the reverse complement.
TTTTCACATGTTGAACGACCGACCCATCTGTGTAAATGACAGCATCACTGTCTAATGAATTCTTGAAAATCAATGCTTGTACTTCAGCCTCCACAGCAGCCAGATTTTTTTGTCTGCATTTTCTGTCTAGTTGGATGCAAACTGAAAAAAGACGTACAGAAATATGTTGGCACTTGTACCCACTCCTCGCCAGGCTCTAAGTCCTCAAGTGAATCCACCTGTTGAAGAATGTCTTAGGCTTGACCCATCCACGACCTTCCTCTTTTTAACCTGCTGCCCTTAACCTTCTTAATTTCACTATGCAGTGGATGTTGTGTGTTTGCATTGACTCTGAAGTAGACACGTGCTCTGCAAATTTGTATTCTGTCTCCAATGGTTGGAAAATCAAGAAGATAGCACATCGCCCTGCGTGCTGTATCTCTTGTACATCCAAGAATAATGCACATTACTTCATTCTGTATCCTTTCCATCAGCTTATGGCTGAGAGTCAGGATTGCCATCGCAGACTCATTGGAACATATATTGGCAGCAAACATCAGTCATAAGAACATATATTGGCAGCATGTATGCATGTATTTACTTATCATAAAGCATTCAGAATGTCAGCCTGGTCCATGGCGCATCCTTTAACTGTCCTTTAACAGATGAAGTGCTGTCGGATGGTTAATCATTTTAAGCAACTTCCCGTATCTGCCTGGGCTTATATATCACTTAAATAGTGTCATGTGTTATAATTCATGTCTGCTACCATATGAACAACTTTTGAGTCATAACTGTGACACACCCCTACTTCCAATTATCCACCATCTATTATTGTTTGGTCTAAACCTACTTTTTTTGTATGGCAAAGAATCTGTTAAAGAAAATTATAACAAGCCATCATTTAAAATGTATCCTTGTTGTTTCAGTGACAAGATTGTGACAGGCTCTTTTGATAAGACCTGCAGGATCTGGAGCTCCGAGAGTGGCAAATGTTACAATATTTATAAAGGTCACACTGCTGAAATTGTGAGTTATTTATTGTTTTGTGCAGGTCTTCACTACACCTTTGGTCTTGTGCTGTGTGATTTTTCAGAGTGCATTTCTTATTCTTACAGACTCTACAACTGGATAGCTGCACTCAATTTATACAGTATTGAAATTAATAGTCTCATTGTATATTTTGATCATATGTGTGTGTTTGTTTGTGTATGTGTGTGTGAGAGAGAGACAGAGACAGAAAGATAGACAAAGAGAAACAGAGATATACTGAAAAGGTCAGAGACAGTTTATTGTTATTTTGTACACATCTTAAGAACATCTCTCGTATCATGCTGTGTGGGTTTCTTATTGTTCCACACAATACAATCTTACTTCATGTCATCATTGGATCCAGTTTATACAGTAATCAAATTGTTTAATGATATATTATAATCGTGTATGTGTCTGAGCGAAAGACAAAGAGAGAGTGAGACAGGCAGACAGAAAGAGAGAGAGACAGACAGAAATAGAGTGACAGACAGAAATAGAGTGACAGACATAGAAAGAGAGAGACAGAAAGAGAGAGAGAAACAGAGACAGAGAGATAGACAAAGATATACAGAGAAAGACAGAGACAGTTTGGTGTTATTTTGTACACATCTTAACTACATCTTTTGTATCATGCTGCGTGATTTTTCAGAATGCATTTCTTATTCTTCCACACTATACAGTCTTACTTTGTGTCATCATTGGATAGCTATCCAGTTTATACAGTAATCAAATTAATTGTCTTATGGTATATTTTTATCATGTGTGTGTGTGTATGTGTGAGACAGACAGACAGAAAGAGAGAGAAAGACAGAAAAAGAGAGAGAGAGAGAAACACTCAAATAGACAGATAGAGAGACAGAGAGCGAGACATACAGAGAAAGGCAAAGAGAGAGCTAGAGAGAGAGAGAGAGAGAGAGAGAGAGAGAGAGAGAGAGAGAGAGAGAGAGAGAGAGAGAGAGAGAGAGAGAGAGAGAGAGAGAGAGAGAGAGAGAGAGGAAGCTTATTCTGCCACCCACTTATAATATACGTGTGTGTGTGTGTGCATGCATGTGTCAAATCTCTTATGTGGATATGGGATACAATAGTAAACCTGCACATTATTACCCAAGTATAATGGTAATGGCAGTCACAAATGCTAAATTTATGATGGGGTGATTTATTTTAAAAGCTTGAGACCAGTGTTCTGAGTGAGTAACCTGACATGACTTGTAGCAAGATGTGTGATGGAATTACTGATGTGATTCTGGTTTCCAATCCAGGTTTGTGTGAGTTTCAATCCACAAAGTACATCAATTGCAACCGGCAGCATGGACACAACTTGTCGTATCTGGGATGTGGAGAAAGGAACAGAGTTATCATCTCTAACAGTAGGTCCAGTTTGTGATTCTATTGTTATTGTTTTTATTATCAGAAATGTAAGTTGTCAGTTGTTGCTCAATTGTAGACATTTTGATCAAATAGCTGAATCATTTCAGCCTGATGGGAACAAGTGAGGTTCATCCAAAGATTAAAATTATTACTTATTATATGAGGCGACTTCAAATCAAAACCTTAAAAGTGTGATATAAATTACAATAACCATGCCATTGTCTTGTAACCTGTCAATATTGTTGTTAAGGATGTCAAGAGTGTTAAGTTTGTGACATCACGGTGCAGATGAACATAGCAATGTTGTAAGGACAGTTTAAAGACGGCCACCCCACTTTTGACATGCACCAAAGAGGAGCAGCGTTCTGTTATCCATTTCTTGATCAGTGAAGGGGCAAAACCTATAGAAATTCATTGGTGAATAAAGATCCAGTATGGTGATGCATGCCTGTCAGTCCAGCAAGTGTATGAGTGGAGAAGGAAGTTTCAAAACTTTTCTGTCTGATGAAGAAGTACATCAGGTGGTGCATGAGTGGTTACACATGCCAAGAGAATTTCGTTCTATAGGAATCCAAGAACTTTATCTGCGCTGGAGGACTTGCATTGAACTCATTAGTGACTACATCGAAAAATAATACATTTGTTCTTTACTTTTTCAGAATATATTCACACACAAAAACAAAAAAACATTTAAGATTTTAATTTGAAGCTCCCTCGTAGTTTGCCAGTTGTAGTTGTGTATTATTTTCTTTTTCATTCATTATTTAATTCTTCACCTTGTTATGAGTATTTGCCAAATTTATAGATACTTAATACTTACTTTAAGAATTGACATTGTTGCGATCATAACATTCCCACGCATGTTCCAGACCCCCCCTTCCCCATTTCCCCCACCCTTTTTTACAAATGGCACAGAAGAGTTCCAATGCTGATCATTCAAAAAGCAATTTGATGAAAAGTCCACCTAGCTTTTCCTCTACTTTTATCATCCAGACCCTCTACTCGCACCCTCCTCAACCAGTCTTTCCACCTCTCCACCTGATACCAGACAGTCCTCACAGCCTCATGGTTGATTGTGGGAGGCGACGTTTCAGAAATATAAAACAATGTATTCCCTTAGTGAATTTGAAATTTAATAAGCAATCCGCATTTCATATACTGTATTGTGTGAACAATAATCAATTGTTCAAATATAGGGTGTATTTTTTAATAACTGTGCAGTGTTTGAAAATATTGCCGGTCCAAGTTTTGTATTCATCCTCTGTTGTATTTTGTGATCTGCAGTTGATCAGGTTTTATTCTCATAAAATGTTCAGACCACTTTACATGTTGTTAGTTAAGTTAGTGCATATCCTTTACAGGACATCTCAGTCAACCCCAGCATGTTTTGACTGTTTGTGATTTCTTGGCATGTTTACATTCAGTAGTTTTCCATTGCTTTCTGAATGGCCGGCACTCATACCATTGTACAAAAATCAACGTAAGGCAGCCTGTTTCCGAATCACCCGTAGCTGTGTCCATAACCCCTTCTTTAAAAAAAAGTCATTTAAAAGTCGATAGGGTTGATTTAATTGCACCGGGTTTAATCCCATATGGCTCAGTCTCTTTCCACAGCGCAGAAAGTGTCGCACAAAGCACAAACTCCATAGCTTTAGCGAACGACCCATGGGAGTTTCTGAAAAATTTCACTCGTTTCACGCAGCCCGGAACCAAACCCACAAACCTTCGGAGCCCGAGTCAGATGGCTTGACCACTTCACCATGGAGACTCTCGAACCCCTTCTTCACAGAGCTATTGTATCTTGATTCAATTAATGCCTGATTATACGCCTGTAATATTTCTGAAGTCGTTGTTTTGTGCTGTCTCTTCTAGAAGCCTGTAAGGATATGCAACAAACTTTTTGTGTGTGGAAAAGTGGTCTTGTAATACCTGTAGCTCTTAATATCTATCTCAGTATTTGTGTTTTTTCTGTCTTCATGATATTCTCAACATTCTCTCTCCCCCCCCCCCCCCCCCCCCCCCCCCCTAAAAAAAAAAAAAAAAAACCAAACACACACACAAACAAACAAACTACAATTCCATTACGTCCAGTTTTTTTAACTACATTGAGAAAGTTGATTTATAGTTGGGAAACCGGAAAAGGATAAGGGTAAAATACTGCTAAGAATAAATTACCAACGCTTGAATGGTAACAGCACAAAAAGTGTCAAACTATAAACCTAAACTTATGGAATTCAAGACAATTTATTCATTTAATGAATTTATTTATGACATCTGTGTTTAAATTTATGGAATTAAAATCAAATGTAGAAAAGAGAATAGTCTATAGAGAAAATATTAAATATATTTTGTTTTAATGTAACATTGTGAAACTATTTTAGACGGGTGAGATAATGGCCTTGCTCAGGATAAGAGCCACCCGTGTCAAGCAGGGAGTTTCCAGATTTGAAAGCTTTGTAAGGGACATAAGTGAACTAGTCAACTAACACTGAACTGGAGTGATCAGCCATCACACACTCATAGAAATTATGGGGTGAAGATATTATGGATATTATAAATTGAAATATTATATTGTATCTTGTTATAAATTAATACATTATATTGTATCTTGTTATAAAATAATAGCTTAAAGGGGATTTAAAGGCAAGAGAATCAACTTTTTTTTCACTGGGGTGTGGTTTCTCTCCGCAGAGGATAACTACCTGCCAAAGTTGTTGCACAGAGCACAAACTCCTTAGCTCTGGCAACGACCCCCAAGAGTAAAAAAAATTGTCCACCCGAGAACTGAATAGAGTCCGAAAAACAAACCTGAGCATGTAACAGATGACATGACCACTTCAACATGGAGACTATTTTTGTAAACAATTTTGCTGTTTTGAAAATAATGATTTGTTTCCTGATCATTGTGGTCTTGGTTTTGTTTTGCTGTGCAGGGCCATGCTGGTGAAATTATCTCATTATCATTTAGTCAGACCGGCTCGGAGCTGATCACAGCATCATTCGATCATACTGTCTCTCTCTGGGACATGCGATCTTACAAGTAAGCGTACAATGTGTATCTATGAATTTAAAACTCACTTCTTTTACATCTTTTTCCTAAGTGTTTATTTAATGTTTTAAATGGCTTCGGGTGAAGGAGTGCACTTGGGAGGGGGCAAGCCTTACCCTAGTGCGAGGAAATGCAACCTAAAGACTAAATGTCATGGCAGGTTAGACCAGGTCCTAAGCCTTGGTTGGAAACTGTTATAGGAAGGAAGCTGTGGCAGGAAACAGGGCATTGCTTTGCTGATTCAGCAGCTTGTCTTGTTACAGACGAATTGGCGTTACCTTTCCTCTGGTGTAAACTAGGCAGGCCGAGAGAGAGATCATGCTTCATGGGGAACACATGGTCTCTAAATTCAGCCCAGACTTTGTGTTATGGAGAAGTCGTCAGTTTACAGACTATCGTCTATCAAGATGGCCAGGTGCCAGTCACATTTATTGGGAACCACGTGGTATAGAGGTGAGTGGGCTTGCCTGCCAAGACAGTGATCCAGGCTCAATCCCCACCAGAGAAGGAATTATTTTTTCCAACCAATATCACTCTGGGGCTGACCCAGCCTCATGAAAATCAGCGTCATCATGTGCCATGCAGATAGGCATGGGTGGTCATGTTTTGCCATCTCGCACAACCACCAGAGTCGTGTATCAGCTCCATATTCTTGTCTCGATCATGTGATGTGGCCAAGCCATCCAGATATTTACTTCTCTGCCTTTTTCTTGTTATTTTCCCCTCAATCTTGCCAGTTGTCACCAAATTATCTAATTTATTTTTTCTTATAATGTATCAAAAATTGTTGACTGTCTAAGTCTAATTTGTCTAATCAGTTTACAGATCTCGTTTGCTTCTTGTAGGACTTAGCAATAGAGAATCGTGAAAATGGGTACAGAAAATGAAAATAAATTTTCTGAGAAGAATCGGTAATGAGTGTAGAAATTAACCACCCTAGTTCATATGTCGTGACCTAGAAGATCTGAAGACCCAGCATTGCACATCCCAACGATGGTATCTGCTATGGGACTGCCTTAGCTTGTCTATATTTCTTGACCAAAATATTTTAATATATGGTTCTTCTTCATTCCTCTTTGGGGAGGGGAAGAGGGAGGGTGATGTGTTGCTTAGTTACACGCCTGTCTAGCACAAAGGTAAGTGTGTCTGTAGACAGATTGCAACCAAGGTAACCTATGTGTAGATATTGTTCAGCTTGTCTTTTGTTCTTATCTGAAAAGGCTAGGAATTCAGTCCCACTGTCCAGGTGATCTTAAAGATGTGTGTTATCATTAGATGCCAAAGGTTCGTAAAAATGCTCACCTCCATGCTGAACTCAGACACTTCTGTGCCTGAGGCAAACACTATAACCTCTCAACCATTCCGATCATAATATATAAATAATTATTTAGTTCTACTGCTGAATGGTCAGCAAAGTACTTTAGTTTAATGGCCCAGTTAATGGTCACCAAAATGTATTTGCTACCCAGCTAACCGGCCTCCATAGCCAAAGGCTTGCGAACACGGTTCGTGAGCTGGGTACCAGGCGTTCGAAGCTCAGCTGCGACAGATTTGTGCAGCAGACCACGTCGCATTGTGTTATAACGTGCTGGTATGGGAGCTGGTCGTTCAGAAAGCAATGGCAAATTACTGAACGTAACACTTGCCTAGTACATCATCAGCAGCTAAAAAATGCTGGTGTTGACTGCAACGTCCCGTAAGGGATACGCAACAAAAAGAGAAAAAAACAACAACCCAGCTTTAGTTCCCTGTGGATGTTGGGCTGGAGCCTGTAGGCAATGAAACATGTAACACCTGTGGAGAACAATCACGTGACCGGGCTAGGCCTGGTCCCAGCGAGTTCCTGTACCCTGTGCTGAATCCTGATATGCTTTTCCATAGATGTGAAGTTTCAGTACTGGTCTGGCACACCCTGCTGGCTTCTGATCTTGGAGAGGGGAAAGAGATCTCATCAACACAGTCCCCATGTAGATGTACTTTGTTACTGGGCCAGGAGACCTGTCTCTACATCAGCCTCACTCTGATAGATTAAACAAAATAAATAGCCCTATAGTCAGGACCAGTCTCTACACCAGCCTCACTCTGATAGATTAAACAGAATAAAGAGCTCCATCGCCAGGAGACCAGTCTTTACACCAGCCTCACTCTGATAGATTAAACAAAATAAAGAGCCCCATAGTCAGGAGACAAGTCTCTACACCGGTTCACTCTGATAGATTAAACAAAATAAAGAGCCCCATAGTCAGGAGACCAGTCTCTACACCAGCCTCACTCTGATAGATTAAACAAAATAAAGGGCTCCATTCGCCAGGAGACCAGTCTTTACACCAGCCTCACTCTGATAGATTAAACAAAATAAAGGGCTCCATCACCAGGAGACCAGTCTTTACACCAGCCTCACTCTGATAGATTAAACAAAATAAAGGGCTCCATCGCCAGGAGACCAGTCTCTACACCAGCCTCACTCTGATAGATTAAACAAAATAAAGGGCTCCATCGCCAGGAGACCAGTCTCTACACCAGCCTCACTCTGATAGATTAAACAAAATAAAGAGCCCCACAGCCAGGAGACCAGTCTCTACACCAGCCTCACTCTGATAGATTAAACAAAATAAAGAGCCCCATAGAAGCAACCTGCCTATTGATAAGTGAAGTGCTAGGACCATCACATATGTTCAGATGTGAGTGTTCGGAGGAATAGATGGCCAGTCTTTACTTTCTGTAGCAAATGGTGAGCCCATACATTGAACTCTCATTTGACATGCTCATGCCATTGTCAGCACAACCTCCTAACCATTACAGCACTTGTTTCTTCGATAGATGCGAACCCTCTTCAGTGTTCCGATGACCTGAAAGTCAGAGCACCGAACTTAAAACTCTGTCTTCCAGAAGAGTCAACAAACCAACTAACCCTATTCAATATGCTCTGATTTTCAGTTTTTACAACTAAAATATCATTTGTAATAATTTTCGCTTTTGTTTATGATATATTGGCGGCCACTATAACTTTAAAAAAAATTCCTAAGCTGAAGAAATATAATGTGTTTGTATGTTGTCTGTGTCTGTCTACCAGGCGTATTCACACACTGATAGGCCACAAGGCTGAAATCAGCAGTGCCCAGTTTAACTGGGACTGCTCCTTGATAGCCTCTGGCTCAATGGATGGCACCTGCAAACTTTGGGACAGGGCTTCAGGTTAGTACGTGTTAACTATTGTTTGGTTTAATTATCATTATGTGTACTTTGTTCTGCATTACAATGCTGTGTGCTAGTATATATGAAGACCTATCACTTGAAAGAGGCTAATGAAACTAGAACATTATATACAACAATAAGAAAGAGACAAACAGCTTTCTTTGGTCATGTGATGAAAAGAGAGGCATTGGAGAAGATCGTGATGACTGGAAAAATCAAGGGGAAGAGAGGCAGAGGCCGCCCAAGAGAAATGATGCTGGATGGATTGTGATGGTGGTATGGAGGAATATCAGCAGCAGAGTTGACCAAAGACCGAGATCTGTGAAGAGACATGAACGCCTACGCCAGCTGGCACGGCACTTGATAATGATGATGATAACTTGACACGTTTGTATCAGTATCCAATATTGGATGACCTTAATATCCACCACTGTAATTTACTGCAAACATTTAATTTCTTTTTGTTATTAGCATGTCATGCTATGTAGGTTTGCTCCACCCAAAAAGACTGGTATCATGCTTTTTGCCCTTATTACTCAATCATAAATCTAGTTTTGAGGTTGCCCATAATTGTATCCTTGAGAAATTAATGTAGTCATTTCTCCTGGATTTCCACATCAAGATAAAAGATATTAGTTTATTATGTATTAATTTGTGACTGCTTTGTGAATACAAGGGAGATGTATAGCCACACTCAGGGGACACACTGATGAGATTCTGGATGTTGGATTTGACTGCACAGGTCAGAGAGTACTGACCGCGTCTGCTGACAACACAGCCCTGTGTTATAATGCCAGCACAAACCAGCTCGGTGTCCAAATTTCTGGGACACGAAGGAGAGATATCCAAGGTGATTGGGTTTTCTCGTTTCTTACATAAAATTTCTTCTTCTTCTTTAACTTATTTATTGAATGATTAAGCTATTTAAAATAAACTTTTTGGGTTTGTTAATTTTAAAAAAAAATTTGATTGTTTTATAAGGGTTTGCGTTTTCCCAGTGGCAAATGTTATATATTCAAAGAGTACTAACTGGTGCAGAAGTGTAGAAAATAAATGAGCAATTAGAACATTGATTTAAGACGTGGGGGTGTGTGTGCGCGCTGCATTGACCAGATAGTCACATTACATATAGTAATAGAGCAAAATATTGAAATGAATTTTCCTCTTTATATTAGATTTATGGACTATGAAAAGACCTTTGACGGCTTTGATAGGGAATTACTTTGGAAAATGATGAGGCAGTACGGGATGCCACAGAAGATCATTAACTTCATAAAGGTTACATGTAAAGACATGAAATGCAGAACTTTTCAAAAAGGGGAAAAACAGATACATTTGAAATAAGAAGAAAAGTGTGGCAGGGGTGCTTTTTGTTACCTGTATTATTCTTACTGGCTACAGAATGGAAGCTGGCTCTGTGGCAAAGGGGTTACAGGCACAGTTTGTAATACGCATACCGCGTTCGAAATACAGCTGTGGGCGATTTGGCAGCAGTCCGTCTTGCATTGGTTTTTTACAAAATGGTATGGATGCCGGTCGTTCAGAAAGCAATGGCAAACTACTGAACGTAAACTTTCCAAGAGATCACAAATAGCATAAAATTGCTGGGGTTGACTGCGACGTTCGCTAAAAGGATATGCAACTAACATAGAATGGATTATGAAGAAAACAATAGATACCATCAGAAATAGAATTCAGTGGACTCTGACAAAGCAGCATGATGATCTGGACTTCACTGAGGACATTGCCCTCTTGTCTCACTCACAAAATCAGATGCAAGATAAACTAAACTTACTAGATGAGGACACATTACAATTAGGTCTAAAAATTCATAGGGGAAAGACAAAGATAATGACAATAAACCAAGCTAATGATAACCCAATCTGCCTGGGTGAAACAGCATTTCAGGAGACAGAATCGTACATCTGCTTAGGTTGTAATGCAGACAAAATTTGGGAAACAGTTAGAGATATTCTTCTTCTTCTGCGTTCATCCGGCGAGTTTTTTAGAACATGTTTGCGCTGTGCCTGTTTACAGCAGAGCTGTGTTCTTGCACTGTTAGGCCGACACATCCCACTCTGCAGGCATTTGTTGATCAGGTTAACTTTCCAGGGCAGATAGAGATATTAAAATAAGAATGCAAAAAACACACAGCTAGAAGGGCTTTCATAGTATTAGAAAATGTAAGATGTCAAAAGAAATTAAACTTAACACCAAAATTAGAATATTCAATTCTAATGTTAAATCAATACTGCTTTATAGATCAGAAACATGGAGAATGACTAAAACAGTGACTAATAAACTTCAAACATTCATTAATTGATGCCTGTTCAGAAAAGGACTAAATGTATACTACATAATTATCAATGTGGAGCTCATGGAGACAACTAAATGAATACCAGTGAATCCAGAGGTAAGGAAAACACTGCACTGAGAAAACCACAAAATTGTAGAACTAGAAAGCTATTTGCTTGGACCCACTGGGCAAACAATATAGAGGAAGGCCTAAAAAGATATGGAGAAGTGATGTAGAGACAGTAGATAAATAAATTGGGGAGGATATGGACGGAGCTGCCTGAGATAGCAACAAAGTAGGATGGCCTGGTTTTTTTTTGGTTTAGTTTAGTCAACGGATCAACATCACGGGTGTGACTCATAAGTGCTCTGTTCTACTCCTCAAACCTGAGTCCGAAGAAACTCAGCTCAGTGCATGAACTCTGTAGGACCGGCGAGGATCCTGAAATACTTTGGGTAGATTTTTAATTCAAAATTTTGCCCGGGCAAAGGCTACTCTTTTTCGATTTCCAACTGCCAAGGGGTTGTTTACGTGCACAACAATACACATAGGCCATCCGATCTCACCACCCAGAGATCAGGGGAAATCAACATCATGTGCCACATACATTAAAATGTAGAAGATCAAATGGTTTGGTCATCTTGTTAGAATGCAACACCATAAGTTACCAGCACTGCTGCTATACCAAAGAAGATCTTGTCTCGACGTGCATTCAACCGCCGAAGCATTAAAACTCAAACTTGAATGAATTTATGTAACAAAAGTCGCTCACCTGGAAGACTGATATAATTTTGAGATAAATCCTTTTATTTCGGATCTGCTCTCTTTTTAGACAAAATGAACACAACACTGCTGTATCATATAACGGGCCCCTGACACGGGGACGGGACGTTATATATGTTAATACACACTTGGCCGTTCATCTAATTCTATAATTACCCAATCTCCTAAAGCATATTGCAGCTAATGTCCAAAAATAACTCGTTGTCTATACTTGATATATGTCCCGGTCCTGAGTATGATAAGAATGCTATATAAACAGCCGATATCCCTTCCTCAGTAACAATGCCTTGCCCTAGATGATCAAACCTTTTGCTCACGGAGCTTTCAGGGAAAAACACACACAGCCGTCTTGATGTCCTTTCTCGAAGTCACCTTCTGCTGTCCCTGACGATGATTACGTCGTCCTAAGTTTCTAGTCATCAAGTCATTCTATTGTTAGACTGGGAATCTCCTAATTCACATTAGGTGGTGCGTGTGAGCGTGACCACTATGTGGCATAATGCCCCCTCCCCAAAAAAAATGCTATGTCATTTTTCCTCTCATAATTACTTACAACCGTAACCATATTTTTACGCACTACCACATAGCTCCAGGATTTACCCCATCATTAACCCTAAAAAAAAAATCATAAATGCTACATAACGGGCACGCCCACCTGTCCGAACCCTACGTCGAACGTCGTGTGACTGATCCTATGGGATCAGTTCAACTAATAATTTAATATTAGTCCCTACCTTGTCCTAATGACAAGTATGTCCTAGTTCTAGGACGAGGGTAATAATGACGTTTTTCCAGTAACCATGTTAGTCGTAGTCGTTACTTGTTGTCGTATTGTCATTTAATGGGTAGGGTGCTTGTCTGTGATTCCACCTTAACTTTTTCCCGATATTTTCCTTTGGGATTTGGATTGTCACTTGGTCATATTTAGCTCCTGTACTGATTCATAAGCATACAGCATAACATGACACATACCCTTCGGACCCAACATTTCTCATTAACTAATATAAATGCTAAATAAATTAAATATAGTCATTCACAATTACAACTTTATACTCAAGTGTTTTCGAGTTCTTTCCAACCGGAAGTCCTTGTGTCTGTTAATAACTTTCATCCTTGCCGTGGCTCTGTTTTGAACACATATCAGATACAAATGTACCTTATTTATAATATTTAATCAAATAACCTATCTTAACATGTTGGTTATTGTTATCTTGACCCACTAATAAGGCTTGTAATACCCACGTAATCATCTCAATATATATCTGAACTTTGAACTTAATACAACAAGAACTATAACTCTAATTCAACTCTAAATAATCAACAAGAAAATCTGCCATTCTATAATCGACTCAGAATGTCAGCAAGATTATTATCTTTTCCAGGAATATGACAAATGTCAAATTCATAATCCTGTAATAGTAATGACCATCTATGTATTCTAGAATTCTTCGGATGACCCGATTTGAAAATTTGTAGCGGTTTGTTATCCGAAAGAACTAGAAATTTCCTACCTAGTAAGTATCTAGAGAACTTTTCAATACTTTCAATTAAAGCTAAAGCCTCTAGTTCAGTAACAGCATAATTTCTTTGAGTTTCAGATAGCTTTTTACTGAAGTAAAGAATAGGATGTAGTTTCCCTTCATGTAATTGAAGTAATACAGCTGAAATAGCATGTAAACTAGCATCCGTTTGTAAAACAAAGTCTTTTGAAATATCAGGTAATTTCAAAATAGGATATGTACTAAACAGAGTTTTTATTTGTTGTAATAACTTCTCGTGATCCTCTGTCCAAACTATCTTTGTTGGTTGACCTTTCTTTAAAAGTTCCGAGAATGTTGCTGTCATATGTGCAAAATTAGGAATAAATTTTTGATAATAATTAATTAACCCTAATACACTCCTAAGCTCCTTTTTGGATGTTGGAGGTTTGATATTGAGAATCTTTGTCACAACTAATGGATCTGTTTTCCTAAATCCGTTAGAAATTCTATGACCTAGAAATTGTATCTCAGTAAACCCTATCTCAACTTTACTTGGTTTAGCTTTCAACCCATGTTCTTGTATTTTGTTAAAAACTTGTTTTAAAATTTTAACATGTGTGTCAATATCACAAGTATGAATACAAATATCATCCATATAAGTTGCTACGTTGGTAATTCCATGAAGTAATCTTCTCATCATTCTCATGAATGTACTCGGTGCATTTTGTAAACCAAATGGAAGATATTCCCATTCATATAAACCTAACGGTGTGCTAAAAGCTGTAATATGCTTTGAATCCTCCTCCATAGGAATTTGCCAATATCCTTTTGTAAGGTCAATTTTCGAAAATAATTTCGAGTTTGCCATGGTTTCAATTAACTCATCAATATTTGGCATAGGTTCTGCATCTAGTAAAGTCAATTCATTAACTTTCCTATAATCCACACATAAACGTAATGACCCATCTTTTTTCTTAACAATTACTACTGGTGAACAGTAGTTTGAAATTGACTTTTTAATAATTCCAGTTTTATCTAAATCTGAAATTTCTGCAGTAACTTTTTTTTAAATAATGTATTGGAATAGGATATGGTTTCACTTTCACTGGGACATTTGATAATAAAGTTATTTTATGTTTAATCAGTGATGTCTGCCCTGGTTTATCTGAAAAAATTGAACTATATTCCTTTATTGCAGTAATAAGTTTTTCTCTATCTTGTGCTGATAGATCTTTATTTATCTGTATCGCTTGCCAATTACTGTCACTATTAACTATAGGTGTTGGAATCTGTTGTTTTATAGCATCTTCTTGTTGCTCATTAATTACCCAACAAGCTGTTGCTATCCTATGAGGAATTTGTTGTGTCACTTGACTTGAGTTATCCTCACGTGGAATATATGGCTTCAACATATTAATATGAAAAATCTTATGTTTGCCATTCACATCAATACGATAATCTACATCGCTAATTTTCTTAATTACCTTAAATGGACCTTGCCATGATGTAACCAAACAATCTCGAGGATCAGGTAATAATAACCAAACCTCTTCTTCTTCTTTCAAGACTATTGTCTTGGCATTCCTATTACCATATTGTCTGTATCTCTCTCCAGCTTTATCCAGTGCAGATTTTGCAATCTGACAAGCTGTGATAATTTTGTCTCTTAATTGTGTGACCATTTCATATGCATCCCTTTTCGGATGATCATATGTTTTCTTTGTGAGTAAGTCATTATATATTAATAATGGACCTCTTGGATTTGCTCCATATACCAATTCGAATGGAGAAAACCCTGTACTAAATTGTGGTACCTCTCGGTATGCAAATAGTACCGCTGGTAATAAGATATCCCAATCTTTGGGTCTTTCTGCAGCTACTTTCGCCAGAGTTCGTTTAAGAACTCCGTTGTAGTTCTCATTCACACCATTTGTCATCGGGTGCCAAGGTGAACTAAACACCTGTGGAATCCCAAGTATTTTCATTGCCTCTTGAGTAGCCGTTGATATAAACTGACTACCTCTATCTGATAATATGCAGCTAGGAAATCCTATTCTGCTAAAAATTATCAACAATGAATCTAGAATGGATCTACTCGTGATATATTTTAAAGGAATAGCCTCTGGCCAACGAGTACAAAGATCAATCATAGTTAATATGAATCTATTGCCTCGATCAGTAGTTGTATTTAACGGACCCACAATATCTATAGCTATTTTCTGAAATGGTCGTGATGCCAAATCAGTTTTCTGAACATGTGCTTTGGGATGTTTGCCTTTTTGTGTGGTCATCTGACATACTGTACATGAACGTACATGTGTGGTAATGTCTTTGTTATATCCAGGCCAATAGAACTGCGTTAGCAATCTATTAGTGGTTTTAGCAATCCCCATATGACCAGCGAATGGAGAATCATGTGCTAATTTTAATGCTTCAGTACGATATTTCGATGGAAGTACTGTCTGAAAATAACGTGATGTACCTCTATCATACCGTCTCAATAAAATATTATTGTCTAGGAAAAATTTCCAATTACCTCTTTTACCTTGTTTTATTGGTTCGCTCAGTTTTTTAAAACAAGATTGTAGAGTTGGATCTTGTTTTTGATCTTCTGGTAAATCAGTCACTAGTCTGATATTATTTTCTAATTTGTCACTGTCTTTATCCCTTTTGTCTTGAGCTCTTGTAATTGCATTAGCTCTTGCATGATCAATTTCCCATTGCTTTGCTTCATCATGCATTAATTGTTTCGCATCTGGTATGTTACCAATCAGTAATCCGGCACATGGATTTGGTAATACCGCTGCATTTATTGTGCCTTCGTAATATGGTGACATAATTGTAATCGTGGCAATCTTATATCTTTCTATTGTGCCACCGAATGTTCTGCACTCTACAGTTTCGCCTGTATAATCTTCTTCTTTTATCAGCTTTCGATCTACTCCGACAATCGAAGCTCCCGAATCACGAATGCAAGTAGTGGGTTCACCATTTACCCATGCTTGATGGATTTTTAGTTTGCCATTTTGTATGCTAACGGCATTAGCTTCATGAATTGTTTCTATACATTCATTACTAATATTGTCAGTTATACCTTTATTTAACTTGTCAGTCTGATCATCATACTGTTGTATGATAGCTGCGTGTGTCTCTTCTAAATCGTCTGAGTCACTACTGGAGTATATGTATGCTGTACTAGCTTCCTTCCAGGAATTTCTCATCGGACAAGACCTACTAGTGTGTCCGTACGCCCTACATGAGAAACATTTTATACTTCTTTTAAAAGAGTCATACTTATTTCTCTTCTTCGCCGTAATATCTTTTAGATATGCGGAATAACCTGGATGTTTATCACACATCTCTAAGTTTCCATGCGATAATCTACAATATTGGCATCTGGTGAATTGGCCTTTTCTTGGTCTATCACCTTCTCTATTGTAAGGACTATTTCTATTGCTACCACTACTAAACTTTCTAAACTTACTGTTTCCTCTTTGAAATTTTGCACTTGCTCCTATCACTAATTCAGGTTGTGTACAGTTAGCAAAAATATCCCTATGTGCATTGAAATAAGATTCACCCTTAGTTTCCATCTCACTTAAACTTTTACATTTGTTTTCCATAAGAAATACTGACATAGGTTCTGGTATCGCAGATAACATTCTATCTCTGATAATTAAGTCTCTCACTTTCTCATAACTATCATTAATATCCGCAGCCTTACACCACTTATCAAAACTAGAAGACATTTCCGAAGCGAAATCCAGGAATGTTTGATTCGATTTCGGTGTAAGTGTTTTAAACTTAGTTCGTAAACCAGATTCATCCAAAGAAAAATGTGATAGCACACGATCGCGCATATATTTGTAGTTCGTACGTAAATCCTCAGGAATTAACTCAATCACTTTCAACGGCTCTAACGCGAGGTGACGGTGAAACAGAATTGGTACGTCCTTCTCCGGAACTTTGTAGTGCTTTACTAGCACTTCGAAATTCGTTATCCAAGAACTAACCGAATCACCTTGTTGAAAATTCCTGAATAAACCTTGGTACTTTTTCACAGGATCGTTCTGCTTAGCCAGCATTTTCTCTCGTTCGATTTCAGCTCCACGTTCCATCTCAAGCGTCTTGACCCTTAGGTTACCTTCAACCTCTTTGTCCTTCCAGAGTGTCTCTGTAGCAAGTCTCTCCCTATCAAAAGCCAATTGTTTCTCTTTAAGTTCTGCTTCAGCAACAATTTGTTTCATCTTCAAATCTGCTTCTGTAGCTATTTGCTTCTCCTTTATTTGCATCTCTATCATTAACTTCTCTTTTTCCGCATTTAATTCTTTTTCTCTAGACTCCATTCGTTCGCGTTCCAAAGCTATTTCTTTTTCTCTAGCCTCCATTCGTTCACATTCCAAAGCTATTTCTTTTTCCTTCAGTTCTCTCTCCAGAGCCATCTGCAGTTGTTTGGTTTCCTTCTCTGCTGTCAGTCTTTCCTGTCTTTCCTCCTTCTCACGTGTGGCTTGAAGTTGTCTTTCCTCCTTCTCACGTTGTCTATCCTCTTTGTCACGTTTCTGTTGTTCACTGAACTCAAGCTTTGCCCAATTTCGAAGCTCAGCACCAGTTAGACCAGTCTTCTCGCCCATTTCAATGAAATATTGCAGCGTAGACATCTTGTCCTATTGTCCTACCTGTAAAATGAGCTATCTGGCTGAAATAAATATAGTAGTAGGCAAGAGAAGAAAAGAATCGACAAGAATTGTGATATTGTCTCAACTCACTATCACTTAGATAGTAAGGTAAATGTCGTATCACCGTTGAGCAAATATAAACTCAATTAAATTTGTAGTGTAAATTCACACACCACCAAAAAAAATCAATCAAATATCTCTATAATGATCGAAATAAATATAACTAGAGAAATAAATATGAATAAATATATCCAATACACAATATATATGCAACGCAAGACAACTAACAATCATAAAAGACGAATGACGAGTGACGCGAATACATCTTACTGTTTACAAACAATAACAAATTGTATACACCCACATTTTTTACAGGTAACGCACATACTATACTACTACAGTTATGACAAGACAATAGTATTGTGGTGACGCCCGCAAAATAAAATAAATAGCCTTATTATGAGTCAACATAACATCAATCAACAATGAACAAAATTACTGGCCTTTTCCCGGCTCTCCGTACGTAGATACAATCTCAGTTGCTCGACAATTCACAGTGAATATGTTGAACAGTGTGTCAAACTGGTATGTTGGTCCAAATATATAAGAGGAACGAATTGTATGTCACAGATAAATTACTTCTTGTTTTACGAAAGTACAATTAACTTGTACTTAAACCCGAACCAACGCGGTTCGTAACCAATCTCTGAGAAACGTGATTGGCTTGGGTGTTTTCGACGATACTTGAGTTATAGCAGCCTTATTATTTTAGGCTGAATGCTGTGGGTACTGGAACGCTTAATGTCCACAATGGAGTATAGCGTCGTAAAGTTTAGCGTGAAGACGAATGGTATCACGCCCAATAAGAACAATGTCACTCCGTATAACGTTCCGATGTGTAACCGCTGAAGTGTAAAGTGAGTAGCCTCCTGACGTCTGTAGTGTATCCGTGTACAGTCAATCAGTGTCCAGTGTTGATGTAGAAAAGTCCGATATTCCATGTAACAGATTCATATGCGTTAATGTTGCCAGAGAGGTGTCCATCATGGTACCGTACAAAGAATGAAGTGTTATTTCTATGTCCGTCAATGAGAGTAATGGTGTAACTCACTTGGTACAGCGGTGCAACGTGTCACATTCATAAGTGTCTCTATATGTTCCTGATAATGGCATCATCATACTGGCCTTGTGCAATAGTTGTGTTGACTCCTTTGGTCCAGTATGACGTGTGGAAAGAAGGTTGAGGTTGTGTCCAAACGTTACTGTTGTCCGTAGATGTCGACGTAATGAGTTAATGTTCGGTCCCGACTGACCAAGTTGAATTCTTCAAATATAACGAAATCCTCTGTGATTTCAAAATAGTATGTCCTAGTATACGTGTACGTGTCGTCTTGAAGTGAGAGTTGTTGTCCGGTATGTGGATAATGGTGTTGTAATGTCCTCCATCCCGTAAGTAGTGTCTTCAAGTATAAAATAATGTCCGTGACGTAATATATCGTGTGTACGTATATTTCCTTCAGAATCTTGTGAAGGAAAGTGTAAGTAATCTTCCTCGCCAAGTGTATGTTGGCTGTATTATATTAATGTTCAAGAGTTGTGCAGTGTGCTGTGTAGACTACGTCTAATTCCAAAACATGTCTTGTGTAATCAACTGGTACTCGCACGTGTAGTATGTCTACTGATAGCGGACATCGAACTGATAACGTGTTACATTGTTGTATAGCTTTGTGAAATAGCACCAGTTTACTTTCTTACCTTGTGTGTAAGAAACGACATTTGATTTGAATAATCAATCATTAATATTACATGGTTGCAGTCAGCAACTGTTGTTTGCGCCAGCTGTAACTTCTGTCTTCTGTTACGTTTAAAATGGTGCGCGTCGTTTGTACTATTCGTGCACTTCAACTTGACGTGCAATTGTCATCATTGCAAAAGCGGTAGTCATTCTTTTCTCATTAATAATCTGTAATACTGTCTTACTCTCCGTGTAACAATATGCTATGTTTCGTTTTCTGGTGACGTCAGACAGCTTATATCAACTCGGGCGCCATGTTGGTGCATTGTACATAGTCCTGATGCAACATCGTGCTTAGGAATATATCATCGTCGCGTGCATTTCATGTTTATTACTGATCTGGCGGGAATCAATCGTCGTTTATTTATATTATCATCGTTTCCTCGGATCGCAGACCCCACGTGTCTCGACGTGCATTCAACCGCCGAAGCATTAAAACTCAAACTTGAATGAATTTATGTAACAAAAGTCGCTCACCTGGAAGACTGATATAATTTTGAGATAAATCCTTTTATTTCGGATCTGCTCTCTTTTTAGACAAAATGAACACAACACTGCTGTATCATATAACGGGCCCCTGACACGGGGACGGGACGTTATATATGTTAATACACACTTGGCCGTTCATCTAATTCTATAATTACCCAATCTCCTAAAGCATATTGCAGCTAATGTCCAAAAATAACTCGTTGTCTATACTTGATATATGTTCCGGTCCTGAGTATGATAAGAATGCTATATAAACAGGCGATATCCCTTCCTCAGTAACAATGCCTTGCCCTAGATGATCAAACCTTTTGCTCACGGAGCTTTCAGGGAAAAACACACACAGCCATCTTGATGTCCTTTCTCGAAGTCACCTTCTGCTGTCCCTGACGATGATTACGTCGTCCTAAGTTTCTAGTCGTCAAGTCATTCTATTGTTAGACTGGGAATCTCCTAATTCACATTAGGTGGTGCGTGTGAGCGTGACCACTATGTGGCAGATCTGATACAACTGGAAGAGGGTGTCTGAGAAGGGCGCAACCCATTGAGCGCTGGAACATCAACAATTTCTCCTTACGATTCTTGATGACAAAAGTGGAAGATTATGATGATGATGACTATCTTCTAATAATTAAGGCATGACTAAAAAATGAAATAATATTTATCTTTCATGGCCTCAGAAATGCAAGAATTATGAAAACTTAATTATTTCAGAAACAGGCAGCCATCTTGAATAATTTGTGATTTGTCATACAATTTTTCTCAGATTACGTTTAACCCCCAAGGCACTCTGGTGATGACGGCCAGTGCAGACAAGACGGCTCGTCTATGGGACCCTGAAACTGGAGACTGCAAGCAAGTTCTAGAAGGGCATACTGATGAGATCTTTAGTTGTGCTTTCAACTACGAAGGGAACACCATCATTACAGGTGAGAGTCAAACAATGGTTCCATCACTCTGCTACTGAGTTAAGTGTGTGGAGCGACACTGAGCTGTGAATTTCGTGTCACATGCTTTTATATCTGTCCGCTGTTGTTTGTAGTGTGAACTGCATGTTCAGAAAAATGACGGGCGGCCGATTGCTGAACTAACTGGGTTGCCTTATGCAGTAATGTGTGGCTGCTGGTTTTCTAGTAACTGCCGATGAATTATATTTTTCGTAGCGGACTTTTGTGTTGGCATTCTGGTAGCGGCATTATGCATAGTATACCTGTGCAAGCTATTGGTTTGTCAAGACTCCTATCTGTTCCACTTTTCACGTGGGGCAGTGAGGAGCGTCTTGTGTGATATTCACTGGCACAGGAATGGAGTGACCCATTGCTGTGAAGTTGGAACTGACTAACTAACTTATTGGCATGACACGTGAAGATAGTTGTCAGGTTCTTACATATAACAATGAATAAGGCTCGTATGACCTAACACATGTGAGACAAACACAGTCACGGAATGATTTGACGTGACACACTGCAACACTACGTTAAACACTTTATTTACACTTATCACGCAACACAATCAGATCAGGCGTCTCGCCATTACAATATCGATATCACAATACAATTAGTCAATGAATCAATACACTGGATACACTCACAGACCTATACCACAGCCGCACAGTCTCCTATTCTCTCACAAGAGTCACTATCAATCGGCATTCGGACACAGCAGTCACACAAGCTCTCTCAAACCCCGTCCGTACAGTCCGGCGATCCCAAGCCTGTCTGCCATTCCCCGCTCTGAGCACTTGCCATGTGGGATGGAGTCCCAGCGGGAACTTCGTGCGTCATGTCTGTACTGGCTTGACCGCTGTCTGCTTAGTCCCGCCCACAGGCGAACCTGTGGACAGGTAAATGGTATTCGCCTGGCGCCCGTAATGACGCCGCGGCACAACTACAGGGGAGATTATGACACTCTCCCCGCCTTCCATTCATGAAAGGTAAAACCTTTCATGTGAGCTCTCTGTAAATTTGGGTTAATATTTTAACCCTGTCAGAATCTTCCCATTAGTTGTCATCTGACTTGACTTAGGTTTCATTGCAATACGTAGGCATTGCAAGTTATATCTACACACTCATATGATGTCAAGAAGTCACACCTCTCAAGTACAATCCTCTCGATGGATTATCACGTCAGTTGCAATATGACACAGTCAGACCGGTAGCACCAGCGACCCACGCAACTACCTCGCAACCAATAAACAAAAATGACAAAACGTCCGAAAACGTCAGGTTAAACTGCGAGCCGTCCCGATATGAGACGACTCCAACATTTGAGTCCCACCCAGACTTGGTAGGAACATCTCATGTTGGTCTACAACTTCGGCAATCTCTTCCATACCTAGCTGATGTCATCTTGGAGTGTTGACAATCTGGCAACACGAAGGTGGTTTTTATATCTTACACATTACCACTTATTAGCATTTGTTTCCCTTTGGTGTAATCTGTGAAACAATTTAAAATTTATGGGAGATAATTTTAACATATTTTATTTCTAAGCGTCATAAATTGATGCTCTTTACAATAGTGAACTAGATGTTGCTATTGTGAACAAGTTAATCAAGTTATGATTTTCAGATCACACTAAATGAAAAATCCTCACACACAATTCGTGTATTGTAATTTCGCGTTCACAAAGTGTCTTACATTCGTCAATTCTTTGTGACCATTTGTTTGTAGTCTGCTACCTTTTTTGGATAAATTTCTAAATTGCCGGAAGTACACACGCAGCTGATGTAATCAGATGTTATTAACACAGTGTTCTTCCGCATGGATGTTGTAACAATGGTCGGAATACACAGTTCTTAGAAACAGCTGGTGAGTTCAATATTTCGTTGGAAACTATGGATTAACATGTTCTGCAGGAATTTAAATGTCACAGTTTCTTTCACACGGATTAAAATGTATCGGAACATCTCCGGTTGGCAGGTACCACGGATAAATCAGATCGTTCAAATGAAGTAAGTTCTGAACTCATGTGGCACTGTTTGTTCTTGTCCATAATATTTACAATAAATAATGTTCCCTTTCTAACACATTCTACACATGTATACACCACAATTATCACACTAATTATAAAATAATAACTATATTTACAATGGGACCACGTCCCTATCACATATTTCACAGCTTATCTGAAAAACTTTCATTAATGGCTGTGTGATTTGAGTGCTCTGACACATTGCACTCAGACGTAGTTAGGCTACTGGGTGTCGTCGGGACAACGGGATAAAAGATCAGCTAGTGTATTCTGCTTGCCCGGAATATGTTTGACATCAAAACTGTAGTCTTGGAGCAACAGCGACCAACGTGCAATCATGTGGTTGTAGGAGCTCCCGATGTGATGATTGTTAACGGACTATTGTCGGTTTCAACTACTGCATGTTTCCAAGGAGAAAAATTTGGTAGTGCTCCTGTAACCGCATTACGCACTCGCTACGGAGCTCGTGTCAGCTGTTAATCTGAAAATAATATCAAAATATAGATCTTATAAGAATGGGGTTATTAGAAAAATATGATAATACTTTTGGAAATGCAGGTCTTAGGCATTCGCTGTTCACAATTTTGTTTGGTTAGTATGTTAGTAAAATACTTGGTCATTGTGGCACAATTTGGTATATTGTCTGTAATAATTTTGGCAGACATAGAATAGTTTGTAATTCTTTCTTTCTTGCTACGATGTCATTGTCAGTCGTGACAAAGCCATTGTAAATTTTATAAACAACGAATTAAGTTTTTTAATAGGCTTTGTCAGCTGTAGATGGTTTAAATGTCAGTTTGTATTGTCTGCTGTGGTCATGTTACATGGTCTGTCGTTGTCTGTTGAAGTCATATGTCTGCTGTAGTTATGTTATGTGGCCTGTCGTTGTTTGTTGAAGTCACAAGAAGTCTTGTCATCTGTGTTAATGTCTTGTAGCAATTGTCTGCACCTGTCAGTCTCTGTTTGCGTCAGATGCGGGTTTATTTTGATGTCTTGCAAACTGTTTGTCGTGTCCAGTGCTGGGGTCGGTATTTTGTCGGTCTCCTCGTCGTCTTCATGGTCAACTATCGTTGTGCTGGCTGCTGTCTGGTCTTGGTCTTCGTCTCTGTTGTAGTATGGTTTTAGCATGTTGATGTGGCATATTTTATGTTTGTCTTTGACTGCAATTTCATAGTCAACCGTCGAGATCTGTCTTAGTACTTTGAATGGTCCTTGCCATGAGTCTGTCAGTAGATGTCGGTCGCTAGGTAGAAGAAGTAGAACGTCCTGTCCAGGTGTAAGTGTTATCGTCCTATTTCCTCTGTTTGCGTACTGTCTGTAAATAGCACCAGATTGTTTAAGTGCTTCTTTGGCTATGATACAAGATCTCATTATCCTTTCACGCAATGATGTTACATGTTCATATGATGATATGGGTTTATGTACAGGTGTCAGTTTCAGTTAACATGGAATGGTATATACACAATGGGCCGCGTGGTTTGGCACCATACACAAGTTCAAATGGTGAGAACCCTGTGCTAGAATGAGGTACTTCGCGATATGCAAATAATATGGCAGGTAAATAGGTATCCCAGTCTTCAGGATGTTCCTGGGTGACTTTAGAAAGCATATGCTTGAGATCTCCATTAATTTTTTCTATAATTCCCGTTGAGTGAGGATGGTACGGGCTATTGAAACATTGCTTCACCCCAAACATTTTGGTGAAAGCTTGAGTGCTTGCAGCTATAAACTGACTTCCTCGGTCTGATAGGATAGTGCCAGGAAACCCTACTCTCGAAAATATGTGGAAGAAAACTTCCATCACCTCTTTGGCAGTTATGTTCTTAAGTGGAATAGCTTCAGGCCAGCGGCTACATAGATCAATTATTGTAATTATGAATCTATTTCCTCTAGATGTTACACGGTTTAGAGGACCTACAATGTCGACAGAGATCTTCTCAAAGGGTCTACTAGCTAAATCTGTAACCTGCAATTCAGCTTGTGGGTGTTTACCCTTTTTGACCAGTTTTTGGCAGGTGTCACAAGTTCTGCAATATTGTTTCGTATCATTACAGAATTTTGGCCAATAAAACTGGGTCAACAATCTAGATCTAGTCTTCGAATATGCCATATGCCCTGCGAAAGGTATATCGTGTGCAAGATGTAAGGCTTGTTTGCGGTATTCGATTGGCAACACCGTTTGCTCTGTGGTGCTGGTACCTCTGGTATAGTACCTTGTAAGGATGCAATCTTTTAGAGCAAAATGCCATCTCGCATTCTTAGTCAACCTTGGCTTTTGGCCTATAAGATTAAAATATTTGTGCAATGATGGATCAGCCTTTTGGGCTGTTATAAAGTTCTCCCTCATGGTTTTAGGAGGTACTAACACTGGGCTTAGCATTTCTATTGCCTCAGTTTGATCGATTTGATCTTGCACTCTCGCAGCAGATCTAGTTACTGCGTTAACATTTTCAATAACATGACATGGTGGTGAAACATTTAGATCAATGGATTCATGTGATGATATTACTGAATTAGCAAACATGCATTCATTCAATGATAGCACATTCTCAACAATGCAATTGGTTGGAGATGATGTTACAATATCATCAGTACATTTGGCAACAGATGTTATGGTGTTATGAGGCATATCATTCACCTCAGGAAGGTTACCAACAATAATGTCGCAACATGGATTGGACAATGCTGCACATTTGACCTTTCCTGTGAGGAATGGGGTGTCAATATATGCCCATGCAAGTGGATATTTCTCGATGTTACCTGAGAAAGTTCTGCATGTTACATGTTTGCCTGTATAATCTGTAGGCAATATGAAATCTCTTCTCAAACCGATAAGAGTGCTTCCGCTGTCTCGTAAGACTGTAGCAGACTTGCCATTCACATATCCTTGGTGGATGTTAATCTTGCCTTTAGAGTCTATCACCAAATTAGCTTCCTCATTGGCAATAGGTATTGAGTGGCCGCATGTCAATAGGCCATCTTCATGGAACTGATCACAGATGGTACACTTTTCGAGATTAAATACATCAATGGCCTGTGCTGAGTTCACAGGGTGATTTTCAACTTGTTCCTCATCTGAGGAAGAGCTATCAAACAAGGCTGCATTAGCCTTCCTGGTCATCTGTTTACCTTTACAAGAATGGCGCCAGTGGCCGTACGCTTTGCAAAGGAAGCATTTGGTGAGCCGTTTATAGCTCTTTCGCTCCTTATCTTGTTTATCTATGTAGTTTTGCAAGTATGTAAGGTATGCTGGGTTTTTATCACACATCTCAGTCTGATTGTGTGGCAGCTGGCAAAATCTACATTGATGGTACTTCTCAGTAGTAGGCTTAAATGATCTTTGCCTATTGTAGGGATCTGATCTTGATTTGTCATAGGTAGCAGCTGCTACAAAATTTATGTCAGTCAACCCACTAGAAAAACATTGTTTGTTGGCTGTAAAATAAGCCGAACCACGTTTCTCTATCTGTTGTACATTCTCACACTCACACTCTTGCAGAAACTTAGAAAATGGTGGTGGAAGAGATGAGATGATTTTATCTCTGAGGATGAGATCTTTCAATTTATTAAAGTCGTTGTTAACTTTGGCTGTAGACAGCCATTTACTGAAAATATCCTGTACTACAGAAATGTAGTCAGAGAACGTTTGTGTAGGTTTTGGAGCTACTTTACTGAATTGTTCTCTGTAGCCTGCTTCATCTAACAGGAAATGTGACATAATTTTTGACTTAATGTAATGATAATCTTTCCTAAGATCTTTAGGGATGGTCTCTATCACTTTCAGAGGTTCCCCTGATAAACTTCTCATGTATATGATGTTCCATTCAGTCTCTGGGATCTGATAATGGTCCATTAAAGTTTCAAAGTTTTGGGTGAAGGCTGCTATGCAGTCACCCGTGGTGTAATTTCTCACAATCCCTTGGTACTTTTTGTACTGATTATCTTTCTCAAGTCTTTCTGACTTTCTAGACTCTTTGTCTACAGCTGTCTCAGCTTCTAGCTGTTTAATTTTCAGCTGCAGTTCGAGTTCGTCCTTCTTAGTTCGAGCATTAATTTCAAGCTGAAATGATGCCACCATGTTCACACATTTATCTTTTTATACACAGTTCAAAGCCGGATGAGCCCCCACGTTCACACATGTCAGGTTCTTACATATAACAATGAATAAGGTTCGTATGACCTAACACATGTGAGACAAACACAGTCACAGAATCATTTGATGTGACACACTTGCAAAACTACGTTAAACACTTTATTTACACTTATCACGCAACACAATCAGATCAGGCGTCTCGCCATTACAATATCGATATCACAATACAATTAGTCAATGAATCAATACACTGGATACACTCACAGACCTATACCACATCCGCACAGACTCCTATTCTCTCACAAGAGTCACTATCAATCGGCATTCGGACACAGCAGTCACACAAGCTCTCTCAAACCCCGTCCGTACAGTCCGGCGATCCCAAGCCTGTCTGCCGTTCCCCGCTCTGAGCACTTGCCATGTGGGATGGAGTCCCAGCGGGAACTTCGTGTGTCACGTCTGTACTGGCTTGACCGCTGTCTGCTTAGTCCCGCTCACAGGCGAACCTGTGGACAGGTAAATGGTATTCGCCTGGCGCCCGTAATGATGCCACGGCACAACTACAGGGGAGATTATGACAATGGTGATAAGTAAAGTAAGTAAGGATCCTTGTACATGCCTTAAGACACATTGGGCATATGGGACTAGACTCATATTTGTATAGACCTTAATAGGCAAACTAACCACTGAGTACCGCAAGGTCTATACAAATATGAGTCTAGTCCCATATTAGTCCCACTGCATAGTGAAATTAGGAAGGTCAAGGGTAGCAGGTTAAAAAGAGGAAGGTCATGGATGGGTCAAGCCGAAGACATTCTTCAACAGGTGTGTTCACTTGAGGACTTAGAACCTGGCGAGGAGTGGGTACAAGTGCCAACAGATTTCTGTACGTCTTTTTCTGTTTGCATTCAACTAGACAGAAAATGCAGACAAGAAAATCTGGCTGCTGTAGGAGGCGGAAGTACAAGCGTTGATTTTCGAGAATTCGTTAGACGGTGATGCTGCCATTTACACAGATGGGTCGGTCGTCCGACATGTGAGAAGCTCATGGGCCTTTACGGCTCAGGCCGGAGGGAGAATTGTGAAGGAGCACTCTGATGCTTTTGTTGAGACCACAAGTATCCTGACTATGGAAGTCATGGCAGTAAGTAAAGCAATAACATGGCTCGAGGCATAGACACTCACTAGGGCATGTTTCCTTAGCGACTCAATGAGCATGCTCAAGAGGATAGAGATGGAGTGGATCAGAAGAGAGTGGTTGCTGTCTCTGGAGTGGTCTGAGCTGGTAAAGATTAGTTTCATCTTCATGCCAACGCATGCGGGAGTACAAGGAAATGAGCGGGCTGACAAGCTCGCAGGTGAGGCTACTGTGGAGAGCAGACGTGTCATGGACCAGGCTGACATTCTGAATGCTCTACGAGAAGTAACACTTTTGTGAGAACCAAGTGATGACTGTGAATCTAAAACCATGGCCAGACTGCGAGAACAGCAAATTAAAAGAGGTATGGCCAAACAAGAACACTACACAGGAAGCCAAAGAAGATTCATAAACCAACTCAGAACTGGCGTCGTTAGCCGCTACACGCTGCGGGATTTGCTGAGGAGGGGATCCGAACATTTATGGATTGAATGGTTCGATGTGCAATAAGGATTATCTGTAAGAAAAAAATAGAAAAGAAAAGACTTAGTGGTTGATGTGATCAGTGTCATACATGTCTCCTTCACTTCCCATGACATTTTCTGGTACCCATTTTAAGCTTGGTCAGCCTGGGTGCCCAGGTCAATTTTGAATATCCACTTCTGTTAAGATTCAAACCCTTGACCACTGGGCAGGCAGACAAGTGTCTGGGCACTTCGATACTGCAGCTCCTGTGATGATGGTATCTATGCAGTTATTATAGAGACAGAGTCATTACAGAAATACATCTGCGTAAGTGTCATATCGACACATCTGCAGGTGAGGATATCTATATAATTGTGAAGTCATCACAACCTGTACATGGGAATATATTGAACAGGTTTGCAGGTCAGAGATCAACTTCATTGCACCATGTTTTCTCCCATATGGCTCAGACTCTCTCCACAGGCTGACCTGTCGATAGGAGCTCACAGAGTGCAATCACTGTAGCTCCAGTAACAACTCCCAGCGATCTTTAAAACACTGCTCACATGAATCAAATTATGATCTGAAAATCAACTTTGCCCCACCCCCTCACATACACACACACACTCTCTCTCTCTCA
The DNA here is from genome assembly GCA_014155875.1 of Cepaea nemoralis. NCBI lineage: Eukaryota > Metazoa > Mollusca > Gastropoda > Stylommatophora > Helicidae > Cepaea > Cepaea nemoralis. The sequence continues at coordinate 266,494 of JACEFZ010001189.1, read as the reverse complement.
ACACACACACTCTCTCTCACACACACATGCATATGCGCACGCACGCACACACATACGCATGCATGCAAGCACGCACGCTTGCACGCACGCACACACACACACACATATTCACATGTGTGTATGCACACTCACATCAGACACACATCCTCTCTCTCACACACACACACACTCTCACACACATGTGCATGCGTGCACACACACACTCTTACTCTCACACATGCGCACTTTATCTCACACAACATGCACATGTACTCACACACACACACTATCTCTCATACACACACACACTCTCACACGCACTATCTCTCTCACACACACACTCTCATACGCATGCACATGTATTCTCACACACACACGCATGCACACACACACACACACACACACACGCACACACTCTCACACACATGCACATGTGTGTGTACACACACACACTCTCTCTCTCATACACACTCTCTCTAACATACGCACTCTCTCTCTCAGACACACAGTCTCCCTCTCTCTCACAGTCTCTCTCTGTCTCTCTCTCACACACATGTACTTTCTCTGCCACGTAGCATCATCATTTACGTACAAACAGTTTACAGTTTCCTGTACTTTCCCTTCCAGGTAGCAAAGACAACACCTGTCGTGTCTGGCGATGATGTACCATCCCGGTCACACACACTCAGTGCAATGTTTCAGGATATTTTTGTTGCCAGATAGTATTGGGCAGTTTAATTTAGCATTTCAGTTTGCCAATGTTTCAATAAATTCAAAATGTGTTTTATTTGGAATTATTGTTTGCCACTTATTAGCAAGTGAATAAGACAATTGTGCAAAATTTAAAATACAACATTTGAAATTCAAAATATATTATGTGAAATACAAATGCATTATGTGAAAGAATTTTCTTCTTCTTCTTCTTTTTCTGTTTCTACTTCTTCTGCCCTCTGTACCCTATTGGTGCAACTCACATCCAATCAGTTGCTGTCCCATGGAGCTCCATTCATGTCTATGCTATATTCAACCACCTGTGCTGTCTTTCCCAATTATACATAGTTTTAACATTCCAGGTGCCAATAGTGGAAATTTTCCTTGGTCAAAGGAAGTTTACAAGTGATACAGACTCCATGTAGCTTTATCTGCATCAGAAGATCCTCCTTTTCTCTTCTTTGGCAGATTTATTGTTTTTTTTAAAATCCATTATTATTAGACTTGTTCATGGTTATCGGATTTTAAAAACAGAAGCCGTAAACAAAATATTGCCTGATTTCTTGCCCAGCATATTTTGCTGCATCTCATTAGGTGCTTACTGCACAGTTATATGTTATATGAAGTGGACAAACAAATAATACTTTCGCTAAAATACTAAGTACATAGTCACCGATATTGTTCAAATGTGAAGTATCATTATCTCCATGGAAGAAAACACTTAACAGGAAGTCCTTCTGTTTGCATAGCATAGTAGTTCGATTTCGACAGTGTTACTATTCTTTGCTTCCTTTATGGGCTTCTGTAACATATGGGTGATGTGAAACAGTAGTGAACAGTGTATATCTCAATTATAAACCCATAAAAGTTTATAAGATATGGGGGTCCAAATAAATACAAAATTAAAATGACTAGATGTCAAGAAAAACACACAGAGATACACTTTTCTACAAAAGTCTTCATCAGAGAACATGCAATGAGTATTGATAAAGCATTTGATTTCTGCATGTATCTTTCCAATTGTCACGGTTTCAAGTCATATTTTGTGCTTTTTCTCCAGTAGTATCTTGGCAGCAGCCAATCCTCTTTTTCGACCTCTGTGGGATGTTGTCATTATTGGATGTCCTTGGCAGAACATTCTGATCAACCCCAATCTTAGGTTGATTTACTAATTTACTAGGCAATGTTATGCTCAGTAGTTTCCCATTCCTTTATGAACAAGAAGTCGACATTGAAGTCCAATTGACAGGTGTTGAGAATGAACACCGTCAGGGCACCAGAAGTTTAAACACTTTAAGCCCTGCAGCTGCATTGACTTCACAATGGGATATGGCTTCTTTAAATCTGTAAAACTTGCCCCCAAAACAGTTTTACAATTTCTGTGCATTAATAGGGAAGCATAATGCACATTTAATCTCTTTGTTATACTTTAGTTTGGTTTTAATTGATTTGTAAAGGATCACTTTAATTGCACATGGATATCTTCATAAATGCTCCAGTGTCCTTCCATAAATGAGACCAGGAGAATCTCAGCACAGTGCATGAGCTCCATAGCACTGGAAGCATCCAGATGTGTGTATAACAGAATCAGACATTCCAAACAATGCATTCCTCTAGTGAACTTAAACACAGTTGCCACAAACAGTATATAGCACGATGGCTTTCCTGGCATATTTCGCTGCATCTCGCCAGGTGCATACTGCAGAGTTATATACGTATCATGTGAAGTGAATAAGCGAATAATACTTTGGCTGAAATACTAAATACATAGTCAATGATATTGTTCAAATATGGAATGTATTATCCCCTCAGTAGTTTAAGATTTCAATGGATGTTCTGTTTGTATAGCGACTACTGGAATCACCTAATCGATAATGCTTCAGTATATTTGGGCAATCGATGAACAATAATAGTTTGTTTATAGTTTTATAGTCCATGCTATATAACATTGGTCATCATGTCTGAGTTGTCCACCCTAGTCCCTGAAGGCTAGGTGGTTGATCCCAGGATAAGGGGAGAGTATGTCATCCTTTTTCTTATTCCAGTGACAATCCAATACAAGTTAACTCTCTTGAACGTTTGGAAATATTGCCCCTAAATTCTGGTCTCCCATTCTTGAAGAGTTAATTATCAGGAAAACAATGGCATTACAGCTAGATTGCTTAAAGTATGCAATAGTTTGTGTTGTTCCTTGCCAAATAGTGTTGTGTATTAGTGGTTATATTTATAACGTTATTATCAGCCTATTAAGAGAGATGTCAGTTATTGTACACAGTGAACAACTAGGATTAAAATTAAATTGTAAGAAGAAAGAAATACCACAATGTAATGTATGGATAAATGGGAATATTCTTAAAAAAGTGAATTGGTACAACTATCTCGGAACAGTCATAACATCCGCTGGGAGATTCCTTGAAGAGATTAGAACTAGAATCGCTATGGCAAAGGTAGCCTTTTTTGCAAGATGGAAAACATACTTACTAATAAAAAGATGTCAGTTTCCATGAGAAAAAGAGTGTTGAGGTGTTACTTAGAACCTGTACTTTTGTATGAATATGAAATGTAGACAATGAGCTAACAAGCTGAAAAACATCTAATGGCAGTGGGGATGTGATTTATGAGGAAAATGCAAAGAATACTATGGACAGACAGAAAAAGCAATGAACAAGTCCTATAAGAAGCAGATGAAAACTGTAAACTATTAGAGAAATTAGACGTAGACAGTCAATATTTATTTGGCACATTATAAGAAGAAATAAACTAGAGAAATTGGTGACAACTGACAAGATTGAGGGGACGAGAACAATGGAAAGGCAGAGAAGTAAATACCTGGATGGCTTGGCCATGAGGCATGGTCGGGACAAGAATACTGAACTGATCCACGACTCTGGTGATCGTGTGAGATGGCCAAATATGACTGCCTGTGCTTATCGGCATGGCGCATGATGAGCTTTATGTTGGCTTTGTTTAACACCGCTAGTTTATTGTTTCTACTTTTGCTGCTGTTATTTGCATGATTTCACTATGTGGAGGGCTATGACAATCATGTCTAATTGTCTTCTGTAAAGTTGGGTTCACATTTTCTGAGTATATTTTGTAAATACTGCATATGTTCTATTTGTTTATATTCAAGGCCTGTATGAATTGTTTGTTTTGAGTCCATTTGAGTTACAAAAGAAACTGCTGTAATTTTCTAGTATTCAGTGGTCTATCTGCTTCAGATATTTTAAAAATAAACAGTTCATTTTATATGTGTGTTAACACAAGCAGGTAAATGTGTGTATGTGTGTGCATGCCTGCATGTATATGCACATTGGTAACATATATTGTGAGTGGGCTGGGGTGTGTGTGTGTGTGTGTCTCTACATATATATATATATATATATATATATATATATATATATATATATATATATATATATATATATATATATATATATATATATATATATACACACACACACACATTATATCTATAAATATTGATTGATTTCCGTACCATGTGTTGCAGAGGTTTGTGTGTATATATTAATTTCCGTACTATATTTTCCATAGGTATTTTTTCTTCAATTCTGGTTGACAAGTGTTGATTGCCTCTTGTCAGGGGCATAGCAGAGATTTATAATATACACCCACTGGCCATTATTGTTTCTTTGTGACCAATCAGAGCATCTATGACATGAAACCAATCTCCCATTCTTCCACTTGCCACATTGGACTTTCTACAAAATGTCATTATTATTATTATCAAATAGCAGGTACTTTGCAGAATGTGCTTTCATCAAGACTCACTGAGAAGTCTCTTGATCTCTGGCCAGTTCTGCCTCATGCACCCTCATGTAGGAAGGTGTCTGCATTATCCTGTGTCCATCAACGTATCGGTAAACCCCAGTCTCTTCTCCCATATACCATGCCTTCCATCACTGTTCTTTGCAATTATATGAAACTTAATATGGCCAAAGTATTTTATTTCCAAGAAATGACACTGTTTAGAGCCAGTTTTATTTAATATCTTGTAAAACACTTTCTTCTTCTTTGTTCATAACATTCTGATAACTGTTCTGTAGTATGTAAGCTGAAAAGCCCCAGTTTTCTTCTAAAGTGAAGTGGTTGATGACTCACATCCGAATGTTGAAACAGGAAAAATGCATGTTTTCCACAATTTAATTTGAATAACGAAGACACAAACCATATATAGTGCGATTTATTGCCTGGCACATTTCGCTGCATCTCGTCAGGTACTTACTGCGGATATCACACAACGTAGAGTAAAATAATTAGATTCAATTTAATTTGTTTGCTGGTGTTGTGCTATTCTGTTGAACCTCTGCATTACATGTGTGTGTGTTCAAACATTCCAGATAACAAGGCTTGGTTTATTCATCTTAATAATCAACATCCACATCTTCTGGGCAAACACATACATGCTCAGTCTTCTTCAGGAAATTTCATTATGGTATTAGATAGTGATTATTCAAGCAACATACTGATTGTAAACACATTGGATTCGTCCTCTCATACATCCCTCATTGCTGGAACTACACTTAAATGCAAATCCAAGCATCTTTGACTACCATAACACTATCTGATCATGAGATGCTAATAATAAGAAGATAAGGTCTTATTTGACACTCTATTAGAGTAGAGGGTGGCACAGTGAAGACATAGTGATTCTTGGTTACTCTATGAAGAATTGTCTTTGGACTAACCATAGTAGAGTTTGCTTCTTGTACTGTGCCACTGCATGATGCTTGTTGATTGCTTTGTCATAAAACAGCCAAAGACAGAAGGTTTTATTAATTTTTTTTTGTTTTTTTCATATACCTTACAGGATGTTGCAGTCAACATCAGCAGTTTTCAGCTGCTGTCGATGTACTAGGCAAGATTACGCTCAGTAGTTTGCCATTGCTTTCTGAGCGACCGGCTCACATACCCCGTAAGTTACCAACGTGGCAAAAACCGCTACCGATTCTTGTGCAGGTTACGCTACTCACGAGAATATACAGGATTAAGGTGAAAGACGTTAACCCCTAGGCCAGGGAGACCGGCTATTATTGTTTCAATTTTAATAATTGTTATGTTTCTCCATGTTTGTATTATGCTCCATTTGCTTGTTTTGTTATCTGTTTCTGGGGCTGCATTTTTAACTGCTGAGTTTTGAGACCTAACTGGCTGAGCAACCTACATCTGCTTGTGTGCATGTGTGTGAGTGAGTAAGAAAGAGAGAGAGGGGGAGAGTGAGTGATCATCATCATCATGTTGTGGCAAGTCATTTGCAGATTGTTGCAATTATTGTAGTTTGCCAGAAATATGTTTGATCTTTCACTAATTCCTCTTTCTCTTTCTTACTCTCTCTCTCTCCCTCTCTCCCTCTCTCCCTCTCTCTCTCTCTCTCTCCCTCTCTCTCTCTCTCCCTCTTTCTCTCTCTCTCTCTCCCTCTTTCTCTCTCTCTCTCTCTCCCTCTTTCTCTCTCTCTCTTTATATATATATATTGCATTTTGGGAGCAAAAGAATCACTGATCACATTGCTTAATGGTTAAAATATCAAGAATGGAATACAATGACAATGGAGAAAATGATTGCACACAGGTTACACACTGAGCATGTGAGACGTCAGATGGTGCGTGATCATTGAAATAACCATGTGTTCACATACATCCATTGTAGACGAACATTTATACACGCATATGTCTTTGTGAATTGGTCTCCTGCAGTTCTTAGTGGTCTTCTTAGCTGTCCATGGGATTCTTAGCATTTGATGCAGAAACAAATCTCTGTGGCCTCGAGTTTTTTCTTTTTGCTCAAGATTTAGTGCCCATGATTCACAGACATAATGTAGCGTGAGCTGTATATAACATTCTTAAACTCGTGTCCCGACTTCCATAGATGGGCATATGGTAAAAAGAATGGTTACTTGATAAAATGTGGCTTTTGCTTTGATTATGCTAAAAGATATTTATACACACAATGTTGTTGATCAGTGATGTGGCTATGACCTTACCCATCACTGCCAGCAGCAACTATTTGCCGTACTTACTTACCTTTAAGCAAAAATACTTAATTGTTTTTGTTTTGTTTCAGGAAGTAATGTTTTGTAATAAAATATTTCAGTATTGACGATGGCTTGTGAATAAATGGTTTTGCAAAAAAGGAGGAATTTTCATTGTGATTGCTGTAGTTCTTGGTTTTTCTTTGGGTGTTAAGAGACAATAATGTAGAATTCCTTTGCAAGCCCATAGATTGCCAGATGCTTTATCTAACCTAGCAAATATTGTAAGATCAAGGTACTGACTTCCCATCACACACTGGTTGTAAACACTGTGGATTCATTCACTCATACATCCTTCCTTACTGAAGCCACATTTAACTCCTACCTCAAGCATCCTTAAATATGTTATCTGTTATTGTGTATTCAGCTAACAGTTGGTCATAGTCTTCAGAATATGGACTAAAATGTTGACTTCTCGTCCTTGACTTGGGGACATAAATTGCAAGTACCTCTGAAGTCGGAGTGAGTTCATCTGGTCACGAGGGACACTGGTAATAGGGAAAGCTAATTCGCATGCAGAATTCAGTCCAGTGCTACCAGAAGTAGCAAGTACGGACTATGCTTGAGTTCAAGGCGAGCAAGTGCCAGACACAATCCTGCCTTGTCCATTGTGAATGCTCCAACCTCTGATGCCCATGGAGCTAACAGATCTACCTTCTGTTGTCTTGGACTCCAACATGATCCAGACAGTGTATCCATGTAAGTCCTTGTAAGAGAGAAGTATCTGTACTCAGTATTCACTCATCCAATTTGTCCATTTTGCACTTTACGGACAGTGAATCAGACACTGTGGTTACATCTAGCCACCTGAAAGCCACAGTGATCGTGGACACCTCCACCTTCAAACTTGAGGTTGTAGACATATAGGTTCCATTCTGTTCAGCAGCATCGTTCTCCATGACTCTAGCTAAGAATCCCCATATCAGATTTGTCTCAATGAGGCACAGAACTCTCACTGTATACTACTGCATCCTTTCTGCCAGATTTGTCTCCATGAAGCAAAGAACTGTCTACAGGAATTCGAAAGATTCGTCTATCTATATATCTATTATCTATTCACACATGAGCGAAGGTGTGTGGCCACAAGTGCCATTAAGCACTGGGGGTGAGTTGAAGTTTTCATTATTATTCTTACTGTGTATAGACTAGTGCCGGCTCTGTGGCGAAGGGTGTTACGGACGCAGTTCTTTATTCCACATACCACATTAAAAACAGCTGCAGGCGTTTTGGCAGCATACCTCCTTGCGTTGGTGTTTATAAAATAGTTTGAGTGCCGGCTGTTCAGAGAGCAGTGGCAAACTACTGAACTTAAACTTGCCAAGAAATCACAAACAGCCCACACACAAAAAATGCTGGGGTTGACTGCAACATCCTGTAAATGATATGCAACTAACTATAGACAGGATTAGGAAGACAACGATAACTACCACGAGAAATGGACCTCAATGGACTCTGACAAAGCAGCTCGAAGATCTGGACTTGACTGGCGACATTGCCCTCCTGTCTCGCAAACGAAATCAGATAGTACAGCATAAGCAAATTTCATGGAAAGTCACAGCAATCTGGTGTAAAAATACACATGGTTTCATTAGTATTGTGACTCTTCGCTGGTTGTTGAAGTTGGGGGAAGGAGCACGCATGAGAATGCCCCGAGTGCTGTGAAGTCGGTTCTTGGCTCACTTATCTCATGCACAGGGTAACAAAACAACGATTATGAGAATAAAACGATTGATAACTATCTCCCTTGATGAAACCTCGCTTCCAGATGTGGAATTATACACATATTTTGGTAGCAATGTAGAGGGGCTGATTAGGGTAATAAAATAAGAATAGGGGAGACTGGGGAGAAATGGACCAGCAATTTTGTAGTTTTCAATTTTTGCTCATCACCGGAACAGATTTTATCGAAACATAACAAAACCATGACTAAAATGTTGTACATTAATTTATTTTAAAAGGGGAAAACATTTAGCAATCTATTTCTATATGTATCTTTACAAAATGCATTTCAAAAATGTATATGAACATGGGGAGAAACTGACCACCATTGGGGTGAAATGGACCAGCACGTGGGGAGCAATGGACCATAGTGGGGAGAAGTGGACCTTTTTTAAAAAGAAGCAGCAACAACTCATCCATATTGCTATAAGAAATAAATAATCATTAAAAGGATATTTGCCATTTTTTAAAATTATTTTAAGCGACAGTAAAAAAAGTTTAATATGATATATTAATCTAATATAAAGTTTTATCGAACATTTATGCCTGCAAGACTTTCTTTGAAGACATAGCCATCTTTGGTCCTAGAAGTGGTTCCAGTGATTGTAGATCTAGTAAGCTGTGCTTTAATACATGTAATTGAGACACTGGCGACATCTTCTACCTTAGGCTTAACAAATTTACCAGAAACCTTCTCACTCTTGCGCAAGAACTCTACCTCAACATCACCATCATCATCAATGTCTCCCCTTACAATTCCTACATAGTAAACACAAGTCTTCTTTGTTCCATATTCACATAGCACACACTGGCCTTCAAAAACCTCACGCACACCAGTCAAGCTAACCGTACACTCCTCATTTTCACCAAATGAAACATCAGAATCTGTGTCATCACAAAACGAAATGTCAGTTTCTGGATCTGAATCAACATCAAGTTCTTTCAGCAGCTGTCTCTTTGCCTTTTTGGGTGGAACTTTTGCTGCCTTTTCTTTCATCACCGCTCTTTCCCTAATTCGATCCATTTCTGGTGTAGAAGTAGCCAGCATAGTTTTTCCTCTTTTCCTCATATTATTTGAATCTTTTCGCGGACCAGCTTTTGGTAGTCCTCTGAAAACATGAGGCGAAGTAAAGGAAGAAGTAGCTTTATGTTGAAGATTCCCTGATATTTCCTGCAAGTCATCTACAAGGTTCTCAACATTACACTCTTTCTGATTTTCATGAAATTGTTGTGCAGTTTGATCTGTGTTGGTACCACAATGTGGAGATGCTGATCCTGTCTGTTCATTGCTTTCTAAAGTTGCATTTTCACTGTCCTTGCTGATGGGCCTGTTCGTTATTTCTGAAGGCATAAAATCATCTTCTGTAAAAACATCTTCGTTAAAGGGCCAAATACCTGACACTGCAAAGCCTGATTGAATGTTAATGGGAGTTGCCGCTTTAAGAAAAGCGTGGCCTCCTAGATTTGCAACTTGATAGATTGTCAGTGGTGTCCCAACATTTTTCATCATCCATGAATCACACGCATTGTTGTAGATCGACTTCATGGGTCCAAAAACTGAACGGTCTAAGGGCTGAGTTTTAGATGAGGTGTGTGGTGGCAACGTGATCACATGAATGTTGTTTTTCTTGCACAGTTCAAGTGATTCAAATGAAATGTGGGAATCGTGATTGTCCAAGATCAAAATCAAAGGGAAGTCTTTGGAAGGTCTTGAATGCTTAATGAAGTGATTTATAACTTTGACGAAATTATCACGGGTCATCCAACCTGATTCATTCACAAGGCCAAGGGAACCTTCAGGTGCTCTAGCAAGCATACAATTCTTAAAAGTTTTTCTGGGAAACACAAAAACTGGAGGGATAATGTGACCCACAGCTGACACAATGCAACAGATTGTGACCAGTTCTCCTCTTTCTCTGGATGTCACCTGGCCAATTTGCTTCACTCCTCGTGGGGCAATTACTATTAGCACTTTCTGTACAGTGGTCAGACCTGACTCATCCAAATTGTAGATTTGAGCTCCACTCACATTTAGTTTTGTAATGGTTTCCTTCACAATTTTGAAGAAGGTGCAAATATTATGTTTGTTGAAAGCTGTAGCTCTAGCCAGAGATGTTGCCTCAGGTTGCCTTATGGTCAGCTCGGGATTCCGTCTCAAAAATCCACAAAGCCAGTCATTCCCTGCCATCATTTGCTCATCCCAGGTTAAAGGATGTGCAATGTTATTGACTTTCGCCATCGCGTACGCCAAAATACGAACGTTTTTAGTTGTGAGTCCATGGAACATTCTTGCACAATCTTTCAAGTAACTAGCAAAATCAGCTTCTTGCTTAGCTGTGAAAACAAGGCTATGCCTATAATTTGGTACGAGTCTAGTAGGCAGACCATTTCATTCTCTGTCTTTTGTAAGATTGTTATTGAGGGTAGAGCGAGCAATGCCGTACTCCCTTGCAGCTTTCCTCACTTTCATTCCATTTTTCACAGCATTAACAGCTTCTCTCATACGTTCCTCCGTAACGAGACCCTTGTTGGTGTTTCTGATGTACAATCTTGGCATCTGAAACAAAAGAGTGACAGAATTATATAACATTTAGAATGGTAGGCCTATCATTTGCAAAGTAATACTGATCATAGCACGAATGGCGTGCATCTTTAATAAATCACTGAAATCAAATTTGTTAACAGTTTTATTGGTCTAGATTTAGACCCCAGTATTAAAAAGAATCAATAATGCTGATATTCGAATGCAATCTTCAACACTTTTAATAACAACAGACTGTCTTGTCAATTTCTTCTATGGGGAGAAATGAACCATGGGGAGAAATGAACCGGTCCATTTCTCCCCCTTCAATGTATTAAATTATTCAGCCATAAAGTCTCTTAAATCTAATATTATATGCTATATTTTTTATATGAACTCTTAAATAACAAGTAAATAAAGATAATAACGTAATTACCTTGTCCTGATTCCTGACTATGCGTCTGCTTTACGATGGTGTCTGGAACTGGAAAAAGAAACTTTTGTGCAGAAAATTTTTCAAACTTTGCGTGGGAACGACATGTGCGGGAAGTCGATGGCACATGAAAAATTCGGACTATGTTTGATGTGGAAAACAAACTTATTATGGTTTCACTTTCATTGCATCACAGCCAGGGGCCAGAGAGGGGGTGGTCCATTTCTCCCCTATGTCCATTTCTCCCCAGTCTCCCCTACAAACGACAGTATGAGCTTTCACGGCACTTGGAAATTTGTGGAAATCAAAAGATATTTTTTTTTCGTTTTTAACTCAAGTGTAATCCATACATGTGCGACTGCTTCTAGTGCACTGGGCTGATTTTTGCGTGTGGATTAGCTTTCCATATTACCAGTGTCCCTCGCCATCATGTGAACTCACGTCGACTTCAGAGGTACTTGTAATCTACGCCCCCCAAGTCAAGGACGAGAAGTCAATATTTTAGTCCAACTGACCGGTGTAGGGGTTGTGCCCGCTACCTCGGCATCAGCACACTAGAAGTTTAAGAACGAGCGCTCTTACCCATTCGGTCATGCTAACCTCTGTCAAAAAAAAAGAAATGGAATCTAGTTCTGGGCTTGTAAACAATATAAAATAACACACAGTAATGCCGCTGTACAGAACATAATTACCAACAACACAGGACGGCGCGGCGTCTAGCTTTCAACAGCAAATACATACACAAAGCACAATATATAATTACGGAGAAGACCCTCCACTGACTACATTAAGGCATAAGAAAATAATGAGAAGAATGGAAAGATGAAAAAAAATGAGAACAATGAAGAGAGAATACAAATTTGAAGGAAAAAAAACATGTTGCTACTTATCTCAGACTCCCAGGCTGTGATACTGTTATGAATTTCACCTGGATACTCTTATATAGACAGCCGTGGGAATCTGTGGGGACCGGGGTAGGAGATGGTAATGATTTAGTGCAAATCCCAGGTAAATGAGTGAAAGTGGTACATGAAAAAGAGGGGGGGGGGGGAGATAAGGCGGGACACTGAGAGCAATGGAGGTATGATGGTTGTCCGATATCGTGAATACAGTACCGCAGAGTATGCTCAATATATGCTTCCCACGTGACCACCCAGAAGTCGTCGAAACATAAATATAGAAGTGGATTTAGACCGCTGACTATTGATGACTTTATGTACGCTCCGAGTAAAGGACAGAACGAACTGTAACAGTGGTTAGCTAGCTTGAGGGGAGGAGAGCATGGAGGAGCAGAGGTATAGAAAAATGAAGAATAAGAGGAAGAGGAGTAGGAAAAAAAGAGGAAGAAAGGGGGATGAGGAGTGGGAGGAGGGGGAGGAGAGGAGGAGAAAGAGTAGGAAGAAGAAGAAGAAGAAGAAGAAGAAGAAGAAGAAGAAGAAGAAGAAGAAGAAGAAGAAGAAGAAGAAGAAGATAGAGAAACGCGCCTGTTTATTGTCATCCTCACTACAACCTCAACAGCACAGCCAATGTTCTGCCCAGCACTCACCAGGAGTCCTGTTAACATGACCGACTTCCACAGCTCACACTCATGTTCAGTAGTCTAATGCTGCGCCGGGCAAAATGTAGAGATTGTGTTATAAAGGAAGCCGCCAGACAAAAGCAAACAGCCCTAACGACATGATCGATGACTGTAACTAGAAACTGGGGACTAGGTCGCCATGTCACATCCACGCTGAATCTAGAAATTCTATGTAGCGCAAGAGTTCAGCTGGGTGTTCGAGTTGTGACAGTGCAAGGTGAGTAAAACTCAGTTTTACATTTTTCCGTGTTACCATTCACTTTGCTATATTTTTTTTTTCGCTAACATTTTGCTTCAAAATAATAGATGTAAATAGTGTGTCAAATTACTTTACGTTGATTGGTATTTTTGAAACGTAAATTTTTAACAATAGTTTAGTTTAGTTTAGTCGACAGATCAACATCATAACACACAGGTGTAACCCATAAGTGCTCAGTTCTTCTCCTAACTCAAGCCTGAGTCAGGAGAAACTCAGCTCAGTGCACGAACTCCGTAGCACCGGCGAGGATCCTGAAATACTTTGGGTAGATGTTTAACTCGAAATTTTGCCCGGGCAGCGCTGTTAGGCTACTCTTTTTCGATTTCCAACTGCCAAGGGATTTTTTACGTGCGCAACAATACACACGGGTGTCCGATCTCACTACCCATAGGGCCAGGGGGAAATTTTATTACCAGAACAGACTTTTGAAACGGCTTTTCATTTGCTGTCATGTGTAAATAATCGCTCACGTCTTGAGTCCATTTATATCGTGTCGCCCTCTTTCCAGCTACATTTCCATCCATGCGTATCTTTTGTAGGCATTCGTGTCTTTTTAAATGCCCACAATATTTCATTTTTCTTACTGTTAATTGTCTTAATAACTAGTCTTCTTCACTGTTATCTTCTTGTTGGATAGATCTGTAGAGCTATTTATTCCCCGTTCTGTCTAATGCATTTTAAATACTCTTCTGTAACATTTATATTCAAAGGCATTTTCATATGTTTTTCTGCTGATTTGTTACGTGTCAAAGTTTCGCACTAAATGTTGCCACAGGAAATATACATTTTGACTGTTATTGTTATTATTCTCTGTTGATTTGTTGAGTATAAATGTTTCGCACTAAATGCTGCCACAGGAAATATACATCCTGACTATTATTGTTTTTCTCTGCTGATTTGTTAAATGTCGAAGTTTAGCACTAAATGTTGTCACAGGAAATATACATTCTAACTCTTATTGGTTTTTGCTCTGTTCCATTCTTCTAGGTATGTGCAACGTTTGTTAATGTTTAGTTCGTTTTTTCTCGCAGGAATTTAAAATACCTATTTGTTTCCATTTCATATTGTTATATCCTGCTGCAGCCGCTGCTTTTTCTCTCTATTCCATTCTACTGCATGCTGCAGTTTTTGTGAAGCCCTATTGTTCTGTCAATTGTTGTCAAGCGGTGAGCATGACCGATGGATACGAGCTCTCTCTCTCTCGTTCGTTAACCGGTGTGCTGATGTCGAGGTAGCAGGTTCAACCCCTACACCTATCAGTTGGACTAAAATGTTGACTTCTCATCCTTGACATGGGGGCGTAAGTTACAAATCACTGAAGTTGATGTGGGTTGGTCTAATGGCGTGGGACACTGGAAAAGCTAATCCACACACAAACATCAGTCCAGTCCCCTAGAAGTACAACTAGCATATGTATGGACTACGCTTGAGTTCACAGCGAGTGAACGCACAACAGAACATTTGTTTGGGTCATCATTATTCTATGGCTGTCAATAGAGAACCTAGATACTCCAAACTGCTCACTGTCTGTAAGTTCTCTCTGTTGAATAATACAGCGTGTATTTTAAATGACCGTGCAGTGTTTGAAAGATTTTCCGGTCCAAGTTTTGTATTTACCTATTATGTTGGGTGAACTTTATAGAAGGTGAATACAAAATTGGACCGGCTATGTTTTCAAACACTGCACAGTAATTAAACCTACGCACTATAAATCTGATTGGCAGAGTGGTTAGAATGCTGAGTTCTACTTTGGGAGACCCGGCTTCGAATCCTCGTTAAGGTGTGGATGTTTGTTTCTGTCGGGGACGAAAAGAAAACCATAATCTGCACAGTTCGCGGCGACTGTACTACCCAGGCGGCTTTAATTCCCCAGGCTCAAGACTCCCTGCCATACACCGCATGGTACTATAGGCAGTGGATGGCAGTGACAGACTAACATATCTGACATTTTTTATGTTTGTTTTGTTATCTTGAGATGTAAATGGTGTATTCCGTTACTTTACATTGACTGGCACTTTGCAAACAGAAGTACTCCATGAGAAGATCAAAGGCATACATAGCCTTCGGTGGTTTTTGGTTGCGATTACGTATTTAATTCCTCGTGTTATGTTGGGGAAGTTGTTAATTAGTTGCAAACCCTTTACAGGATATAGCAGTCAACCCGCAGCATTTTTTTTGTGGCTCTATGTGATTCCTGGGCAAGTTTACGATCAGTAGTTTACTATTACTTTCTGAACGACCGGTACCCATACCATTTCATAAAACCCCAACTTAAGACGGTCTGCTGCCAAATCGCCCGTAGCTGTGTTTCGAACGCGGTATGCGGGATTACGAACTGCGTCCGTATCGTCTTCGCCAGGGAGCCGACCTGGACAGAAGTTAATTAAAAGAGTGCGTGAGGCAGAATGCCTTGCGAGGGATCGAGACACGGAGTTTCGGAGGGCTACGATGAGAACGGCTTTCTGCAAAGGATCTGCTAAATGATAATGAGCAGCCTGTTTAAAGACAACACCATCCTGCTCAAGAAAATGTCCGAGTCAGGGGAACTCGCTAAAAATCTAGAGTCCTTGTGGCTGGGGGGGGGGGGGGGGGGGGGTGTTCTCATTTTTATGTGTGCTTTCACTCAGTTTGAACCCAAGCGTAGTCCATACATTATAGTCCAACTGACCGCTAGGAGTTGAACCAGCTACCTCGGCATCAGCACACCGGAAGTGTAAGAGCGAGCGCTGTTATCAATTCAACCACGCAGGCCTCCGCCGGGTTCTCATGGGAGCGACGTTCTGTTGCGTGATCATTGTTAGTTTCCCATTCAGCTCTTTTTGTGTCCCCAGTCTGTTATTTTAGACACTGGATTTTGATGTTGCTTATATGTGTCATTACGTTACGCTGACAATGGCATAAATGCTGTCGCACAAGGGTTCGATGCTAGCTCTCATCGTTGGCTGTGGGAGAGAAAGACTGGCTGCTTATTCCTTCACGCACTAGGGCCTCAAATTGTGAGGGTTCTAACACTTCAGTTACCCATAGTAGGTTCCCGCTATCGGACTTGTTTCTCTCTCTCTCTCTCTCTCTCTCTCTCTCTCTCTCTCTCTCTCTGTCTGTCTGTCTATCTATCTATCTATCTCTTTCTCTCTTTCTCTCCCTGTCTCGCAGGGATCGCGAGTGCAGAGGGTTTGAATCCACACCCACTATCAAGAGCTAAAACTTTACTTCTAACACTTACACTTTACAAGATATTTGTATGTTAGTTCACCATATCTTTGAAGTATAATTCATTAAATACTTAACACTATATGTCTAAAGTTAGTTCTTCCGATACAGTTAATTCATGATATATTTGGAAGATACAGTGGCAGTGAATAACGTAGCGTGAACGAGCAAACTAGGAAGAATATGTTTGAAGCCTAATTCATTAAACGGTTAATACTAATTTACCAAGTATCTAAAGGTAGTTCAACCGATACAGTTAATTCACTATATGGTTGAGAGATACAGTGAAACGTGAATCATGAAACGGGGTGAGTTGAGTAGAGTCAAGAACTGATATCACAGCACTAGGGACGTACCTATACATGCATGCCCCGTTCTCATCTTCCACAACCAGCGCTACCAGTAGCGGTCTGATGATGTGTCCGTCTGGCCTTTCCTCGGAGTTTCGAGTGTCGGCCAGATCCTCCGGTCATTCCCTACAGCACCATTACCTCCAAGCCGTGATGATTTACCTATTCCTCTGTACTATACAGTTCCAAAAAGGTCCATTAACACATCTGCCCCACACCAATACCCCACCAAGTGGTGCAGACCCAGCCAATCCTCCCGCCAGTTCGTTTCCCACCACACCAGCATGTCCTGGGGGAACAATTCATCAGATTCATAGAAGGAGCAAACGAGGGCAAAAATGAAAGGCAACGGAGATGTGTTTTCTGAGATGTACGCAGCAAATACCTTGGATTGCCGGGCCAACTTACAAAGAATGCATGGAAAAGGCTAATGAAAGTAGAATTTTATCCACACCTATAAGAAGGCGACTACAGAACAGGTAATGACAAAACAAAAACTGCATTCAATCAAATGAAGATCGCTTTGTGCAATAAGTCAGAAAAAGAGTTCTTGCCTGTTACATAGAACCAATTTTAACATAAGGCAGCGAATTCTGGGCAATTAGTGAACAGGCGAAAAAATCCCTGGACGCCTTGGAGATGTGGTTTTATAGAAGAATGCTGAAAATTAACAGGACAGTCAAAATGAGAAATCTGGACATTTTGGGGGAAGCTGAGTCGCAAGGACAACTTATCACAAACGTCAGAAAGAAGCAGTCATAATCTTTTTGGCTACATTGTGAGAAGACAAAAACTGGAACATGTTGTGACAACCGGAAATATTTCCGGAAAAAGAGATGTGAGGAAGACAATGTGAAAAGATTCTTGACAGTCTAGGGTCATGACACGGAAGGGAATCAGTACATGAACTGATCCATGCCGTCGGAGATCGTAATTTGTGGAGAGGCATGATCGGCCACGCCAGCCGGCAAGGCACTGGATGATGATGATGATGATGATGAGATGATGATGTGATGATGATGACGAAGACTATGATGATGATGAGGAGGAGGATGAGGAAAGAGGAGAGACAAACCATGTTCATGACAATGTTATTTGGTAATACAGTGAGAAGTGAGGCACTAAAAGAGACTGAGACACGGGACAGGGAGAGAGGGAAGAGGGTGTCTAGAACTGAGAGGACTGGAGAGTATCGGCAAGAGGTAGCATAGTGGCACCCACGCCAGTTGGCAGTTGTTTTGAACTTAATCCATGAATATTTGCAGCTAATTATCTAGATATCTAAAGTCAGTTCCCTAGATACAGTTAATTGATTAGATATTATAAAGTCAGTTCACAGATACAATCAAGTGTGAACTCCATCCACTGCCGTTCCTTGGCCCACTTCATTTGATTTGTATCATGAAATAAAACAGCCGCACTCACTGAGTCGTGATTAAACCAGGACTGGATTATTGATTCGTCTTATAGAAAATGTTGACGCAACAACGCGCTCCGCACGACTGGTACAGTTTGAGCACATTCATATGTAAATGAGGTGATTGCGGCCAGACAACACAAAGAGTGGGATTACAACGAGAAACAAAGAATAGTGCTTTTATTTCAATTGGAAAATATGAGGTTTGGATCAGTGGTTGCAGGCGAGTAGCTGACATGATAGTGGGAGTTCAAAGAAGAGTAGTAGACACTGAAAAACAGAAAGTAGGGTTGGTAACGGAAGTCCTATTGCAGATAAAGCCATTTGCGTGTAAAGTGATAGGCCTCCGTATATTCTATGCCATGACATACTGAGATTCGATGGATTGGTTCTTTTTCTCGTTTTCTTACCTTGCCAGACAATTCCCAGACAATATTTTTGCACTCCGTAGTCCATACTTCTAGTAGTACTGGACTGGATTTTACGTGTGGATTAGCTTTCCCTATTACTAATGTCCCTCGCCATCAGGCGAACCCACTCCGACTTCAGAGGCACGTGTAATTTACGTCTCCAAGTCAAAGACGAGAAGTCGACATCTTAGTCCAACTGACCGGTGTATGAGTGAACCCCCTACCTCAACATCAGACAATTATGATAAATGAACTGGGCCTATTATTATGAGACTGGGTCGACCCCGAGTTCTACTGGTGGAAACAAATATCCCTGCTAATGTTGGGATTTGAACCTGGATCACTGTCGTGGCAGATTAGTGCACAAACCACTGTGTGAGGAGAAGAGGGGCAGGCGAGGGACACAGGGAGATAGAGACAGGGGAGAGAGCGGTTGTGGAGGTAACTCGAGAGCATGACCAGAGAAAAAGATAATTAAACGCTAAATGTTTCAGTAGGGGTTTGGAGTTATAGGCCTTCATACGTATTATGTTGCTGCATCTCAACGTGTGTTTGTGGAGAGAAATGCCAATCGTTCTTTGACTGGCGACGTAAAAACAAGTCATCGATACGCTAGCAAATCAATTATGTCACCATAGCACCTATGGCAGGCGGGGTGAGGTGGGGTGGGGGGACTGAACTTAGGACAAAGTACCTGCAGACAGGTGTACTATCCTCTGCATCTCCAACACAAGCTGCCTGAGAAAATATTCGTTGGGTTAAAAAAAAGGCATCTATATTTTTTTGGTGTGTATATTTGAAATACAGCCTCAACCTCTCCAAGCCACTCTATGTGCCGTTCATGTGTGTTACACCTTCCCAAGCGACCATATGCGCCGTCCACGGGCGTCATACCTTCACAAGCCACTCTAAACTTCTCAAGCCACTCTATGTTCCGTCCATCTGCGTCATATCTTCTTAAGCCACTCTATGTGCCGTCCATGTGTGTCATACCTATTCAAGTCACTCTATGTTCCGTCCATCTAGGTTATATCTTCTCAAGCCACTCTATGTTCCGTCCATGTGCGTCATACCTCCACAAACCACTCTATGTTCCGTCCATCTGCGTCATACCTTCTAAAGCCACTCTATGTTCCGTCCATCTGCGTCATACCTTCTAAAGCCACTCTATGTTCCGTCCATCTGCGTCATACCTTCTAAAGCCACTCTATGTGCCGTCCATGTGCGTCATACTTTCTAAAGCCACTCTATGTGCCGTCCATGTGCGTCATACCTTCTAAAGCCACTCTATGTGCCGTTCATGTGTGTCATACCTTCTAAAGCCACTCTATGTGCCGTCCATGTGCGTCATACCTTCTCAAGCCACTCTATGTGCCGTCCATGTGCGTCATACCTTCTAAGCCACTCTATGTGCCGTCCATGTGCGTCATACCTTCTAAAGCCACTCTATGTGCCGTTCATGTACGTCATACCTTCTAAAGCCACTCTATGTGCCGTCCATGTGCGTCATACCTTCTCAAGCCACTGTATGTTCCGTCCATCTAGGTCATACGTTTTCAAGCCACTCTATGTTCCGTCCATCTGCGTCATACCTTCTAAAGCCACTCTATGTCCCGTCCATGTGCGTCATATCTCCTCAAGCCACTCTATGTTCCGTCCATGTGCGTCATACCTCCACAAACCACTCTATGTTCCGTCCATCTGCGTCATACCTTCTAAAGCCACTCTATGTTCCGTCCATCTGCGTCATATCTTCTCAAGCCACTCTATGTGCCGTTCATCTGCGTCATACCTTCTAAAGCCACTCTATGTTCCGTCCATCTGCGTCATACCTTCTAAAGCCACTCTATGTTCCGTCCTTCTGCGTCATACCTTCTATAGCCACTCTATGTTCCGTCCATGTGCGTCATACCTTCTAAAGCCACACTATGTGACGTCCATGTGCGTCATACCTTCCCAAGTCACTCTATGTGCCGTTCCCGTGCGTCATACTTTCTCAGTCCACTCTATGTGCCGTCCATGTGCGTCATACCTTCTTAAGCCACTCTATGTGCCTCCAACCTAGAAATGCTTGCCATGTCAAAGAACCTAAACTGTTTAGACAGTTAAAGAATGTTTTAGTTTCAAGGTCCACCGTTTTATGTTTTCTAGCCTCCCGTGTGTTGCCGGGGCCCATAAGAGAAGCAAAGAATAGCAACACTGTAGCCTACCACGCATGTCGTCAGAGGCGACTAAGGAGGCTTGATGGTTCCGTCACCCTGCTACTGAATGAGTGCGTGGCGCGACACTGTGAGCTGTGAGTTTCGTGTGAAGTGCTTTTGAATCTGCCCAAGTTTTTTATTCTTTTTTTTGGAATGTGACTGCATGTTCGGAGCGATGGCAGGTGGCTATGTCCCAGAGTTGACGGTTTTTGCCTTATGCAGAAATGCGTGGCTGCTGGGCTTCTGGTTGACTGCCACTGCCGTCTGTGATGAACTGTATTTTCTTGGACTGTGTAGGTGAACATCTTGGAAACATCCAGATAGGACAATGACTGACGATTCCATCAGAGATGAATTGGGTGGTTCGTGGGGGACTGGTGTGTTGACATTCTGGCGGCCGCATTATGCACAGTGTATCTGTGCGGGCTGTTGTTTGTCGAGACTCCTGTCTTTTCCACTTTTCACATTGGGCAGTGTGGAGCCTTTTGTGTGATATTCACTGGCACAGGAACGGAGCATAATGGGGACGACCCGTTGCTGTGAAGTTGGAACTGCAACTAACTAACTAACTAACTAACTAATGTTTTCTAGCATGGTGGATCCCAAACTGGCCGTGTGGGGGTGGATTCCCCCTTCCTCCTTACCGCTTTCCTCGGAGCGGTGATCGGTGTTGACCAATCCCATGATGGTTAAAGCTCCATCCATCCACCATGTGCCATGCCGGTAAGCGTTGGCGGTCATGTTCTGCCATCTCACTCGATCACCAGAGTCGGGATCAGCTCCGTGTTTCTGTCTCGACCATGCCACAAGGCCAAGCCATCCAGGTACTTGCTTCTAGGTCTTCCCCTTGGTCTGTTCCCCTCGATCTTACCAGTTGTCACCAAATTCTCCAATCCATTTCTTCTCATAACATGCCCAAAAAATTTTGACTGTCTACGTCTAATTTCTCTAATCAATTTACGATCTTCATTTGCTTCTTGAAGGATTTGTTCATTGGTCACACAACATGATTTTCTTGGCATCTGTAAAGAAGGTAGTTTGCCATTGCTTTCCTTCCTAGCAGTGACCATACTGGTCAGTGACCGTAGCCATTGTCTCCTCAAAATAGAGATCCTCTGCCTACCGTCGTGAAGGTGGAGAACCATAACCTACAACTATCTGTTGGCTGCTCTCCATCTTCATCCACCACCTGCACCCATGGCTTCACGTAACCCTGATCGGGGGGCTAAACGGGTACTCCGCCTTGCCCAAGGGTGTCCCTACATGCTACAAGTTGATAAAGGCCTCAATCGGAACGTTCCTTGTGTTATTTGTTTGTCGAGATCCTGATCACGTTGTGCGTTATTTGTGCTGTCTTCCGGAAATGTGCAGTAAGATTGAATAATGAAAGGAGAACTACCTCTTTTGTGCTTCCACCTTGGAGCGTTAGTAGGGCTTGTGTGTTTCAATGACCTCACGAGCTATGCCTACTGTAGGACAGCTACTGATATGATCTCCCATGTCGCACAGGTCCCGGGGTACAGATTAGACGAAAAGATACACACAACCCCTGCCTTGAAGATAGACTGGGGACAATCGAAGGCTATGGACAGCAATGGGAAAAAAATTGCAGTCGAAGACACATGTAATGAGCCACAGACTTGACGAAACAGGGCAATGCGATCCACTTCTTAATGTAACGAACGAAAACTGTCTTCTTCCACATCAAGCTATCAAAGAAGAAGGGGAAAAAAGACAGTTAGGCGTGGCACTTATAATGGATATGGAGAGATCAAAATCTATTAAAGGATGTTGAACTGTGTCAGACAGAATATTACTGGTAAAGTGGTATACCTTTTAATCTAAACACCACACAAGTTTATGCGCCAATGTGAGGTTTTTTTGTGGGTTTATAGAGAATTACAGAAGTTCCAATGAGTGAAAGTTCTATAACGTATATCTCTCTATAAATATACAGGTTAGTAACAGCAAGTGTCGTCTAGAGGTATGGATATTTATTCTCGCATAACCCTTGTAGAGAAACCATTCAGAATTTTGGCTCACCGAGTACCCCCACTGTGAGAAATTAGACCTAAGTTAAGTTCTACACAGAATTATTTATTGATGATTTCTCTTCTAGGCCATATTTAGAGATCTTGGCAGTTAGCCACAGTAACCAATGAAAGCAGTTCTCTCATCTTCTAGCTGACTGTGCTCTGGTCGCCACACCTCATGTTTGATCTCTAATTATTATTTCAAGTGACACAAGACACTTGGACAAATGATCACATTGACAATTGTACCATTGTAGTGAACATAACAACAACTGTATTTTACACTGGTTGAACAGACAACTGAGAAGATCTTGACAACAGTTGGACCAACATTCAAAAAGAATGATCACACCAACAGATTAGACAAGTCATACTCATGGAAGATACTTGACACACCACACAGACTTCCACAATCTCTGTAACCAACCACAACAGTAGAGTAACAGTCACCATGAAGATGCTTGACACCAGTTGGACAAGACAACCAACAGGAACATATCTCTCAAAACTGTTCTCTTACAACTAATACTTTATTAATGTCTGATGAGGTCAGTGAAGACTCAGGCTTCATTTTCTGCCAACAATTCACATCTCAAATATGTTTATATGCAAATTATAATGACATTATCTATGAAAACCCAAACACATCACTCATTATCCCCACAGAAAAACTCCAATCTCAAATAAACCCTCCTCCTTCACATCTCTACTCCATAAGTTATCCTACACCACCACACTTTATTTAATCCTTTCTTCGACTGTTTAATGAGGAAAC
Organism: Cepaea nemoralis; assembly: GCA_014155875.1. Taxonomy (NCBI): domain Eukaryota; kingdom Metazoa; phylum Mollusca; class Gastropoda; order Stylommatophora; family Helicidae; genus Cepaea; species Cepaea nemoralis. Next base: position 242,848 of record JACEFZ010001189.1, on the reverse strand, counting down.
ACACGATAAGCTATAAATTGGGGCAAGCATAGGAACGTTCTGTTCCACTGGTCTGTTTAATCCTTTTTAGCACCTATGATGGTGTTGGACAGCTCAGGTTACAGTTCTCCCCATGATGAATTTTCCATTCAGGCTATTCCCTGCTGTCACAATCTTGAAAGAATTTTAAAGCTCTATCTTTTCACTGGTGAGTTCATGAAGTTGACACGTAGGACTGTTCTTTTACTTTTCCAGTGTAGGAAGATCTAAAAAGAAACAATAATGTCCTATCTGTCTTTCTTCACAGTCTATCACTCCTAAGATTTCTGATGGAACTGAATCACCACCCAACTGAACACTAATCATGTTGAGAATTTGCTCTATTATTATACTTCTTCTCATTAGCCTTTCAGCCCAACATTAAGCTGGAATACTCCTCAAGATATGGTTTTGAGGAGAGGTATGGTAATCTCCAGGTACACATTGATGTCCACTCTTAGCCAGTAGTGACATGCTGAAGACCAGGTGATCTCTCCTCCCAAGGTTTCTTCTTGAATTTCTCTTGAAGATATAGCCTGGATCATTTACAAAGAATAGAGAGTATCCCTGGCTTAGGCCTTTAATCAAGACTTTTCTTCAGTGCCATCTGTATAGGCCAGAATTAGTGGATTCAGGCTGACCATTTGCAACCTTTTGTTCATGTGGTACTTTATGGAGTTTGACTTTTCAGCTGGAGTTGAAGACTAGAGCTCAGGACTTCCCTGGAGTTGTCCTGGTGATTGAAAGGGCCTCCTCCATCTTCCTCATTCTCTGTTAATAAACAAAGGCACAACATGTGTTTTACATCTGTTTAACATGGTCATAGTTATACAGTACTATCACAGATTCAGAGAGGAATGGGAGGGGCAGGGGAGTGTGATATTCGAACACCCGCCTCTCACTGATGATGAAGTGCAATTTTATTTGGGGGTTTGGGGTGATATCCTTTCTCCAGGTTCATCCCAAAACCGTGAAGTCATAGGCACATACTCCTAATCAGAGGCAGCTTCACACAATTATCTTGTAAATTCTCACAATAAGTAGATCACAGGGACCGGTGTACCATGAGAACAGACAGTGTGATTAGCACCAAGAAGTAGGCATTGTATGGCAGAAATCATGCACCAGATTTGCCTTCCATGTGGATACACATAATGAAAGAGAAACATGAATTTTCCCTGACAATAGCATGAGCCTTCCCATGTATTCAGCTGACAAACACTGTAGGTTAATTTCTACAGTGCAATGCAGTCCTGCAAACATGGATATAATAAGAGTCTTTACTTTACAAATATGAGAAGTTAATTATATATTATCATCTCATTCACTCAAACATTCTCAGCCATTATAAGGGAGAAATTACATGCAGTATATAGCATCACACATTCTGAAACAAAACTGCCAAAGGAACTCTCAAGAGCAAGGTACAGTTTGGTTAAGAATGGTCATGATAGGCACTCAACGAATGTTCAGAGCGCACAAAGGTTTTGCCATATGCATTGAGCGTGGTTTACAGTCATAAGCATATTCAAATCATTAAATCAGACAGACAATAGACATGGTAGAATGTTTAACTGCTGTAGACATGACAGGTTTTGACGGCAGTTTAGAGTCACTGTACCGAAGTCCTGTCTTCTTTTTACATTTTCTCAAGAAAATACTCGGCCATTCGTTCTCTCACACTTCATCAGGTTTACACATAACATATTAAATGATTTAGGTACCTGATGTGCAGATGACCACATCCTAAAGAATGTTTTTTGGGCAAATTTACCACTGCATCTTGAACATGTCCTTACGGGATGGAATCAAGGCTTCGACTGGCGGGCTAATTAATTATGTATTAAGGAGCGTTACCAGCCCAAGGGTTACCCAATCAAATTGAGACCCCACCATTCTCTACCCCCTCTCGATCTAGAATCTACGATTCTATTTTTAGTTAGGGTATCACGACGGCCTACGTGGTTAACTACTGAGTATTGAGAAATGAAAATGGACTGGGGATGCGAACGTCTGAAGACATCATGCTACAGCCAACAACAAACAGCAATGACGACGGCACGATACATTTTAGAATGATTTGGAGAATACGTTGAAGAAATGCAAGTATTCAAAATTAAATATCATAATGTTGGACTTTAATGCTAAAGTTGGAAATCAACAAGATGGATGAACAGTAGGCAAGTAAGGACTTTTTTTCTCTCATATCCTTTAAAGGACATCACTGTGAACACCAGCATTTTACCGCTGTTGTTGAGTTCTTGGCAAGATTACGCTCAGTAGTTTGCCATTGCTTTCTGAGTGGCCGGCTCAGTTATCCCGTAAATTACCAATGCGGCGAGAACCGCTTCCAATTCTCGCGCGCTGCGTTACCCTACGTGGATAAACGGGATTACGGAGAAAGTCGTTTAACTCCTAGGCCAGGGAGAGCGGCCAGTAAGGACTATGGGAACATAATGAAATAGGTTGCAGACGTGTACAGTGGGCAAAAGAGCAGGATATGATTATTGGAAATACCCGGTGTCAACACCATCCAAGAAGATTATGGACATAGACAGTCTAGATTTGTTTGGCACGTTACGAGAAGAAAATAAAAACTGGAACAAATATTGACAATTGGCGTATTTATGGGAAAAGATGAAACATAAAACATAGTTATACGTACTTGGATGGCTTGTCTTCATGGCAAAATTGGCAACAGATCACAAGAAACCTGGCCCAATACTTTGATGACCGTGTGAAATAGTGTACCGTGAACACCCACATCTATCGGCATGGCACATGATGATAGTACTCTTAGCTAGGATGCATTTGTGCAATATGTTTCTACTACCAAAATATGACGACCTTTATCAGCTCTGGATTGCTGGCTTGACGCAGGCAGTCACGCTATGTGTCACTGACTGCATGCAACGCTTCTGTTGTATCTTCAGTCCCAAGACGAGACTTCGAGAGCGGAGCAAAGAACCGAGACACACCAGCATAATGGATGAAGCACAGTGAGTGGTACTGCAATCAAGTGGAGTACTCGACTGAAAAATTCCTGGTCGGGACACCGCCGAGGTTCAATTTAAAATTGGAGAATATTTTTAGCACTAGATTCAGTGTTTGTGCCTCGGTGGTGAAATGTGTTTTCTTTACAGTTGTCAGTCAGCCTGTCTGTTTGTCTGTTTGACTACTGTCTGTTTGACTGGCTGTCTGTCATTCTGTCTTTTGTCTGTATGTTTGTCTATCTGTATAACTGGCTGTCTGAATGTCTGTCTGTCCATTTCTCTACTAACATAAGCTCGAATCCACTCACAACTTATGTCAGTCTGTCAAGTGTTCTACCTATCTAAGCGTACACCCACCCATCACCCACCACAACCTGTCAGTTCGTCTGTTGTCTGTATGTTTGTCTATATGTATGACTGATTGTCTCACTACCTGTCTGTTCATTGTTCTACTTACATAAGTGCGAATTCAACCCCTAATTTACGTCAGTTAGTCTGTCAAATTTTCTAGCTACCTCAACGTACACCCACCCAAGCACCCACCCACCCATGCAACACATTCTGTCAGCCTGTCTGTCTGCCTGACGACTGTCTTTCTATCTGTCTACCCGCCTAAGCACGAAAACTAACCTACCTAGCAAAAAACTGTTTGACAGGCTTTCACTCTGTGTCCTTCCATCTTTATAACTACCTAGACAAGCATCAAAAATATATCTTTCCATCTATTTGTCTTTATGTTGGCCCGTAGGCCTGTCAGACAGTCAGTTCAGTTTAGCTATGACTTAGTACAGCCTAGTGACTCTTAGAAATACCTAATCAGTTCAATATCAAGATTCCCTGCTCATTGCATCCACAACGCCTGTATAATTAGATACTGGTTCTCACAATCCTGTAAATGTGATTGGAAGCATCGATATTGTGAGTCACAATTTCGTGTTCCACTAAGTATGTCAAATCCTAGTATCGATTTTAAAAAAAAAATTCCTACCGAAATTAGCCCTGGGCAAGCCAGGGAAAACATTTTTTTTTTTTTTCCAATTACCAGAATCAGGTCACATTTTTTTTTTAAAAGTTAAGTAAATCAGGTCACGAGCATTTTTTTGCTTTTTTGTTTTTTCATTTACAATTCCTGTAAAATTTAATTTTTAAAAATATGTTGGTCCACAGCAGGCCGCGAGTTTTGCGTGAGTGATAATTTACAAATTGGTTAATAATGGAAATCGGAAGTCAAGATTGTCATTCCCACTCATTTCCCTGCCTCAATTTGAAACACAAATTTGCACACGATTATCTTGCTGTTATTCGTGTTCCCTATGGGTTAACACGGGCGACCATATCCCCCCCCCCCCCCCCCCCCCCCCCCCCCCCCCCCCCCCCCCCCACCACTTTCGGTTGCTAGTGCTGTTAACGTAATATTTATTAATGTATTTTCAATGGTATAGTTTCAGGCTGTCTTTGTTGTTAGTAGCTGGTTAGTTGACTTGGAACGCCGAATTGTGCTCTTCTTCTTCTTTCCCTTTTCCCCTCTTAATCCTATCTAGTCACTTTCTTCTTCTATTTCCTCGTCTTATTCTTGCGCCTTTCCCACCTCTTCTCTTCTTTCTCCTCCTGTTCATCTTCTCGCTTCTTTTCGTGGTTCACCTCATCCACCCCCTTCTCACATTATCATCATCACCTTCTTCTTCGTCTCCTTATGACACTCCCATGTTATTTCTGAGCTTGGAGAGGTCCGCAACACAATCCCCTCGTAGAGAGCACCAGGCAGGGAGAGGAGTCTGCACATCAACCTCCGACTGGTCGGTAGTAGGTCGTCCAGAAAGCAATAGCAAACGGAATGTCAAATTTGCCGTGTAACTCAGAAACAGCTATAAAATTGCTGAGGTTGATTGTGACGTCCTGTAAAGGACATGCCAGCAACTTTAGTGTATCCTGTAATCTCTCTGTTTTACGATTGCATGGCCTGGCATTGGTATTTGTTTAGAATGCTGTAAAATCCGTGTATTTACAGAGCAGTTCCATTTAATATCTACCTGCAGTCAGCAACTGAGATAGTGGTGATTCTTTGTCAAGTGTAGAATAATTTAGACAATTCGCATTGCTTAATATGGTATTAGAATAGAAACCAGCATAGGCATCCATTTTTAGTACATCATCAGTTCCTGTAAAGGTTTCAAATTAAACAAAAAATAATTTAGAATGTCTCCAGTAGTTGACACTCTACGGCGTCTTCCAGTCCATCACTTTGTTGATGTCTACCTATATATAATGTTATCTTCCAGTGCATCACTTTGTTGTTGTCTACCTATATATAATGTTATCTTCCAGTCCATCTCTTTGTTGTTGTCTACCTATATATAATGTTATCTTAGAGTCCATCTCTTTGTTGTTGTCTACCTGTATATAATGTTATCTTCCAGTGCATCACTTTGTTGCTGTCTACCTATATATAATGTTATCTTCCAGTCCATCTCTTTGTTGTTGTCTACCTATATATAATGTTATCTTAGAGTCCATCTCTTGATGTTGTCTACCTATATATATGTTATCTTCCAGTCCATCTCTTTGTTGTTGTCTACCTATATATAATGTTATCTTCCAGTCCAGCTCTTATTGTTGTCTACCTATATATAATGTTATCTTCCAGCCCATCTCTTGGTTGTTGTCTACCTATATATAATGTTATCTTCCAGTCCATCTCTTTATTGTTGTCTACCTATATAATATGTTATCTTCCAGTCCATCTCTTTGTTGTTGTCTACCTATATATAATGTTATCTTAGAGTCCATCTCTTGATGTTGTCTACCTATATATAATCTTATCTTCCAGTCTATCTCTTGATGTTGTCTATCTATATATAATGTTATCTTCCAGTCCATCTCTTTGTTGTTGTCTACCTATACATAATGTTATCTTCCAGTCCATCTCTTTGTTGTTGTCTACCTATATATAATGTTATCTTCCAGTCCATCTCTTTATTGTTGTCTACCTATATATAATGTTATCTTCCAGTCCATCTCTTTGTTGTTGTCTACCTATATATAATGTTATCTTCCAGCCTATCTCTTTATTGTTGTCTACCTATATATAATGTTATCTTCCAGTCCATCTCTTTGTTGTTGTCTATCTATACATAATGTTATCTTCCAGTCCATCTCTTTGTTGTTGTCTACCTATATATAATGTTATCTTCCAGTCCATCTCTTTGTTGTTGTCTATGTATATATAATGTTATCTTCCAGCCCATGTCTTTATTGTTGTCTACCTATATAATGTTATCTTCCAGTCCATCTCTTTATTGTTGTCTACCTATATATAATGTTATCTTCCAGTCCATCTCTTTATTGTTGTCTACCTATATATAATGTTATTCTTCCAGCCCATCTCTTTGTTGTTGTCTACCTATATATAATGTTATCTTCCAGTCTATCTCTTTGTTGTTGTCTACCTATATATGTTATCTTCCAGTCCATCTCTTTGTTGTTGTCTACCTATATATGTTATCTTCCAGTCCATCTCTTTGTTGTTGTCTACCTATATATGTTATCTTCCAGCCCATCTCTTGTTGTTGTCTACCTATATATATGTTTCTCCAGCCCATCTCTTTGTGTTGTCTACCTATATATAATGTTATCTTCCAGCCCATCTCTTTGTTGTTGTCTACCTATAGATAATGTTATCTTCCAGCCCATCTCTTGTTGTTTGTCTACCTATATATAATGTTATCTTCCAGCCCATCTCTTTGTTGTTGTCTACCTATATATAATGTTATCTTCCAGTCCATCTCTTTGTTGTTGTCTATCTATACATAATGTTATCTTCCAGTCCATCTCTTTGTTGCTGTCTATCTATATATAATGTTATCTTCCAGTCCATCTCTTTGTTGTTGTCTACCTATATATAATGTTATCTTCCAGCCCATCTCTTTATTGTTGTCTACCTATATATAATGTTATCTTCCAGTCCATCTCTTTATTGTTGTCTACCTATATATAATGTTATCTTCCAGCCCATCTCTTTATTGTTGTCTACCTATATATAATGTTATCTTCCAGCCCATCTCTTTATTGTTGTCTACCTATATATAATGTTATCTTCCAGCCCATCTCTTTGTTGTTGTCTACCTATATATAATGTTATCTTCCAGTCCATCTCTTTGTTGTTGTCTACCTATATATAATGTTATCTTCCAGTCCATCTCTTTGTTGTTGTCTACCTATATATAATGTTATCTTCCAGTCCATCTCTTTGTTGTTGTCTACCTATATATAATGTTATCTTCCAGCCCATCTCTTTGTTGTTGTCTACCTATATATAATGTTATCTTCCAGTCCATCTATTTGTTGTTGTCTATCTATATATAATGTTATCTTCCAGTCCATCTCTTTGTTATTGTCTACCTATATATAATGTTATCTTCCAGTCCATCTCTTTGTTGCTGTCTACCTATATATAATGTTATCTTCCAGTCCATCTCTTTGTTGTTGTCTACCTATATATAATGTTATCTTCCAGTCCATCTCTTTGTTGCTGTCTATGTATATATAATGTTATCTTCCAGTCCATCACTTTGTTGCTGTCTACCTATATATAATAATATCTTCCAGTCCATCTCTTTGTTGTTGTCTACCTATATATAATGTTATCTTCCAGTCCATCACTTTGTTGCTGTCTACCTATATATAATGTTATCTTCCAGTCCATCTCTTTGTTGTTGTCTATGTATATATAATGTTATCTTCCAGCCCATGTCTTTATTGTTGTCTACCTATATAATGTTATCTTCCAGTCCATCTCTTTATTGTTGTCTACCTATATATAATGTTATCTTCCAGTCCATCTCTTTATTGTTGTCTACCTATATATAATGTTATCTTCCAGCCCATCTCTTTGTTGTTGTCTACCTATATATAATGTTATCTTCCAGCCCATCTCTTTGTTGTTGTCTACCTATATATAATGTTATCTTCCAGTCCATCTCTTTGTTGTTGTCTACCTATATATAATGTTATCTTCCAGTCCATCTCTTTGTTGCTGTCTACCTATATATAATGTTATCTTCCAGTCCATCTCTTTGTTGTTGTCTACCTATATATAATGTTATCTTCCAGTCCATCTCTTTGTTGCTGTCTATGTATATATAATGTTATCTTCCAGTCCATCACTTTGTTGCTGTCTACCTATATATAATGTTATCTTCCAGTCCATCTCTTTGTTGTTGTCTACCTATATATAATGTTATCTTCCAGTCCATCACTTTGTTGCTGTCTACCTATATATAATGTTATCTTCCAGTCCATCTCTTTGATGTTGTCTATGTATATATAATGTTATCTTCCAGCCCATGTCTTTATTGTTGTCTACCTATATAATGTTATCTTCCAGTCCATCTCTTTATTGTTGTCTACCTATATATAATGTTATCTTCCAGTCCATCTCTTTATTGTTGTCTACCTATATATAATGTTATCTTCCAGCCCATCTCTTTGTTGTTGTCTACCTATATATAATGTTATCTTCCAGCCCATCTCTTTGTTGTTGTCTACCTATATATAATGTTATCTTCCAGTCCATCTCTTTGTTGTTGTCTACCTATATATAATGTTATCTTCCAGTCCATCTCTTTGTTGTTGTCTACCTATATATAATGTTATCTTCCAGTCCATCTCTTTGTTGTTGTCTACCTATATATAATGTTATCTTCCAGTCCATCTCTTTGTTGTTGTCTACCTATATATAATGTTATCTTCCAGCCATCTCTTTGTTGTTGTCTACCTATATATAATGTTATCTTCCAGCCCATCTCTTTATTGTTGTCTACCTATATATAATGTTATCTTCCAGCCCATCTCTTTATTGTTGTCTACCTATATATAATGTTATCTTCCAGTCCATCTCTTTATTGTTGTCTACCTATATATAATGTTATCTTCCAGTCCATCTATTTGTTGTTGTCTACCTATATATAATGTTATCTTCCAGTCCATCTCTTTGTTGTTGTCTACCTATATATAATGTTATCTTCCAGCCCATCTCTTTGTTGTTGTCTACCTATATATAATGTTATCTTCCAGTCCATCTATTTATTGTTGTCTATCTATATATAATGTTATCTTCCAGTCCATCTCTTTGTTATTGTCTACCTATATATAATGTTATCTTCCAGTCCATCTCTTTGTTGCTGTCTACCTATATATAATGTTATCTTCCAGTCCATCTCTTTGTTGTTGTCTACCTATATATAATGTTATCTTCCAGTCCATCTCTTTGTTGCTGTCTATGTATATATAATGTTATCTTCCAGTCCATCACTTTGTTGCTGTCTACCTATATATAATGTTATCTTCCAGTCCATCTCTTTGTTGTTGTCTACCTATATATAATGTTATCTTCCAGTCCATCACTTTGTTGCTGTCTACCTATATATAATGTTATCTTCCAGTCCATCTCTTTGTTGTTGTCTATGTATATATAATGTTATCTTCCAGCCCATGTCTTTATTGTTGTCTACCTATATAATGTTATCTTCCAGTCCATCTCTTTATTGTTGTCTACCTATATATAATGTTATCTTCCAGTCCATCTCTTTATTGTTGTCTACCTATATATAATGTTATCTTCCAGCCCATCTCTTTGTTGTTGTCTACCTATATATAATGTTATCTTCCAGCCCATCTCTTTGTTGTTGTCTACCTATATATAATGTTATCTTCCAGTCCATCTCTTTGTTGTTGTCTACCTATATATAATGTTATCTTCCAGTCCATCTCTTTGTTGTTGTCTACCTATATATAATGTTATATTCCAGTCCATCTCTTTGTTGTTGTCTACCTATATATAATGTTATCTTCCAGCCCATCTCTTTGTTGTTGTCTACCTATATATAATGTTATCTTCCAGTCCATCTCTTTGTTGTTGTCTACCTATATATAATGTTATCTTCCAGTCCATCTCTTTGTTGTTGTCTACCTATATATAATGGTATCTTCCAGTCCATCTCTTTGTTGTTGTCTACCTATATATAATGTTATCTTCCAGCCCATCTCTTTGTTGTTGTCTACCTATATATAATGTTATCTTCCAGCCCATCTCTTTGTTGTTGTCTACCTATATATAATGTTATCTTCCAGCCCATCTCTTTGTTGTTGTCTACCTATATATAATGTTATCTTCCAGTCCATCTCTTTGTTGTTGTCTACCTATATATAATGTTATCTTTCAGTCTATCTCTTTATTGTTGTCTACCTATATATAATGTTATCTTCCAGCCCATCTCTTTGTTGTTGTCTATGTATATATAATGTTATCTTCCAGCACATCTCTTTGTTGTTGTCTACCTATATATAATGTTATCTTCCAGCCCATCTCTTTATTGTTGTCTACCTATATATAATGTTATCTTCCAGCCCATCTCTTTGTTGTTGTCTATGTATATATAATGTTATCTTCCAGCCCATCTCTTTGTTGTTGTCTACCTATATATAATGTTATCTTCCAGCCCATCTCTTTGTTGTTGTCTACCTATATATAATGTTATCTTCCAGCCCATCTCTTTATTGTTGTCTACCTATATATAATGTTATCTTCCAGTCCATCTCTTTATTGTTGTCTACCTATATATAATGTTATCTTCCAGTCCATCTCTTTATTGTTGTCTACCTATATATAATGTTATCTTCCAGTCCATCTCTTTATTGTTGTCTACCTATATATAATGTTATCTTAGAGTCCATCTCTTGATGTTGTCTACCTATATATAATGTTATCTTCCAGCCCATCTCTTTGTTGTTGTCTATGTATATATAATGTTATCTTCCAGCCCATCTCTTTGTTGTTGTCTACCTATATATTACGTTTATCTTCCAGTCTATCTCTTGATGTTGTTTACCTATATATAATGTTATCTTCCAGTCCATCTCTTTATTGTTGTCTACCTATATATAATGTTATCTTCCAGTCCATCTCTTTGTTGTTGTCTACCTATATATAATGTTATCTTCCAGTCCATCTCTTTATTGTTGTCTACCTATATATAATGTTATCTTCCAGTCCATCTCTTTATTGTTGTCTACCTATATATAATGTTATCTTTCAGTCTATCTCTTTGTTGTTGTCTACCTATATATAATGTTATCTTCCAGCCTATCTCTTTGTTGTTGTCTACCTATATATAATGTTATCTTCCAGTCCATCTCTTTATTGTTGTCTACCTATATATAATGTTATCTTTCAGTCTATCTCTTTGTTGTTGTCTACCTATATATAATGTTATCTTCCAGCCTATCTCTTTATTGTTGTCTACCTATATATAATGTTATCTTCCAGTCCATCTCTTTATTGTTGTCTACCTATATATAATGTTATCTTTCAGTCTATCTCTTTGTTGTTGTCTACCTATATATTACGTTTATCTTCCAGTCTATCTCTTGATGTTGTCTACCTATATATAATGTTATCTTCCAGTCCATCTCTTTGTTGTTGTCTACCTATATATAATGTTATCTTCCAGTCCATCTCTTTGTTGTTGTCTACCTATATATAATGTTATCTTCCAGTCCATCTCTTTATTGTTGTCTACCTATATATAATGTTATCTTCCAGTCCATCTCTTTGTTGTTGTCTACCTATATATAATGTTATCTTCCAGTCCATCTCTTTATTGTTGTCTACCTATATAAATGTTATCTTCCAGTCCATCTCTTTATTGTTGTCTACCTATATATAATGTTATCTTCCAGTCCATCTCTTTGTTGTTGTCTACCTATATATAATGTTATCTTCCAGTCCATCTCTTTGTTGTTGTCTACCTATATATAATGTTATCTTCCAGTCCATCTCTTTGTTGTTGTCTACCTATATATAATGTTATCTTCCAGTCCATCTCTTTATTGTTGTCTACCTATATATAATGTTATCTTCCAGTCCATCTCTTTGTTGTTGTCTACCTATATATAATGTTATCTTCCAGTCCATCTCTTTATTGTTGTCTACCTATATATAATGTTATCTTCCAGTCCATCTCTTTATTGTTGTCTACCTATATATAATGTTATCTTCCAGTCCATCTCTTTATTGTTGTCTACCTATATATAATGTTATCTTCCAGTCTATCTCTTTATTGTTGTCTACCTATATATAATGTTATCTTCCAGTCCATCTCTTTATTGTTGTCTACCTATATATAATGTTATCTTCCAGTCCATCTCTTTGTTGTTGTCTACCTATATATAATGTTATCTTCCAGTCCATCTCTTTATTGTTGTCTACCTATATATAATGTTATCTTCCAGTCCATCTCTTTATTGTTGTCTACCTATATATAATGTTATCTTTCAGTCTATCTCTTTGTTGTTGTCTACCTATATATTACGTTTATCTTCCAGTCTATCTCTTGATGTTGTCTACCTATATATAATGTTATCTTCCAGTCCATCTCTTTGTTGTTGTCTACCTATATATAATGTTATCTTCCAGTCCATCTCTTTGTTGTTGTCTACCTATATATAATGTTATCTTCCAGTCCATCTCTTTATTGTTGTCTACCTATATATAATGTTATCTTCCAGTCCATCTCTTTGTTGTTGTCTACCTATATATAATGTTATCTTCCAGTCCATCTCTTTGTTGTTGTCTACCTATATATAATGTTATCTTCCAGTCCATCTCTTTGTTGCTGTCTATGTATATATAATGTTATCTTCCAGTCCATCACTTTGTTGCTGTCTACCTATATATAATAATATCTTCCAGTCCATCTCTTTGTTGTTGTCTACTATATATAATGTTATCTTCCAGTCCATCACTTTGTTGCTGTCTACCTATATATAATGTTATCTTCCAGTCCATCTCTTTGTTGTTGTCTATGTATATATAATGTTATCTTCCAGCCCATGTCTTTATTGTTGTCTACCTATATAATGTTATCTTCCAGTCCATCTCTTTATTGTTGTCTACCTATATATAATGTTATCTTCCAGTCCATCTCTTTATTGTTGTCTACCTATATATAATGTTATCTTCCAGCCCATCTCTTTGTTGTTGTCTACCTATATATAATGTTATCTTCCAGCCCATCTCTTTGTTGTTGTCTACCTATATATAATGTTATCTTCCAGTCCATCTCTTTGTTGTTGTCTACCTATATATAATGTTATCTTCCAGTCCATCTCTTTGTTGCTGTCTACCTATATATAATGTTATCTTCCAGTCCATCTCTTTGTTGTTGTCTACCTATATATAATGTTATCTTCCAGTCCATCTCTTTGTTGCTGTCTATGTATATATAATGTTATCTTCCAGTCCATCACTTTGTTGCTGTCTACCTATATATAATGTTATCTTCCAGTCCATCTCTTTGTTGTTGTCTACCTATATATAATGTTATCTTCCAGTCCATCACTTTGTTGCTGTCTACCTATATATAATGTTATCTTCCAGTCCATCTCTTTGTTGTTGTCTATGTATATATAATGTTATCTTCCAGCCCATGTCTTTATTATTGTCTACCTATATAATGTTATCTTCCAGTCCATCTCTTTATTGTTGTCTACCTATATATAATGTTATCTTCCAGTCCATCTCTTTATTGTTGTCTACCTATATATAATGTTATCTTCCAGCCCATCTCTTTGTTGTTGTCTACCTATATATAATGTTATCTTCCAGCCCATCTCTTTGTTGTTGTCTACCTATATATAATGTTATCTTCCAGTCCATCTCTTTGTTGTTGTCTACCTATATATAATGTTATCTTCCAGTCCATCTCTTTGTTGTTGTCTACCTATATATAATGTTATCTTCCAGCCCATCTCTTTGTTGTTGTCTACCTATATATAATGTTATCTTCCAGTCCATCTCTTTGTTGTTGTCTACCTATATATAATGTTATCTTCCAGCCCATCTCTTTATTGTTGTCTACCTATATATAATGTTATCTTCCAGCCCATCTCTTTATTGTTGTCTACCTATATATAATGTTATCTTCCAGCCCATCTCTTATTGTTGTCTACCTATATATAATCTTATCTTCCAGTCCATCTCTTTATTGTTGTCTACCTATATATAATGTTATCTTCCAGTCCATCTCTTTGTTGTTGTCTACCTATATATAATGTTATCTTCCAGTCCATCTCTTTGTTGTTGTCTACCTATATATAATGTTATCTTCCAGCCCATCTCTTTGTTGTTGTCTACCTATATAATGTTATCTTCCAGTCCATCTCTTTGTTGTTGTCTACCTATATATAATGTTATCTTCCAGTCCATCTCTTTTGTTGTCTACCTATATATAATGTTATCTTCCAGTCCATCTCTTTGTTGTTGTCTACCTATATATAATGTTATCTTCCAGTCCATCTCTTTGTTGTTGTCTACCTATATATAATGTTATCTTCCAGTCCATCTCTTTGTTGTTGTCTACCTATATATAATGTTATCTTCCAGTCCATCTCTTTGTTGTGTCTACCTATATATAATGTTCTTCCAGTCTATCTCTTTGTTGTTGTCTACCTATATATAATGTTATCTTCCAGTCCATCTCTTTGTTGTTGTCTACCTATATATAATGTTATCTTCCAGTCCATCTCTTTGTTGTTGTCTACCTATATATAATGTTATCTTCCAGTCCATCTCTTTGTTGTTGTCTACCTATATAATGTTATCTTCCAGCCCATCTCTTTATTGTTGTCTACCTATATATAATGTTATCTTCCAGTCCATCTCTTTATTGTTGTCTACCTATATATAATGTTATCTTCCAGTCCATCTCTTTGTTGTTGTCTACCTATATATAATGTTATCTTCCAGTCCCATCTCTTTGTTGTTGTCTACCTATATATAATGTTATCTTCCAGTCTATCTCTTTGTTGTTGTCTACCTATATATAATGGTATCTTCCAGTCCATCTCTTTGTTGTTGATTCCCTATATATAATGTTATCTTCCAGCCCATCTCTTTGTTATTGTCTACCTATATATAATGTTATCTTCCAGCCCATCTCTTTGTTGTTGTCTACCTATATATAATGTTATCTTCCAGCCCATCTCTTTGTTGTTGTCTATGTATATATAATGTTATCTTCCAGCCCATCTCTTTGTTGTTGTCTACCTATATATATGTTATCTTCCTGCCATCTCTTTGTTGTTTGTCTACTATATATAATTTATCTTCCAGCCCATCTCTTTTGTTGTCTACCTTATATATAATGTTATCTTCCAGTCCATCTCTTTTGTTGTCTACCTATATATAATGTTATCTTCCAGTCCATCTCTTTATTGTTGTCTACCTATATATAATGTTATCTTCCAGTCCATCTCTTTATTGTTGTCTACCTATATATAATGTTATCTTAGAGTCCATCTTTGTTGTTGTCTACCTATATATAATGTTATCTTCCAGCCCATCTCTTTGTGTTGTCTATATATATAATGTTATCTTCCAGCCATCTCTTTGTTGTTGTCTACCTATATATTAAGTTTATCTTCCAGTCCCATCTCTTTTGTTTGTTACCTATATATAATGTTATCTTCCAGTCCATCTCTTTGTTGTTGTCTACCTATATATAATGTTATCTTCCAGTCCATCTCTTTGTTGTTGTCTACCTATATATAATGTTATCTTCCAGTCCATCTCTTTATTGTTGTCTACCTATATATAATGTTATCTTCCAGTCCATCTCTTTATTGTTGTCTACCTATATATAATGTTATCTTTCAGTCCATCTCTTTGTTGTTGTCTACCTATATATAATGTTATCTTCCAGCCTATCTCTTTGTTGTTGTCTAACTATATATAATGTTATCTTCCAGTCCATCTCTTTAGTTGTTGTCTACCTATATATAATGTTATCTTTCAGTCTATCTCTTTGTTGTTGTCTACCTATATATAATGTTATCTTCCAGCCTATCTCTTTATTGTTGTCTACCTATATATAATGTTATCTTCCAGTCCATCTCTTTATTGTTGTCTACCTATATATAATGTTATCTTCAGTCTATCTCTTTGTTGTTGTCTACCTATATATTACGTTTATATTCCAGTCTATCTCTTGATGTTGTCTACCTATATATAATGTTATCTTCCAGTCCATCTCTTTGTTGTTGTCTACCTATATATAATGTTATCTTCCAGTCCATCTCTTTGTTGTTGTCTACCTATATATAATGTTATCTTCCAGTCCATCTCTTTATTGTTGTCTACCTATATATAATGTTATCTTCCAGTCCATCTCTTTGTTGTTGTCTACCTATATATAATGTTATCTTCCAGTCCATCTCTTTATTGTTGTCTACCTGTATATATGTTATCTTCCAGTCCATCTCTTTATTGTTGTCTACCTATATATAATGTTATCTTCCAGTCCATCTCTTTGTTGTTGTCTACCTATATATAATGTTATCTTCCAGTCCATCTCTTTGTTGTTGTCTACCTATATATAATGTTATCTTCCAGTCCATCTCTTTGTTGTTGTCTACCTATATATAATGTTATCTTCCAGTCCATCTCTTTATTGTTGTCTACCTATATATAATGTTATCTTCCAGTCCATCTCTTTGTTGTTGTCTACCTATATATATGTTATCTTCCAGTCCATCTCTTTATTGTTGTCTACCTATATATAATGTTATCTTCCAGTCCATCTCTTTATTGTTGTCTACCTATATATAATGTTATCTTCAGTCCATCTCTTTATTGTTGTCTACCTATATAATGTTATCTTCCAGTCTATCTCTTTATTGTTGTCTACCTATATATAATGTTATCTTCCAGTCCATCTCTTTATTGTTGTCTACCTATATATAATGTTATCTTCCAGTCCATCTCTTTGTTGTTGTCTACCTATATATAATGTTATCTTCCAGTCCATCTCTTTATTGTTGTCTAACCTATATAATGTTATCTTCCAGTCCATCTCTTTATTGTTGTCTACCTATATATAATGTTATCTTTCAGTCTATCTCTTTGTTGTTGTCTACCTATATATTACGTTTATCTTCCAGTCTATCTCTTGATGTTGTCTACCTATATATAATGTTATCTTCCAGTCCATCTCTTTGTTGTTGTCTACCTATATATAATGTTATCTTCCAGTCCATCTCTTTGTTGTTGTCTACCTATATATAATGTTATCTTCCAGTCCATCTCTTTATTGTTGTCTACCTATATATAATGTTATCTTCCAGTCCATCTCTTTATTGTTGTCTACCTATATATAATGTTATCTTCCAGTCTATCTCTTTGTTGTTGTCTACCTATATATAATGTTATCTTCCAGTCCATCTCTTTGTTGTTGTCTACCTATATATAATGTTATCTTCCAGTCCATCTCTTTATTGTTGTCTACCTATATATAATGTTATCTTCCAGTCCATCTCTTTGTTGTTGTCTACCTATATATAATGTTATCTTCCAGTCCATCTCTTTGTTGTTGTCTACCTATATATAATGTTATCTTCCAGTCCATCTCTTTATTGTTGTCTACCTATATATAATGTTATCTTCCAGTCCATCTCTTTGTTGTTGTCTACCTATATATAATGTTATCTTCCAGTCCATCTCTTTATTGTTGTCTACCTATATATAATGTTATCTTCCAGTCCATCTCTTATTGTTGTCTACCTATATATAATGTTATCTTCCAGTCCATGTCTTTATTGTTGTCTACCTATATATAATGTTATCTTCCAGTCCATCTCTTTATTGTTGTCTACCTATATATAATGTTATCTTCCAGCCCATCTCTTTATTGTTGTCTACCTATATATAATGTTATCTTCCAGTCCATCTCTTTATTGTTGTCTACCTATATATAATGTTATCTTCCAGCCCATCTCTTTATTGTTGTCTACCTATATATAATGTTATCTTCTAGTCTATCTCTTGATGTTGTTTACCTATATGTAAAGCTTCTTCTAGTCAATCTATTGATGTTATGTATCTACATGTAATGATGTCTTACTTCTTCCAGTTTATCTCTTAATGTTATCTACTTACATGTTACGTTGTTGTTTTTCCACTCCATATCTTGATGTTATCTATCCATTTGTAATATTGTCTTCCAGTCCATCTTAACTCTTGTTACAATCTGCCATGTGTGAGCAACTCTTGCTACAACCTGTCATGCGTGATTAACTTTTGCTAGCAACCTGTCACGTGTGAGTATCTCATCACTGACGGCGATCTTCCCCTCCCCCTCCCCGGTCACTCTAACCTGCCTCCCCCCTCCCCCTCCAGGTCGGCCCAGGCTTAAATGAGAACTAGAGACTGTCCCGGGAAGTAAAGACAACGAGTATGCCATTGACTACACGACCCATGGAGTGCTGACCCGTTACACATGTAACGCTAGCACCCTAGACCATATACTGCTCATTGTTTGAAAAGGGATCCTTTTTACACACGCACACACGCACGCACGCACGTACGCAATCCCCCCCCCCCCCCACACACACACACACACGCTTCACGGTAAAAGAAGGGCCACAAAAAGACAGAAACAGAAGGAATGTTCAAAATTCGTGCTTAAAACCATATCTCTAAAGTATTAAACCTACAGGACTATAAATTCTAAACCAGTTGGAGTCGGTTTAACTGAAAAGTGTGTTACCACCCAGGCCGGTTTATCCCCTTGTGAGCGGTGAAGCGTAGCTGCGCCAAGTAAACAAAGCTAAAACGGTAAACATTCCTCAGACAACGTTGACCAATGGACAACTTTTGAGATAGAGGGTCCTGGAATTTGGACGTGTTTATGTTTAAATTGTAGGTAAAAGCCATTATCATTACAATAATTTGTGTTTGTGCCACGCTCACTCACTCTTTCACTCACTCACTCACGACACACACACACACAAATATACAACCCACCCACCCTTCACCCTCTCTCACGCACTCACGCACTCACGCACTCACTCACTCACTCACTCACTCACTCACTCACACAGCCACTTACACAGAGACAGAAACACAGTACACACATAGTCAGAGACAGAGACACAGACACGGGCATACACACAAAGAGAGACCGAGACAGGAACACATACACACACAGACAGACAGAGATACAGACACACAGAGATAGAGACACATATACAAACACACAGAGATATAGACACAGAGACACAGACATAGAGACACAAACACACAGAGACACAAACACACAGAGACATAAACACACAGAGACACAAACACACAGAGACAGAGACACAAACACACAGAGATATACACACAGAGACACAAACACACAGAGACACAGACAAAACATAGACACACACATACACTGAGGCACACACACACACACACACACATTCACACCCCCTCACACACATTCACACCCCCTCACACACACCCACCCACACACACACAGTTCCAGTTCTCTTCAAGACAGGGATTCTTTAAACATTGATCTGGGCTTCCGGGCTGACCTGACCCAAACCAGATACCAGGGACTTTGTTGGGAAGTAAAGGCGGCCCACCTTACATTGACCACATCACCCCTCGAATGGCTTAAAATATGTACCCTAAACTCTTCACGGTCCTTTGGCTTAATTTTTGACAGACGAGTATGTTTGTACGTGGGTATGCATGGAGTAGTCAGGGATGTGGCTTGTGAGACCAAGGGTTGCCGTATACAGTTTGGGAATCACTGCTCACATAAAATGCTGTATTCGTAATGAAATATTCAATTTGTAAGCCTGGTCCGTGCTGGCGTTCACGGAGTAACCTTCTGCATAGGAATAGCAGTCGCATGAATGTTTGAGCATTAAACCGTGGTTGAAACAGCGCGTGATGTGTTCGGGGGGGGGGGGGGGGATACAGAGAGAGAGAGAGAGAGAGAGAGAGAGAAGAGAGAGAGAGAGAGAGAGAGAGAGAGGATATAACACACACACACACACTGACAGAAGGCAGACAGACATGTGAATGGATGGATAGGTGGATATACAGACAGACACATAAACAGACAGACATACATGTGGATAGATGGATGGATGGATGGAAGGATGGATGGATGGACGGACGGACGGGCGAGCGGACGGACTGACAGAAAGACAGACAGACAGAAAGAAAGACAGACAGACAGGCAGACAGACAGACATGTGGATGGATGTAAGGACAGACACACAGACAGACAGCCTTTACTCCCACAATATGTCCTATAAACCATTTTAGGCTAGTCGACTTGAGAGCCTAGTTCAATTTAAAAATTAATCCCCACCTCGATGAGGTTTCAAACACATTACAGCCGCGTCCATCAGCGAGCGTGCTAGTCATTGGGCTCACCTCGACTCCTGTGAAGGATGTAGACTCGCCGATACATTTGAAAATAAATCATAACTATCTGCACACAGTTTGTGTAGATAGCACACTACTGGACATCACACAATCCAGTCTATACAGGATATATCGAAACTGATTACAGCATTATCCTTCCCTTCGTGTCGAGAAGTATGACGTTGGTTACCCTCTGCGTCAGACAGTATGAAAAGAATTCCTGCTTACAGCAATGCAAACCCCCAGCTGACTTACCGCCAAAGTAACGCGGCCCGTACCTTCGAAAGCTTTGTCTCAAATAAACTAGAAAGTCGTTACTGTTGTCGGCTAACGTCATAAGAAATACAAACAATTAGGTATATGTAGCTCCTGTGAAAATATGAAACATTAAACAAAGACACGGTGTGTATACCTTACAACGAACGGACTCCATAAAGGAGAACATAATTCACAGAGTGTGAAAATCCCCCAAAACAAGAGAAAATAAAAATAATATATAATTATAAACTAATAAAATAAAAATAAGTATTCTAGGATACAACAAACGATGTTTCGATCATATAAATCTTCACCAGGGACGGGACATCACAAACAGATCTGAAGAAAATATATAAAATCATAAAATAATATTAAAACACAACTCCTTCGCACGGGCTCCATTTACCTAACTGTTTGTATTCCATATTGTTATATCCTGGTGCAGTCGTTGCTTCTCTTATTTAACGTCATAAGTCTTCTTCTTTGACACTCTATCCTCCATTGGTGTATACGCCCTCGACCAACTCACTCCAAGCACTTCTGTCCTTAGTTACCCGATGCAGCTCCGCCCATGTCCCCCCTACATTATTAATCTGTTTCTACTTCACTTCTTCCTGTGTTTTTGGGTCTTCCTCTATTTCTTTTGCCCCGTTGATTCCAGAACAAGGATTTTCTAGTTATACCACTCTGAGGTTTTCTCACAATGGCTCGTGTACGTAATGAGACAGGGTAGAAGGCTTCCCGTGTCATTATTTAGAAATAGTTTAGTTTAGTTTAGTCGACGGATCAACATCACGGCACACGGGTGTAACCCATAAGTGCTCCGTCTCACTCCTAACTCAAGCCTGAGTCCGGAGAATCTCAGCTCAGTGCACGAACTCCGTAGCACCGGCGAGGATCCTGAAATACTTTGGGTAGATTTTTAACTCAAAATTTTGCCCGGGCAGCACCGTTAGGCTACTTTTTTTCGATTTCCAACTACCAAGAAATTTTTTACGTGCGCAACAATACACACGGGCATTCGATCTCACTACCAAGAGACCAGGGAAACTTTTGTTACTAGAAGTCCACGTGAAAAAATCCCCAGCACTCGAGGAGGACACCATACCTCGAGACCACTCAGCCCCCTAGTTTATTATTGAGAAATATTTAACATAACTGACCAAAGACTTCCACATAAACTTGCGTGTTTGTAAACAGACCGCAGTTATCGCTAGCAAGAAGCCGAGGAATACAATTGCTGGATCTGTTATACATCTGATGAAGTGGGTTTAGAAAGGAGGCAGTGGGGTATATTTCTATTAAACTTCGGGAGGAAGAGAGGGAGAGAAGAGATGACTATGTGCCAGCTGTTTCTGTTCTTGAACAGGACATTATTGAAACTGATCCACATACCAAAGAGAGGTTGAAGTCACTGGACTTTGACAAGTTTCCACACCTTCAGGTCACAAAGCCCACCCCTGCCTGTGTTGGAAGGGCATCTCCAGCTGGCTTGAGAACATAAGATCAGGCACGAAACGCAGAAATTCATGATGTGATAAATAAACTTATCAAATGTGAAAAAGAAAAATAATAAACATCTCAGTGTATATTCTAACCAGCGTCAGTCCCTTTACATAAAGATTCACTGGTGTGTGACTAGTTCTCGCCATGAGCTCCACACTGGTGATTCTGTCACATGATTTTATCCCTTCTACTTTGCATAGGCACCAGTTAGTGAATGTTTGCAACGTGTCGTCTAATTCTGTTCAGTAATGGTGCATGTCTGTATGTCTACACTGCACATTTATATGATGTACATGTGGGGGCGGTATTCAACAATCCAAATCCCTTACTCCCCCGTCTTCAATTCCAAGAAAATTCTCCGTAATCCCGTTTATCCACGAAGGGTAACGCAGCGCGCGAGAATTGGAAGCGGTTCTCGCCGCGTTGGTAACTTATGGGCCGCTCAGAAAGCAATGGCAAACCACTGAGCATAATCTTGCCAAGAAATCAATGACAGCGATAAAATTCTGGTGTTGAGAGCGATGTCCTGTAAAGGATAGGCGACAAAAAAACAAACTTCTTCTTCTGCGTTCATCCGGAGTTTTTTTCTTTTCTTTTTCGGACGTGATTGCGTGCCTGTTTACAGCAGAGCTGCGTTCTTGCGCCGTTAGGCCGACACATCCGACTTCTGCGGGCATTTGTTGACCGGGTTGACCTTCCCGAAAAAAAAAAAAAAACAATATTAACAATCTAGACCCCGCAGATGACACTGTTTTGATGGCGGAAAATGCCAAATATCTACAACAAAGAGAGATCACTCCTTGAATATCAAGGAAACAGTAACAACAACGGTGGTATAAAAATGTGACTCAACAAATGTGAAATGTCAATACGAGAGAAAATGCTTAAACAAGTGGATAATTTTAAATATCCAGGAGACAATTATAACATCAAAGGGAAGATGCACAACATAGATTAAGAACATAATAGCGCAAGCAAAGGCTGCATCTCAGAAAATGAAAAGTCTCTTGTGCAATAAGTCACTTTCATTGAATGTAAGAAAGAGCGTGTTGAAATGCAATACAGCACATGTTTTGCTGTATGGCAGTGAATCTTGGAATGTAAATGAACAAATTAGGAAGAACTTAGAAGCAACAGAGATGTGGTTCCTGCGACGAATGTTGCGAATTCCTTAGAATGACAGAGTAATTTACAACAATTGCCTGAAAGAGGCTAAAGAAAGTAGAAGATTATTTACAACATTAAGAATGAGACAGCTTTCTTTGGCCATGTGATGAGAAGAGAGGCATTGGACAACATCGTGACAACTGGAAAGATCGAGGGAAGAGAGGCAGAGGCCGACCAATAGAAATGATACATGGATGGGCTGAGACGGTGGCCTGGAGGAATATTATCAGCAGAGTTGATCCAGAACACCAAGGACCGCGATCTGTGGAGAGACATGAACGCCCACAAAAGCTGGCAGAGCACTTGATGATGATAACCCAATTTTACGAAGCTGGGTTCTTACCCCAGAATCATCAAGGTCGGAAAAATAATCCTGCCTCTGTCGGAGATCACATCCGGACACTGTCGGGCATACTAACCACTATAGCACAGGGGGCACTTAAAGACAGCAGAAATGCGGTGAGTTACAGTAGAGATGGCGTCATTAGATATCCTCTGCGGTGTGGCGTGCCAGTTACGCCTATATATAATATCACATCAACCTGGTGTGGCCGCATAAATTATGCAGGAAATGAACACCGACATCATACTGCAATGATCCATGCCTCAATGATCATGTGACAACAGGGCTGCAGCCGACAAG
This sequence comes from Cepaea nemoralis, assembly GCA_014155875.1. NCBI lineage: Eukaryota > Metazoa > Mollusca > Gastropoda > Stylommatophora > Helicidae > Cepaea > Cepaea nemoralis. The sequence goes on along the minus strand of JACEFZ010001189.1, from coordinate 219,003 downwards.
GGTTATGTCTTTGTATTTAGACACTGACCTTTCCAGGCGCCATTCTAATACATTCTAGAAATAACGTTCAGGATGACACGATGACCTGGTTTCTGCTGGTCTCTTGTATGTTCTAGCCACCAGTCTACAGTCTAATTTTCTGTCTGTCTGTCTGTCTGTCTGTCTGTCTGTCTGTCTGTCTGTCTGTCTGTCTGTCTTTCTTTCTTTCTTTCTTTCTTTCTTTCTTTCTTTCTTTCTTTCTATTCTCTTGTTCTTTCTCTTTCTCTGCCTTCTTCTGACTTTTCCTCTTCTTCCTCTTTCTCCTTCCTCTTTTTCTTCCTTCTCTTCCTCTTCTTCTTCATCTTCTTCTTTCCTTCCCTTGTCCCACCACATATTTGTTATCTTCTTTATTTTCCTCTTTCACTACTTCCTAGAAAGTGCAACTAGCTATCCAACCACGTAAGAATCGGAGATTATTAGGACGCGCACCTAATAGTACAATCACCTGGCAATGAGATCTATGCAGCCAGAAAGATGATATTATTAACAACTACACCAAAAGAGAACAATTAACCAACTTCAAACTCCGCACGGGACACAGTAGGATTAAATACCACATGTTAATTAACCAAAGTCAGGATATACAGGTGAATGTAATTGCGTAATTGTTTAAAACATCTCAGAGATGTAATGTGCAGTCGAAAGGTTATAAAAGTCACTCGTCGCCGATTTCTCAACATCTCATAAACTATGGCCATAATGTGAACAAAGAAAAAGCGTTTCGTATACTGTATTGTACAAATAAACGACTATCCAAATATTGTGAGGCGTTAGCAATTAGGTAGTTCCAGCCGGTTGTATGCAAGTTCGTGTTTTATGAGTTCGTGTTAAATTTGAAATGACTGTGGGGATAATAGATGTTTCACACATGAACAATACCTGTGACTATGTGTTTTAATCGTTTCAGCTTAAGTATTATTCATTTATTTACTCAATATGATTTATAACTCTGACGAGATGCAGCGACATATACCAGGCAATAAATCGTGCAAGATATTGTTTGTGGCTTCTGTGTTTACATGCTTCCAAATTATTTTTAAAGCGTCGTGATGATGATATGTATATGTCGCTTACAATTTCCAGGGCTGTCTGTCTATAGTTGACGCATTCAGTAAGGTCGGATACCTGGGGTGACAACAATAACTTTGTGATCAAGAGGAAAAAAGAGGAAGAAGAAGGAGGAAGTAAGGAGAGAGAGAAGAGAAAGAAAGGAATGATGTGAGGGATATGATATAAGATGGTGTGAAGCCTAAAAGTTCGTTCCTCAGTCGAACTCTGCCTACTACACACTACCTTTGATAGTAAAGAAAGAGGGAGAACAAGGGAGAGAGAGAGAGAGAGAAGGAGAAAAAGGATGAGAGTAAGGGATACGACAGATAGAGGTTCGTGTCTCCGCGTGAGAACAATAGTTAATTACTATTGCACCATCAATGTCTCGTGGTGTATGTTATCAGGTTATAGAAGAGATGTACAGCCTCACCAGGTCTCTAAGCTACTCTAATCTACACAATCTCAGACTGACAAGTCGAAATAAAAGGCAACTCAAACATATTTATTTTCTTCTGAACAGTAACAGAGTGACAATCTACAGCATAATCACATAAAGTAACCAGTACATGCATTGAAGACACACCTACGTATAATCGACTCCAAAAAACAACACAATACTGCATGACGCCACAAAGGGGGGGGGGGTAGATAATGTAATAAACTATGCAACCAGATGTTAGAGAAATTATTACCTACTATCACCTCCTAACCGCATGAAGAAAAGGACTAAATCTAGGAATTACACCGGCCTTTGTTTCATAACTATCTCTCCGTAGGCTTATCAGTGGTACATGTATTCAGCCCAAACACCCATTGATCCACAGATTGATCCATCAATCCATATACCCAGGGATCTAATTCGCTCCCATCCAACTTGTTCAGCGGGTAACTGTTTACCCAGACAATGTCTGAAACATTATAAAACAATACCCGTGAGTTTTATGTGAGAATAAACCTTAGTCTTTCACTACCTACAAATTCCTTAACACCTATCGCTTCTTTATCTATACTAGTATTAGTATATCTTAGCCATAACATAAATTAAGAACCTTATTGTGAACACATATGTTTAACTAATATTATTATCGCCTATTTCCCGACGCGCCGCCTACAGCCAACATTAAGTATTTAACCATTCACCCGAAGATCTGAACTCGCTGCCTGTATCACGCCGGGCCAGCCTAACTACACCTTAGCTACACAACCGCAGAAGCGCGACCTCCTTTCACCTATGTCCAGCGAACAAAAGACAACATTCCTTCCTGTGTCCGTCCCGTCTCCGGCCGACGATCTCACCTATTGTCTGGTTGACCTAGTGATCGCGAGTGCCTTGCCGTCTTCTTCTGCTGTCTGCTGTGTTTGGTAGCTGTGTTTATATCCTTGCAATACTGCCATCTCTGCGTATTTAAATGCCGTGTTGACCCGCCTAGTTATCATTAATCTTGTAGGCTAATGGCTCAGTTTACATGAACATATACAGTTTATCCACACTCTGCTTATCTCTCCGATTAATATGACTCCCAACACTATAGACCAGCCATTTATATATACGTAATTTGCAGGACGTCGCATCCAATCCTAATCCTTTGTCGACTGCTCATAATTATTCGGTAAACTTACCTACAGTAGTTTGCTTTAGCTCTCTAAACTAAGATACTTGATTATAATATACAATTAAACTAAGTCTTATGTCAACTTACATCCTTCTTCTGTCGTCACGTTGATCATCTGGGTCCCATATTTGAAATGCGATTGCCCTCTTCAACCTCGTTTGCCGTGGATCCCACCACCGGTTTCCAGTTGTATTTGACATTAGTCTCCTGTGTGGTTCCAACCGCAGTGTCTCCCGTGTGATTCCGATCGCAGTCTGGCTAGTGGTTATCCTATCTGACGTTAGCCATCATCTGCAACTACTGAGTGCTCTTTAGCCAACAGTCCTTCTCAAATGGCTTGCACGCCATTTTGTGATCCTCGGAATTTGCGTTCCACTCCATCAGATTTATCTATCTGGAATAAATGGTTCACAGATCCTTGACCATCCTACTTTACTTCAGCAGTCCAGACGAAACCGTGATATGTGCATCTTTTCCGTCTTTAATACTGCCTCTCCATCTTCCTGGACACTAAACAGCCTGATATATAGACATAACCATTGCTGGAGTTCCAAACTCACACTTCCTCCTGGGCTGGGCGACCGCCCAGCCCTCGGATCTGCTGCTACCGCACTCTTGCTCGTTCCACACTGTCTAAACTGCTCTGGATCCAACGTATATATCACCTCTTGAATTGGCGCCTTTCTCGAATCACGTGACCATGCTTCTCTCCTTGTGAAGGGCTACCCAATCAGTACCTCGCGTACCCTGCTTAATTTGCATACTACCATTATATCATTAACCCAAATCTACATTGTCTCTGAAGTTCATGGTCCTGAGTTTATCGTCCTTGTTTGAGTTCATGCTCTTTAAATTAGATTTCCCAGCTCAAGCACATTCCCACTGCTATAAATCTGCCCCTCCGTTGTATTCCTTGCCCAAACTGACAGTTCCCCACAAAGCCTATGCTACGTTTGGCTTCATGTTTCCTGAATTTCTCATTTCACTAACAACGAAAGGTAAACTCTCGGTTAGGAGGCCGTGATCAAGTCAGCGCCCGGTCACTCACTAATTTTGAACTTATACTGGTTGGTGAACTTTCTGTCTCAAAATCATTCCAGTCATTGCCCTCTAGTAAACTGAGGCAGTATGTGAAAACCACTTTCCCTACTGTCTCATACCCACCTACCAAAAGTTGATGGGTCCCACCATCAATATACCGTCATTCCTCCTTGAGATCGAAGCCCTGGCTCCGCATCTGACATCCCTCATAAACAATATTGGACGCCTAAGGTGAAAAACTCTTTTTGGAACTTCCACCCCAAATAATATAATAATAAAAATACTGGTTGCATCCCCTGCTCTCCCAGTGCATAAGGCAGTTAAAACTTCTGACGTACATCCTAACAATATAGTAACCAATTAATATTATCAATAAAACAGTTCAATACCTTGCATGCCTGGGGATTCCCCAGAAAACAAAATCATCAATCAAGGGTGCAATACTTAGGGGCACCAAAATTAATAAAACAATGTCAATATAGGCATTCACTTAATATGCCACTCCCCTGTAACAACAACAAAACCAACAATCAAATTCACATCGGTGCTACCCACTAGGACATATGTAGTCATCCTTGAATCTAAAAAAAAAACATTGTAACAATTCCTGTGACACGACAGGCAAATGCCTGGTCACCACACATAATAAAACAACCAATTCTCCCCTATTCGCAAGGACCATCAGCCTGAAGCTACAATCTTCACGATCACCACCGATGTACACAAAAACAAATCAGCCCCTTCTGTGAGTAAACAACACTTAGTGGTCATAGAAACAAACCAAACGTATATCATGAAACAGCTTTTGACATAAAAACAAATGTGCGCCCAGTCGTTAGACATCGTGCTCAATTGTCTTGGCGCTGAAATAACTCTGAAAAAAAAAATGGTATGCCCAGTTCTTGGACATTATGTCCTACTCTCTTGACGCTGAAATAACTCTGACAAAAAAATGTGTGCCCAATTCTAGGACATCATGCTGTAACATTTATACTTCGCCATGCCCCTTCACATTAAAAACAAACATGTACCCGCATTGACATTTACCCGGGCAATCTCAGATTATAAATGGACTTCTTGGCCTCCTGGCACGACGTTGAACTGTGTGTAGTCACTATGACACCTAATACTGCAGTTGTGTCTGCCCTTGAACACAATAGAGTGAGGCCCACACAAAAATAAAAACATTCGCATAGGCCGACTTGACAATTTCCGCTATGGAACTAACAAGGGAGCTAACTGCTCCACAAAAGTTGATCCTATCAAGTAGTCATATTCATTTAAACAACAAAATAACATGTTTCTAACTACTTTCATGAACCTGCAAAACAAAAAACGGATGGCTAACCGCGGCTACACATATGGCCCTCCGACCAAAATGTCATTCAATAATGAATCAACACCACAGCACGAATGTTTAACTAATTATTTAACTACTGTTCATTGTCACGCTGGAATAAATATATAAAGAATATGTTTCTGCTGGCGGGTGCTCTCTGGATTCCGTTTTCTTCTTCACTGAATTTCTACGATTGTTTCTTTGTGTCTATTCTATATGCATGGGCAGAAATATAGGGCGTCACTGGTCATTCACTGCCCAACACCGTTAACATGTCTAATTCTGGTATCATGAAACTTGAACACGCTGGTACACTGAATTCCACCTCTGTTCCCGCCTCTAAAAAAAGGATTTTCTAACTACCACGAATTACACTGTCATTTGTCTCTTCACAACAGCCATAATAAACTCACTAAATAAAACACAGGGGAATATCCCCTCTTGATGATCTAATTGTTCATGCGTGAATTTCTGGTATGCACATGTGCCATTGTTAACGTTTCGCACAGCCCGTCTCGCTCTGTTCTCTTCTGCAGAAGGAAAAAGGGGGGGGGGGGAGTTGAAACATATTGTCCTGATGGTTTCAGAGGTTGCCACTGCCACCAGACGTATTGAGTTCAGCCAGGCAAACAGCTGCCTTCCCGACAAACTAACTGACATCCGTCCCAGTACAGCCACAGGTTTGACTCGCTCTGCATATCAGGTGTGTAGGAATTGTTCTTATACTTTGCATGGCTCTGGGTTTCGCCTGCCATGCCCTGTCATCAATTATGACTCTTGACTTCCTGGACGAAGAGTGGGTGACCTTTGTATAACGGTGGAGTATTTTATTCTGATACTCTTTAATGATGAAAAGATAAGGCCACCTTTACGTTGTCTTGCACTGCTCAGCTGTTGTCTGAGCTCATTTCGGACAGATTCCACTGCGCTGACTCTCCTTCTGAGTTGGCTATCCCTGGGTATTTTGTTGTAGTAGATTTTGCCGATGTTCTTGTAGCAAAGTGGGTATGGCCGGTGTATTTTACACAAGAGTTTCTAACTGAACAGACTTAGTAGAAACCTCGCCGACAGATAGTTCAGACAATTTACCAACCAGCTATGAGATAAGTAGCCTAGTAAAGGAACACTTACTGAGACAACTATCGAGCAGGCAATCACGAACTACTGACTATAAGCGACAAATCTATGTATACGATCTCACTATGTAGTAGAACCTGACACCACCGAGACAAAGTTCACATGGAATATTCTGGGAACTCCTGGACTACAATAGGAACCCCAGATTATTCTGGAAACAATCCTGCCGACGACGCCATTTGTGATCAAGAGGAAAAAAGAGGAAGAAGAAGGAGGAAGTAAGGAGAGAGAGAAGAGAAAGAAAGGAATGATGTGAGGGATAATGATATAAGATAGGTGTGAAGCCTAAAAGTTCGTTCCTCAGTCGAACTCTGCCTACTACACACTACCTTTGATAGTAAAGAAAGAGGGAGAACAAGGGAGAGAGAGAGAGAGAAGGAGAAAAAGGATGAGAGTAAGGGATACGACAGATAGAGGTTCGTGTCTCCGCGTGAGAACAATAGTTAATTACTATTGCACCATCAATGTCTCGTGGTGTATGTTATCAGGTTATAGAAGAGATGTACAGCCTCACCAGGTCTCTAAGCTACTCTAATCTACACAATCTCAGACTGACAAGTCGAAATAAAAGGCAACTCAAACATATTTATTTTCTTCTGAACAGTAACAGAGTGACAATCTACAGCATAATCACATAAAGTAACCAGTACATGCATTGAAGACACACTCTACGTATAATCGACTCCAAAAAACAACACAATACTGCATGACGCCACAAAGGGGGGGGGCGCAGATAATGTAATAAACTATGCAACCAGATGTTAGAGAAATTATTACCTACTATCACCTCCTAACCGCATGAAGAAAAGGACTAAATCTAGGAATTACACCGGCCTTTGTTTCATAACTATCTCTCCGTAGGCTTATCAGTGGTACATGTATTCAGCCCAAACACCCATTGATCCACAGATTGATCCATCAATCCATATACCCAGGGATCTAATTCGCTCCCATCCAACTTGTTCAGCGGGTAACTGTTTACCCAGACAATGTCTGAAACATTATAAAACAATACCCGTGAGTTTTATGTGAGAATAAACATTAGTCTTTCACTACCTACAAATTCCTTAACACCTATCGCCTTCTTTATCTATACTAGTATTAGTATATCTTAGCCATAACATAAATTAAGAACCTTATTGTGAACACATATGTTTAACTAATATTATTATCGCCTATTTCCCGACGCGCCGCCTACAGCCAACATTAAGTATTTAACCATTCACCCGAAGATCTGAACTCGCTGCCTGTATCACGCCGGGCCAGCCTAACTACACCTTAGCTACACAACCGCAGAAGCGCGACCTCCTTTCACCTATGTCCAGCTAACAAAAGACAACATTCCTTCCTGTGTCCGTCCCGTCTCCGGCCGACGATCTCACCTATTGTCTGGTTGACCTAGTGATCGCGAGTGCCTTGCCGTCTTCTTCTGCTGTCTGCTGTGTTTGGTAGCTGTGTTTAAAGCCTTGCAATACTGCCATCTCTGCGTATTTAAATGCCGTGTTGACCCGCCTAGTTATCATTAATCTTGTAGGCTAATGGCTCAGTTTACATGAACATATACAGTTTATCCACACTCTGCTTATCTCTCCGATTAATATGACTCCCAACACTATAGACCAGCCATTTATATATACGTAATTTGCAGGACGTCGCATCCAATCCTAATCCTTTGTCGACTGCTCATAATTATTCGGTAAACTTACCTACAGTAGTTTGCTTTAGCTCTCTAAACTAAGATACTTGATTATAATATACAATTAAACTAAGTCTTATGTCAACTTACATCCTTCTTCTGTCGTCACGTTGATCATCTGGGTCCCATATTTGAAATGCGATTGCCCTCTTCAACCTCGTTTGCCGTGGATCCCACCACCGGTTTCCAGTTGTATTTGACATTAGTCTCCTGTGTGGTTCCAACCGCAGTGTCTCCCGTGTGATTCCGATCGCAGTCTGGCTAGTGGTTGTCCTATCTGACGTTAGCCATCATCTGCAACTACTGAGTGCTCTTTAGCCAACAGTCCTTCTCAAATGGCTTGCACGCCATTTTGTGATCCTCGGAATTTGCGTTCCACTCCATCAGATTTATCTATCTGGAATAAATGGTTCACAGATCCTTGACCATCCTACTTTACTTCAGCAGTCCAGACGAAACCGTGATATGTGCATCTTTTCCGTCTTTAATACTGCCTCTCCATCTTCCTGGACACTAAACAGCCTGATATATAGACATAACCATTGCTGGAGTTCCAAACTCACACTTCCTCCTGGGCTGGGCGACCGCCCAGCCCTCGGATCTGCTGCTACCGCACTCTTGCTCGTTCCACACTGTCTAAACTCTCTGGATCCAACGTATATATCACCTCTTGAATTGGCGCCTTTCTCGAATCACGTGACCATGCTTCTCTCCTTGTGAAGGGCTACCCAATCAGTACCTCGCGTACCCTGCTTAATTTGCATACTACCATCATATCATTAACCCAAATCTACATTGTCTCTGAAGTTCATGGTCCTGAGTTTATCGTCCTTGTTTGAGTTCATGCTCTTTATATTAGATTTCCCAGCTCAAGCACATTCCCACTGCTATAAATCTGCCCCTCCGTTGTATTCCTTGCCCAAACTGACAGTTCCCCACAAAGCCTATGCTACGTTTGGCTTCATGTTTCCTGAATTTCTCATTTCACTAACAACGAAAGGTAAACTCTCGGTTAGGAGGCCGTGATCAAGTCAGCGCCCGGTCACTCACTAATTTTGAACTTATACTGGTTGGTGAACTTTCTGTCTCAAAATCATTCCAGTCATTGCCCTCTAGTAAACTGAGGCAGTATGTGAAAACCACCTTCCCTACTGTCTCAATTGCATCAATATTTACCTGTTCGGGGTTATCTATAGTTGGTGTTCACGGCTCTATGCGTTTTGGGCACATTGAACGGCTAGAGATAGACAGCTTAACAAGAGAAGGAGAAAACAGAAGTGGCCAGTTTTATGTTCCTGGCATATTTCTGCTGTTTTCGTGGAAGGAAGAAGGCTATATTTATATTCTACATCTGCTATCGTTGTAGCTGGGTAGTACTGTAGCTGATAGATGTTACGCTGCCTTACAGTTGGTGTCTCAGGTTGCCAAGTAGCAGAGTAGACGAAATGACGTCAAATAGAGTTGGTGAGAAAATCGCGAACCAACTTTTACGAGAAACCAACGATATGACGAAAAAAGGAAAAGACGTCAGAGAAGTAGTCAACAACAACAAACAGTCAGATCTTGGGGACTGACAGAAGAGGCAGCACGATTCGATTTGCAGAAATAAGATACATTATAAACTGGCACAACATCGCAAGGATGGATAATAAATATTAAATGGAAGGGCGAGATTATTCAGGTATGATTTGGATAAGCCCTAAAGCGACGGACAAATGCGACCGTATCAGAATGCGACTTAGAAAGTCAGGACAAGATGACGCAGAAGCCGATTAGTGAATGACAGAAGGACCGGGACATTATAGTTGCAAGTATCTAACATGTTCAACTGTATATTATTATCAAGTAATATTTCATTACCGTCCCGCCTGGCCATAACAGGCACGGTATCAATCAATTGTAATTTATCTTCAATATTATTGAATATGTGACAAAAAACCGGCCTCTGTGGCTAAGGGCTTGCGAACGCGGTTTGTGAGCCCGTATACCCGGGTTCGAAACACGGCGATGCTGGTATTTTCGAAAAAGGTATAGGGGCCGGTCGTTCAGAAAGCAATGGCAAACTACTGAACGTAACTACTTGCCTAGTACATCAACAGCAGCTGAAAATGCTGGTGTTGACTGCAACGTCCCGTAAGGGATACGCAACACAATTTTTTTTTTTTTTTGGACATAGGCAAATAAATAGTGCCTAAATATGTTGAATACCGGCTTCGAGTCATTGATCACTGTTGGTATTACGCTTGTACATTCTGTTGGATTGGTACAACCCTGGACCATTTAAGCAATTTTGATTATGCTCATTATTTATCGTAAATCACCGTCTGGCAGAGGTACACATATTTGCACCTTCAATTGTGTGAATATGGTATTTGTGTGTGTGTGTGTGTGTGTGTGTGTGTGTGTGTGCGCGCGCGCGCTCGCTTTAAACTCAAGCGTAGTCCGTACATGAATCTTCTAGTACTACTGGACTGCATTTACGTGTGCTTAGCGTTCCCTATTACCTACCAGTATCCCTCGCCATCAGGCGAACCCACTCCGACTTTAGAGGTACTTGTAATTTACGTCCCAAAATCAAGGACGAGAAGTCAACATTTTAGTCCAACTGACCGGTGTAGGGGTTGAACCCGCTACCTCGGCATCAGCACGCCGGATGTTTAAGAACGGGCGCTCTTATCCATTCGGCTGACCTTGAATGTGGTATAAAAGTGCATTTAATTATTTTGTCCCGTGCCCTGCCGGAAATTGAAGACTCGAGGTCTCGTGGATCGTTGATATCGATTTTGTTATTTTGTTTGGGTTTTCAATACAGATGACCCCTGGATTCAGGCAGTCGCTGTTTCGTAAAGATGGATATGGTATTTCCCCCAAAATTGGCCTCCCAGCCACTGAAAACTGGTACCTCAGCCACTGAAAACTAACCTCCCAGTCACTTAAAACTGCCCTACCAGACCACTTAAAACTGCCCTACCAGTCACTGAAAACTGCCCTACCAGACCACTTAAAACTGGCCTTCCAGCCACTGAAAACTAGCCTGACAAACAACGTAAAACTGGTCTCTCAGCCACTGAAAACTCGCCTCCCAGCCACTGAAAACTCGCCTCCCAGCCACTGAAAACTGGCGGGGCATCGTGAACGTCCTTCAAATGTCAAATTAGTTGAGAAATGAGAGGACAATTGGGATGACAAATTGGAAGAAACGAATTTGTTAACTAGACCTAATCCCTGTCCGTCTGCATGTGTTGTGCTGAGTAGTGTTATAGTTACATCATAAGGTACCTCTCCGCAGATGGGAAGTTTCATTACAGGTCTTGCACACCCCACTGGTTACCTGGCTTAGAGAGGGGGAGGAGAGCTCTGCAACACAGCTCTAATTGAAATGGCACTTTGGTACCAGCTGTCAGAAATTTAGGGTCGCTGCCGCCAAGAGACTATCGCTAAACTAAAGATTAAGCCCCTGGATACTCAAGAGTGCAGCTGAGAATGGCTCGTTTAAAAGGTAAAATTACCTGGTCTTGGTATCCCCCAAGGAGTGGGATGAGAAGGTTAGATGCCTATGTTTAAGTCTACCAATGGACTACTAGACATATTAAGTTATCCCCCTCACCCCTGAGAATACTCCCTCTCTTTGTGTGTAATAAATCCCCCATCCTGGTACACACACATACACTTACGTATGCACGCTGGGAAAATAACAGATAACTATGAGTTAAAACAAACTACAGCACTTTATTACTATTACTATGAAAAACTGATGATTTGTAGGATGATGATGATAATAAGGACTGTGCTAAAAGACAGTTACAACATTCACATACAGTAGGGAAATAAATAAAACCTGCACGCAACTTCTTGTAGATTGCCTAATTCTGTGGTATGAAGTTGGGAATATAGGTGAAATGATGCCTCAATTCCAATAGAATTTCACTGAGGTCCAGTGAAAACACCTATGATCCAGTAGGATCAGCCCGTCGGTTTTATGAACTAATGTCTAGTCCTGACGCTACGTGGTATTTCCTCGTTTTCGGGATCTATAACCTGACGCGGTTGTTGAGAACTGATTTTCGATTAGACACTTCTAATTGTATCAGTTCTAGTCAGAGTATGTATACAAATCCTAGTTTCTAGTTTATAGTTTCTAGTTTATTCGATGGATCAACATCACGGCACACGGGTGTAACCTATAAGTGCTCCATTCTCCTCCTAACTCAAACCTGAGTCTGGAGAAACTCAGCTCAGTGCACGAACTCATAGCACCAGCGAGGATCCTGAAATACTTTGGGTAGATTTTTAACTCGAAATTTTGCCCGGGCAGCGCCATTAGGCTACTCTTTTTCGATTTCGATTACTTTTTCGATATACAAATCCTCTTATCTGTTATGTAACCTTCATTTTGCTGATCTAACTGTGGGTGCTTGCCATATGTTTTTCTGGTCCAGCTGTGGTGTCCATCCGTTCACACCTTGTGAGGTTGAGAGTTCTCTGTCCGTCGTAAACTCTTCTTCGACGCACCGGGCATGACAATGTATGACGCGTTGGTGAACTAGACTTGCTCCAATGAACTTGTTGCATCTTGCTGATGATACTTGAGGCATTGTTGGCCATCTCTGTCCAGTCTGAATTGCATACCTAGATCTGCTACGCGGCCACACCTGTTATCCGCGTGAAGCCCCAGTCAGTCTGACAAAATGTTTACCCCGTCAGTCTTATCAAGCAAGCATTTACACCTGCATTCTGCTGGTGAAAAGTACTGGCGTCAAATGTGAACATGTTCAAACAGAGAAACCAGACCGTGGTCGTTTTGATTACTTGCCATGTTCGTGTGCAATCTTACGTTATGGCTAGTTAGAGGGTGGCCTTGTACAATGGCGCGTAATTTTGAGTCAGCTTCTTAAATGTTGAAAAAACCGTTTATTCTTCTGTTCATTTCCTCCTGCATTCCTTAATTTGTGCATCTAGATTGTAGATTGAGATCCACTGTGGGATGATATATGAGCGTCCTGTGACACCAGCCTGGCTCGGATAGGTAAGCCGGTTCTGAGCTCAGACAACTTAGCATCAATGCAGCGGACTTAAGAGCTACCGCTAAATCTTGCAGAGGATACACAGCCAACCAACCAATCAACCAACCAACCAACCAATCAGCCAGCCAGCCAATCAATCAACCAGCCACATAACCAACCAGCTAATCAACCAACCAACCAACTAACCAAACAAACATCCAACCAACCAACTAACCAGCCTCAAGTTTACGATCTCCGCTGTGGTTATCCTGTCGAGGACTGTACGCCGTGCATGCTTGGAGACCGAAAGAGCGTCAAGCAAATCCCAATCATGATGGCAGACAGTTGGCACCCAATCCTTACGCTCACTTTTAGAGACCTAACTCGCAGGGTCGAAATAGTTGTGCTATCTGTGCTATTTGCCTACCTGAAAGGAAACTATGTCATCATTGCCCTCCGCATTTGTGATGTTTACTAGTGAAAAATTCACATGACGACGTTACAACAACGACAACAACGACAACAACAACAACAACAACAACAACACCAACAACAACAACCAACAGCAACCAACAACAACCACCACCAACTACAACAACCAACACAAAATAACCAACAACAACCAATAACATTCAAAAACAACAATCAACGGCAACAACAATCAACACCAACAAATAACAAGCTGAAATAACAACAATCAACAACAAATAACAACAACAACAACAACAACAACCAACAACAGCAGATGTCTCCTCTGCAAAAGCAAACCCCATACAGTGACAACAGAAGAAAACTACAAGATCTACAGACAGCCTGGGCAAAATCTTCAACAGGTGCACAGTTCAGCGGATTGAGGGTTCACAGCGACAAGGAGGCAGACAGACCTGCCTAGCACAACCCCAAACTAAAAGGGCAGATAGAGCAATAACATTCTCACTCAGATCTAAACAGACGCGGAAAATGAATGTTCAAATGTAGCTTTCCTGGCTACTTTGATCAGTAACGGATTCGGTCTAACAATATTGGTTGCCTGGATTAAAAAGCCATTAACATGTGTAACATATTGTATAATGTCTAAATGGGCCCACTTCATTGGTGAATCACAGAGTTCATTTGCCATCGGGCAAGCTGTCACCATGTTCAGTCTGCCACTGGCAATGACTAGCGAATAATTAGCTTCCTGCTGGTTGTAAACTTTACACGTGACCTTCCTTTGGGGTGAGAAAAGGTTGTCCCCCATAATCAACAACAATGGGGGATATTCAGAAGAGGTAAGAAAAAGGAAGGCCCCGAAGGGTGGTGAGTAGAGAGAATAGCTCCATGAAATAGTCGCCTTAGTGTGTTTTCTCATAGGTCTGGCTAAAATATCTGTTTATATAAATGCTTGCATATCCTTTACAGGACATCGTTGTCAACATCAGCATCTTTCAGCTGATTGTTGATTTCTTGGCAAGATTACGCTGAGTAGTTTGCCATTGCTTTCTGAGCGACCGGCTCAAATACCCCGTAAATTACCGACGCGGAGAGAACCGCTACCAATTTTGGCGCAACGTCACGTTACTTACGAGAGTATACGAGATTACGGGAAAGTCATGTAACCTCTAGGCCAGAGAGGCGGCATCTGTTTATATAAGGGGCGTTAATTTGAAATCCGTTCCTGCCGCACGGCGCTTAATCGCGTACGTTGAACATGAACATGTCATAGTCATGTGATAAGTACTGACCAATGAATAAAAGAGCACGTGCTTATCGTCCCATGATGCATAGGTTCTGTTTCTCACCGTTGAGAAAATGGCCGGGTTGATCCAAAATCCGCCCAAAGAAGCTCAAAGAGCGGTGAATCAGTTTCTTTCATTTGAAGGATGCCGACCAGTGGGCATTCATCAGAAGAATGCAGGCAGCGTACTGTAACAAATGTGTGTCGAAGACAACAATGACAGACTGGACACGAATGTTTCGGAAAGGACGTCAGTTCACGACAGATCTTCGAAGGCCGTGTCAAGCGTATATTGTTGCAACAGAAAAAAACCATCGCCAAAATTGATTCAGCAGTACAGATAAACCGTTGTCGAAGCATACGTTCGCTAGCGAAAGAATTTGATGTGTCAATTGGAACAATTGGAAAGATCGTTCGTAAGAAACTGCAATATCGGAAGGTGTGTTCACAGTGGGTACCACGGAAGTTGACAGACCACCGAAAAGAGGAACACATGGGATAGTGTTTGAACCACTTGCTGCGTTACAGAGTGGAGGGTGATGCATTTCTCTTCCGCATAGTGGCAGGCGATGAATCATGGTGTTACCACTTTCAGCCGACCAGCAAGAGAGAGAGAGAGAGAGAGAGAGAGAGAGAGAGAGAGAGAGAGAGAGAGAGAGAGAGAGAGAGAGAGAGAGAGAGAGAGAGAGAGAGAGCATGCAATGGAAGCATGCTGCATCACCAAAAGCCAAAAAAAATCAAGAGTTACAGGTTTCCGCTGGTAAGGTTATGCTGAACGCATTTTTTGACCATGATGGATTATTGTTGGCCGATTGTAAATTACCTGGTGTCAACATCAACTCTACCCACTACTTGCAAACACTAGACAAGCTGCAAAAAGCCATCAAGAATAAACGACCCGGCATGCTTTCTCGCGGTGTGATTTTGTTGCACGAAAATGCTCGTCCGCATGTCTCAAAGATTGTGCAGGAACCATTAGCAAGGAAGAAGTGGGAAATTCTGCAACATCCAGCCTATAGTCTTGAGTTGTCAGCATGTGTTTTCATTTGTTCGGACCTCTAAAACAAGCTCTCAAGGGGCAACGATTTCACACAGATGCAGACGTAATGAACGCGGTAAACACTTGGTTTAGTGAGGACCCACAATCCTATTTTGCGGACGGCATTCGCCGCCTACCTAAGCAATGGGATGCTTGCCTGAATGCCTACGGCGACTTCTTCTGACCAACCCATGGTGCATAATTCATTCGAAATGAATGCTTTGTTTAATTCTACTGCACATGTTAATGTTTCTTTCATGCTTGTGTAATAAAGCCATTTTTCAACGGATTTCAAATGAACGTCTTTAATACATAGAAGCGTCAACAGAGAGAACAAACTGAAGTATCTGGGAATCACATTTGACAGGAGCCTGTCCTTCAAGGACCATGTGGAGACGGTTGTGACAAGGTCTCAAAAGGGACTCAATGCACTTAAAACTACGGCTGCAATGGACACAGAGCAGAGAATGCTTTTCACACTATACCGGCACTTGATCCTCTCAGTAATTGATTATGGACTAGGACTGCTCACTGTCTCAAAGAGTCAGCTGGTGAAATTAGAGCTCATACAGAACGAAGCGATGCGAGTCATTCTGGGATGCACCAGAGACACCTCAGTTGTGTGTATGCGTTACATCCTTGGTTTGCCGTCTGTTGCAGGTAGGCTCAAGGTGATGCAGGCGAAGGCATACCTCAGAGTAGCTGCAGACACAGATCACCCGTTGCATGAGGCGCTGGACGCCGTTAAGGGTCAGCGACTGATAAGAGGGAAATCATGGATGGCTCAGGCGGAGGATACGATCAGGCAGGTGTGCCCCTTGGAGAACATTAGGAGAGGAGAAGAGTGGGTCAGTGTACCAGCGGAGCAGTCAGACTTGTGCAGAGTTATAATCACATTGAGCCGGGAGTTCAGGGAGTGGCCAGCAGGGGCCACGGAAGTGGAAATCCAGCAACTAATTCAGGATAATGCTCGCTCAGGTGATATGATTATCTACACAGATGGGTCGGTGTTGAGAGGTAGGAGAAGTGCCTGGGGGTTCTTAGCAGAAGACAATGGTCGACGTTTGGTGCAGGAGAGCCTGGCATATGATACCACAACATTTAGCTTAAGAATGGAGGTGGAGGAGGTCAGTGCAGCTTTCCGCTGGATGGAGAATACGACACACACACACATCGTGATTGTAACTGACTCAGAAAGTATGCTGAGTAGGGTGAAGACAGGCAAGCTTCGTGCAGAGTGGCTTGCTTCGCTTCGGAAGTCATGGGTGACAAGCATCGTCTGGATCTTTTCTCCGGTGCATGCTGGTGTGCTGGGGAATGAACAGACGGACAGATTGGCTTTCTCTGCAAAACTTTGTGGAGTATTGATGCATGATAAAGCAGATGTGGTTGTGACGTAGTTGGAATATGTGTACACCTCGGAGGAGCAAATGGATCACCATGGTCTGGCAAGAATGCGACAGCGAGGTGTGACGAGGGGATCTGGCCGACGATCAACGCTCAGAGGAAAGGCGAGACGGACATATAATCAGATTGCTACTGGTACTATTAGTGTTGGAACTCTTCGCTGGCTGCTGAGGATGGGGACGGAGCGCTTATGGGAATGTCCCGAATGCTGTGATGTCGGTTCCTAAATCAATCAATCAATCAATCAATCAATCAATCAATCAATCTCTAATACATGTGTCGTATACATGCTTTTGCTGTCTGCGCCCTGGATACGACTATATACATATCTATATCTATGCACATCTATATCTTTATCTATATACATATGTATCCTAGTAGATGTCTAAGGGGGCTTTGGGGTCACAACAAGTCGGGGCACCACAGGAGCGTCAAAACAACAGCCCCCTAGGGATCCAACCCCCCGGGGCCCCGCCCCCCTAGGCCCCGGGGTGCACACCAAGCGGTGAACCGTCCCGGAGCGCTCGCATCGGTCGCCTACAGGCGACCGAGCCGCCGATTTAGAGGGTATCATCCGCAGACATACCAAGATGCGCACCGCGAAGAACAACTGTAAGTGGCTACGGCTACATTCCACGGAGCCCTGCAATCGAAGCTGTATGAGGGACTACTGCAAAGTCCATGCAGTGCTAATACGGAAGGGTTCATTTATTAAACCATGTCGGAAATGTGGGAAGGGGGTCAACAACCTCCTAGAACTATGCAAAGAATGTGGATATGACAAGGAGTATCACCGAATCTGGTACGAAGAGAATGTAAAGGACTATAATGCAGAGATTCGTCGAATTGCTAAGATTATAGTGGATTGAACTTTCAATTAGAGAGAGGTGAAGTCGTCAGTGTACTTACACACCAGCCTGTTAGAGACTGACTGATCTGTGTATTTAGCCATGCCTACGCTGGTTCAACTGAAACAGCAAGCCCGCGAGTATGGCATGCCATACAGTGGGAGGAGGAAGGCCTGTTCTTGAGGGGGAAATATCCAGAGCGCGTGAGATGGCTAGGGCCTCCCTGCTCGAGAAGAACCCCAACCTACAAGGGGCACGACTTGAAGCAGGGATTACCACCGCTCTGAGATTTGTACATGGCACCGCCGCGGACCGAGCCGCGATCGTCGCCGAGCGACGACACCGCGCCCGGCAGCGTGCTCAACGCCACACCGACCTCGAAGCAGAGTTCCTTGCCCGAGCTGATAGTGTGCGAGATGAAGTGGATGAGATGATTGGCTGCATCCATACGCAACGCACCTAAACTGAAACTCGTCAGGGAGATTGAGGGGAACCTGAGAAAATATGAAGCAAGTGTCCCAGAAGGTAGCGACTATGATGAACCTGAAAAATTTATGTTTTCGATGGAGCCCGCCATCAAAGCCTTGGCAGTAAAAGGGTTGGGGGATTATGGTGGTATTAAAATACAGCTGTATCTCCACCTAAGATATTATCGCACCACACCGGAAGGCGAACTGATCACAGCAATAGCAGCCCACGGAAGCAGGAACCATGAAATGTTGAATGTGGGGGAATTTGAAGAGATATATAACCTCGCCGTTGCTAAGATATATGCAGATAGTGAGTGCTTCACTGAACAGGGTTCGGATTGGAACTATGATGCATGTGTGCAGCTCGACCTCTACATCGCAAAATACCAACCATTCCGAGGCTCTAGCTACTTCGCGACTCCCAGTTTCATTCCACCACGTTGTGTTGTGAATGTAAAGAATGAGGACAACCGCTGCTTTGAATGGGCCATACTCTCAGCACTCTACCCGGTAGCTCATGGAGAGAACCCTAATAGACCCTACAAGTATAGTGCCCATCTGGGAGAGCTAAACTTTGAAGGAATCGAGTTCCCTGTGCAGCTATCCAGTATTGCTAAGTTTGAAAAACAGAATCCTACCATAGCCATCCGGGTCTTTGGGTGGAAAGAAGGACCGACCATACTCCGAACCAACAAACTCCAGCGCACCCAAATCAACCTCATGCTCCTACGCAAGGATGAGAATAGACACTATGTCTGGGTCAAGGATGTGGGGCGGCTTCTATATGGAAACAAGCAAACACAAGGGTAAGAAGTATCCATGTCTCAACTGTCTCCATGTACACTCCTCTCAGGAAACCTTGGACCAACATGTACCACTCTGTCAAGGTATCAACACAGCCTGTCAGGTGAATGTCATGCCTAAAGAGGGAAAGATGAATTTCAAGTCCCTTCAGAAACAGATGAGGGCGCCATACATCATATACGCAGACTTTGAGACCTTGAACGTTCCAGTACATGGTGCGGCAATGGATCCAAGCCAGAGCAACACGCGACAGCTTGCCCAGCAGCCCCCCTGTGGCTTCGGCTACACCATTGTACGCTGCGACGGCCTCACCTCAAACCCTGTCGTATATCGAGGGGAGGATGCTGCCGATGAGTTCCTCAAACGCTTGGGACAAGAGCAGGCCACCATCCACCACAAGTTACAGCGGCCGGCTCTGATGGTGTTGGGGCAAAAAGACCGTGAAGACTTTGCCTCCGCCACCACCTGCCACATCTGTAAAGAGCCGCTGGAGGAGGACAAGGTGAGAGACCACTGCCATATTACAGGCAAATACCGGGGTGCAGCCCACAATGTCTGTAATCTGGCATGGCGCATCAATAGAGACAAGCTGAGGATACCTGTAGTCTTTCACAACCTCAGAGGATACGACTCCCACATCATCATGCAAGCGGCCGGCCGTCTGGACTGGGGAAAAAGAACAGTCTACAAGAAGAAGAAAAACGGCCAATGGCAAACCAAACAAGTAGACAACACAACAATCACCTGCATACCAAACACCCTAGAGAAGTACGCCTCCTTCACCATCGGACAGCTGCAATTCATTGACAGCCTACAGTTCATGAATAGCTCTCTAGACACCCTGGTAGGGAACCTCAGCGAGCTGACGCACTGTGGCAAATCAATGGCTCTGACACGTAGAGGCAATGACATAATCTCAAGATGTGAGACGTGCAACACTGAGAAGCACACCCCCTGGGCTGTCTTAATGAGTAAGTTCAGGACCACGCTAAGCCAGAGCCAGTCACATCTCCTTCTCCGTAAGGGTGTATACCCCTACGAATATATGGACAGCTTCGAGCGCTTTGCAGAGGACCGCCTACCACCCAAAGAGGCATTCTACAGCAAGCTCACCCGAGAAGGAATCAGTGACTCTGATTATGCCCACGCCCAGAAA
Organism: Cepaea nemoralis; assembly: GCA_014155875.1. Lineage (NCBI taxonomy): Eukaryota > Metazoa > Mollusca > Gastropoda > Stylommatophora > Helicidae > Cepaea > Cepaea nemoralis. Next base: position 198,644 of record JACEFZ010001189.1, on the reverse strand, counting down.
GTGTGGCAGGAGCTCGATTGTAAAACACTCGGAGGCTACCATGACCTATACCTGAAAACAGACGTCGGTCTGTTGGCTGATATGTTCGAGGCATTCCGAGACACCTGTATGGAGGTATATCAGCTCGACCCAGCCCACTACATCAGTGCACCCGGCCTGGCATGGGACGCACTCCTAAAAAAGACGAAGGTGCAACTCGAGCTCCTAACCGACTTGGATATGCACCTCCTCTTTGAGAAGGGTCTCCGAGGGGTGTGGCTATGGTCTCCAAGAGGTATGCTAAGGCCAACAACCCCAAGACTTCAGACTATGACCCCACAACACCCAATTCATGGATCATGTACCTCGATGCAAATAACCTGTATGGATGGGCCATGATGGAATACCTCCCCACCGGCGGGTTCCAATGGGCCAATCCAACTCTCGAGGAGGTACTCAACACCCCCGACAACGCCCCTGAGGGATGGCTTGTTGAGGTTGATATGAAGTACCCAGCACATCTACATGAAGCCCACAGCGACTATCCACTAGCTCCAGAAACCATGACCGTCCCAGAGGCCTGGTTGAGCAGCTATCAGCGCGAGCTCCAGAACAAACTGGGGGGTAAGTTCACGGAGCAGACAAAGCTGGTACCTCACCTCCACAACAAGGAGCGATACGTCGTCCACTACCGCAATCTCAAACTCTATCACAGCCTCGGTCTAGAGGTCACCCAGATCCACCGAGCCATCAAGTTCAATCAGTCCCAATGGATGAAGCCCTACATAGAGATGAACACCTCTCTACGGGCCCAAGCCAAATCGGAATTTGAGAAGGACTTCTTCAAGCTGATGAACAATGCCGTCTTCGGGAAGAGTATGGAGAATGTTCGCAAGCGTATCAGAGTCAACCTTGTCAGAGGCACCGAGACTGATCGACTCCGAAAATTAATCGCCAGCCCCAACTACGAATCGTGTAGAATCTTCAACGGTGGACTGGTGGCGGTGCACAGCATCAAGAACAAGGTCCAGCTGAATAAACCCGTCTATTGTGGGCAGGCCATCCTGGACCTATCCAAGCATCTCATGTACGACTTCTGGTACAACCGGCTTAAACCCCAATACGGTAAAAGACTCCAGCTCTGCTACACAGATACTGACTCCCTTCTACTTCAGGTGGAGACTGAGGATGTGTACGCAGACATGAAGGCCCACCCTGACTGGTACGACTTCTCTGATTATCCACGTGACCACCCCAACCATTCGACATGCGAATAAAAAGGTGGTCGGCAAATTCAAAGACGAGTGCAATGGTCGTTCGATAGCCGAGTTCGTCGGTCTCAGACCAAAGATGTACTCAATCCTAGAGGAGGCCACCAACATCAAGAAAGCCAAAGGAGTGGCTCGGACAGTTGTGAAGAAGGACCTCAGACACGAACACTACAAGGACAGTCTGTTCAGCCAGCGTGAATACAAACACACACAGGTTGCCATCCGAAGCAAGGGCCACCAGATAGGAGTTTATGAGATGAACAAAACATCTCTGAGCCCCATGGACACGAAAAAGTGGATTTGTGCTGATGGTATCAACACTAGGGCCTACGGTTTCCTAGAATCCTGCTAGGGGGTAGCTGTGTGTCTGGAGGAGCAATGAGCAGCTCCTCGCGCACAAAACCACGAGCCGGCCCATCCACTAGGTAGTAAAGAGTGGGCTGTCCCTCTTGCTGGGTGATATGACTAATCCTGTGCAAGGTCAGCGACCATGTAGGATCAGTGGCCCGACGCAGGCCCCCTTCAAGCTCGCCCGCCGAATAGAGATACCTGACCTGCGAGTCGGCTGGAATCACCGGTTCCTTACGCCCGATAGCGCGGCGGGCTGGCGCGGCTGGAGCGTGGGAGACGGACGAATCCTTAATCGCCTCAGCCGGCTTCCTACCAGTCAAACGCGTCACCTCATTATTGATCGCAGCGACTACCTGGGGCAGAGCTCTCACCCATTCGACCGACCGTTCATCCGAGCCTCGGGCAGCGAGCAACAACTCCTGGGCATATTGGGCCCCGAACAGTCTCTCTGCCAGAGTGCGATTGAACCGCTCGACAATGGCCTGCTGACGATGGTTCCCAGCCTGCCCACGACGTACCTGTGTCTTATGCTTAGCCACCAGCTGACTGACAGCACCCATAAACTCCCGCCCGGGGTCAATCTGCAAAAGATTAGGCCACCTGAGCGGCCCGCGTTTATAGATCCGTCCAAGCGCTGATGCGACCGCGTCGCTACTCTTGTCTGTTAGCGGCTCAGCCTCCTTATAGCGCGAGGCAACATCGACCACCTGTCAAGGCATACCTATAGGTCCTGGCCGCGCGGCCAGAACCAACGCGATCATGTGGGAGAAACAAAAGATCTGCTTGATGGACTGCATTCGGTGTGGACTCGGCGATGTGGGGTCGTGGAATATAGCGAGGCCGCGGCAGGTAGATTTGCCAGATAGCCTGCTTCTGAAGCCACTCTCTAGCCTCAGTCTCACTGACCTTAGCCGCAGCAGCCAACTTTTTCACAGCTGAATGTCCTTTCCAATAACCTTGCGGGCTGTAGTAAACAGCGCTCCATTATTGTAAGACCATATCACATATCTCTATAACAGCCATCCCAAGAGGGAGCCCAAGACGGGGATGTCCTTGATTGGTGACTTGGGCCCAAAGATGATTCCTTTCCCACTAACAATCTGACTCTTCCTTCCACCACACACAATGCAGGTGCCACGCTTAACCGACCGCCCATTCTTCATCCTGCTAATCGTCCCACCCTTAGTGGGGGTCTGTCTCTTACACCGAAAACAATACATATTGATATACTACAGATGTCTATATATTCAAAACGAGGGCGCACCCATACCAAAGCGGCTCTTGGCCGACATCAGGGCCGAGACTATGCGGGCATCGCGACTCTCCCAGTCGGGGGCAGATGCTGCAATATTTTCAGCCGCCGCGGCTAGGACATCATCAGCAACGTTGCGGTTAGCTGTATCGCTATGAGCCGCATAAGCAATGTCGTGAGCCTTGCAGGCGCGGTCGAGTGTGTTGACCCCCTCATAGCCTTGGGCCATCCGCTTATCTAGTTTAGTGAAAGGGCCGCAGTAGCTATATTTCCCTGTATTCTGGAACGAGCCTCCAGGAACATCCTCAGAGCTGACGCCCTCAGGCAGCCTCATGTGCAGCTCAGGCAAAGGCAACATATTCAGTGCTTTGTTGAGGAGTCCCATACCAACAATCTGGCTCTTCTTAGCACCACAAACTTCACAGAGGCCGCGTCTGGTTATTCGACGATTTTTCAGCACAACCTCCGACTCCTCCAGCGTAGGAGTCTGCTTCTTACAGCGCAGGCAATACATATTGAAGATATTGCAAATATGTATATATTTAAAATGGAGATAACCAACTTCGACCTTGAGGACAAAGCCCGCCACCACCACCACTGGCTGCTGCCGGACACCGTTCGTTGTGTTGTGTGCGGGCCATCGGGGTGCGGAAAAACAAACATGATGCTCAACCTACTACTGAAGCCGGGCTACCTAAACTATGACCGACTGCACCTGTATTCGAAGTCTTTGGGACAGGACAAGTACCAGTTCCTCCAGGATTGGGCCGAGTCTGTCGGGGAGGTTGCGGGGCAAAATATTGCCTCCTGTCATAGCTCAGCCGAAGACATCATCCCCGTTGAGGACCTGAACCCTGAAGAGAGAGCTGTCATGGTCTTTGACGATGTCATGCTGGAGAAGCAGGGACCGATCGAGAAGTACTTCTGCCAGGGCCGGCACGGCGGTGCCGACACATTCTACCTAACCCAGAGCTTCTTCAGAATTCCCAAGCAGGCCATCCGTGACAATGCCAATCTATTGGTGATCTTCAACCAAGACACGAAGAACCTGCGCGCCATCCATGACTCCTATGTTGGTGGTGATATGCCCTTTGATGAATTCAGGGAGTTCTTCACAGAGTGTACTAGCAAACCTTACGGTTTCGCAGTAATCGACCTGACCAGCAAGGCCCACGATGGTAAATACCGATGTGGATTCGATCGGTTCTATATCCCAAAGTCTTCTATTTAGATATATATGTCATTGCGATAGCAACAACATGTGGGCTGATGTGACTAACCAAACAAAGCGTAACGCTTTTGTGAAGGATTATCTAGCACGTCGGGACCGCCTGAAGCAGCGGTTTCTGGCGGAGAGGGTGGGGGAAGCAGATTTACAACAGGAGGCAGCCAAACTCTTCACACCAATTACTAAAACTGTAGCAGATAGGTCAGCGCAACAAACGGGGGCAATAAGCCAAATGGTCCAAGCTCAGACCGGTGAGTTGGCTCAAATAGCAGACAAACAGACCGATGAATTGGCTAGACGGACAAACAAACAAGCTAACGAGCTAGCTCAGGCCATTGTGGCATTGAACAGGGCCATTGAGGATAGAGCCAGAGCCCTGGAGGAGGCCAGAGCAGAGGAGGCCAGAGCAGAGGAGGCCAGAGCAGAGGAGGCCAGAGCAGATGAGGCCATAGCCCCAGAACCCCCTTCAGGACCTATTATAATTGATGTAGATCGGGGCCTGGATATGGAAATCATTAATGAGAAATATAAATACCCAAAACCTAGCACGCTCCTCAATGAGTCGGATGACTTGCTTCGAGCCATCCTTGATAGCTCCAGAAAACTAAATTCAAACGAACTCGCTTCGAGGAAGAGGAGGGGCGACACCACTGCGGAGGAAATTATTGAAATAGATCGTGATATTGCTGCTATAGCCACATATAGGGAGCGTGTTAAAACTATATTGGATAATCGACAAGAGGTTATTGTTCGTGGGCAAGGGCTGAAACTCCGAGGAGGCAAATTCGGTACCCTAACTATTGATCCAGCAGCTCTGGCCGCGGGCCGGCTGCAAGCTTTTGATGGGGACTCCCTAGTATTGTCGGCTCCGGCCGATGAGACACTGTACGATCTCCTAACCAAGCGGTTCGTCAAAACAAGACAATACACCCCACAGGCTATTGAGATATTTAGCCGGCTGGCCCAACTTGCCAAAATACCAGTCTATAGCAAAAAAGGGAAAAAATACGGACTAATCCAAGGTAGTGGTGTATTATACTACAACGACCCTAACACTCTGGTGGAGCGTCTAGCCTTGTTAGTGGCCTCAAAGGAGGCCGGGAATACAGGTGTTGACACAGAAATATCTGCGATACTGGATGAGCTTATGCGTAGTGGAGTGATCTCTACGGAGCAGGCCATCAAGTTGAACAGAAGAATCTTTATTCATTAAACATGGAGCTTCAAGTGTTGAAGGACATCCGCGACCGGCTCGCAGCGATGGAGGTGCGACTCGCACCGAAGGAGAATATATCCCTGGTGGTAACGTCGGATAAAAGCGACTGGACAACCTACTACTCCCCAGCGCTGTACCTTGACCCCCAGAAGTCATACGAGCTGGCCTTGCTGAATCTAGAGACCTACAACTCCATCAGCAATGTTAACTCCACCAACAATACTTTTATCTACCGTGTGGGGAAGAAGGAGTGGAAAACTATCACTATAGAAGAGGGGGCTTATGAGCTCGCCCAGATCAATAGAGAGATTCAAAGAAAGATGGAGGAGGCCAAGGATTGGGATGAGAAGGCCGAGGAGAAGTATTACATCACCATAGGACCCAACCCTTCAACCCTTCGGGCTTTTGTAAAGATAACCAGCCCCGACTATGAGGTTGATATGGGTGCTTCAACTTTGCGCAAAATCCTGGGGTTCGACCCACAAATACTGACTAAGAGCTATAAAGAAGGGGAGAAACCAATAGACATCTTCCACGTGAATAGCATTCTAGTCAATTGCAATGTGGTGAGTGGGTCTTACCTCGGTGGGGGGTCCCACCCCACCATCTACTCATTCTTCCCCAACGTGTGCCCCGGCTATAAGATCTTAGAGTCTCCCAGAACTGCTGTCTACCTCCCCATCTCCCAAGCTGGTAGTATACACGGCATACGCGTCTGGTTGACTGACCAAGACGGCGCACAATTAAACTTTAGAGGTGAGCAAATAACTATAAGGCTACATATTCGCAGTGTGTAACCATGTATGTTTTCCCAAGACGTCGGAGACGAGTAGGTGGGGGGATGTTCGATTGGTTGGGCTCGGCAGCTCGGACGGTTGGAAGTCTGGTTTCTTCAGGTGCTAAGGTGATACCCAGTGCCGTTAGTAAAGTCGCCAAATTTATTGGCAGCCCCATGGTTAGGAATGTGGCCAAGACGACGGAGTCTGTGGCCTCCGCGGGTGCGGCTGCCAAGAAGCTGGTGGACGCGCTCAAGCCTTTACCACCCCAGCTGAAGAGGGAACTCACAGCTAAGAGCGCTGAGGTTTTAAAGCAGCTCGCTGTCCAGCCCACTGTCCAGCCCGATGTCCTGCCCAGTCTGGAGGCGTTGGATATCGCCAGCCGGGGAGGAGGTTTCAAGACAATTAGAGATAAGTCTAGCCGTTTATAATATCACCATGGACGAGCAACGCACATCCATGCTTGAAATTTCCGAGCCTGTGCATGTTGATGAGGGTATTGAATCCTTTGAGTATCGGGAGTATGAGTCGCAGAACCCAGCTGCCCTCAACCAGAATAACACCATCCAAATTGATATACATGCTCAGGATGCCTTCACACTCCCCTCCAAGAGCTATCTTCTAGTAGAAGGCAAGCTCAGATCGTTTCGAGAGGAACACTATGACGCGGACACTCAGGCGGCTTTGGTTAACAATGCTGTTGCGTTCATGTTTGGTAAAATACGTTACCAACTTAACAACAACACCATCGATGATGTGTCATATCCGGGGCAGGCCACCACCATGATGACTCTTCTGTCGTGTGGGGAGGACTTTGCTTGGGGCGAAGGCCTCAATATGGGTTGGTATAAGGACTCTGATGTGGGGGCTGCTGCGGCGGGGAATTCCGGTTGGGAAAGGCGGCGGCTTATCATGATGGGTAAACCTACAACTCCGGGCAACTTCAGTTTCTGTGTTCCACTCAAATATTTCTTTGGGTTTTGCAATGATTATGAGAAGGTGCTTTATGGTGTGAAGCAGTCCCTACTGTTAGATCGTCAGAGTGATGCCCATACCATCCATCGTGCGGCGGCGGTGCCTGAGGGTAAAATCGAACTGTCCAAGATCGCCTGGATGATGCCTCATGTTATACCCTCTCTGAGCTATATGAGCTCGCTCATGACCTTGATAGAGAATAAGGTTAGGGTGCCTGTGGCTTTCCGCGCCTTACAGTGTGATAGCTTGGCGGTGCCGCAGGCCACATCCTTCACCTGGCAGTTGGGGGTTAAATCACAAACAGAGAAACCTCGGTGGATCCTCGTGGCTTTTCAAACAAGTCGTGAAAATGACCAGGTGAAGAACAGTGCCGTATTTGATCATGTGAAGGTGAAGAATATTCACGCCCTGATCAACAGCGCGCGCTATCCACTAGTGGATATGAACATCGACTTCGCAGAGTACAAAACCTCTCGGGCTTACAAAGCTTTTGCCGACTTCAAGGAGGCGTTCTATGGTATTACAGCTCGGGAGTCGTCCAACTTGGTGAGTCCTATGGATTTCGTGGCGCTCTACCCCATACATGTTATTGATATGCGCGCCCAGTCTGAAGCCATTAAGAATGCTGTTCAAGCTATCACCCTCAAGGTGGTATTTGACGCCGCTGTGCCTGCAGACACCAAGGCTTTCGCAGTGGTCATTGCGGATAAGTCTCTGTTCTTAGAATCTGACGGCAGGAAGTTTACAACAGTCTTGAATTAAACACTAGAGATATAGTGAAATGACTATGGCGCTGGTATCATATGGGCTGAGCCTCTCTCCGGGGCAGAAAGAGACGTTGGTCAAGGCGGCGAAAGACGGCACTGGTGCCACCCTACGCCTGGGTGTGGGGCAGCTGCACGGTGCTGATAAAGTCGGCCTGACCCAGCGTCAGATTAACCACATTAAGAAGAATGTGGTAGCGGGTTCTGGGGCTGAGCTGGCCTTCTCGAAGAGCCAGATCAAAAAGATGGTGAAGGTGGGTGGGTTTTTCCCCGCCTTGGGGGCTGTGATCCCTCTCTTGGCTAAGGCGCTCCCCTGGCTGGGTGGCTTGGGGGGCTTGATGGGCGGAGCTGCTGGTGTGGCACAGGCAGTTGATCAGGCTCGTCATAACCGGGCGATGGAGGGTCGGGGTTTTGGGGATGACCTTCTGGGTAGGGTGATGCGTGAAGTGGGTGGTGTGTCTCGCAGTATTGAGCAGTTTGGCCGCCCGAGGAAGGGTCAGGGTTTAGGGGAGGATGTTATGAAGTTGGCCGGGCGGCCTCAGCTGGGGGGTTTAGGAGAGGATATTTTGAAGTTGGTGTTGGCCAACCAACCTGGTCTTAGGGACATGCTTGGGGTGGGGGGTAAGGGTGTGTACCTGGCTAGAGGTGGTAAGGGGATGAAAAAAAAGAAGCATTAAGCAACTTTGATATTGAGAAGGCGGCTAAGGATATACCCCACTTCCGCGGTGTGTTTATGCGCGATGGTCTTCCCGCAGCTCTACACAGCCCGGAATGTGGGATTGTCAATCTAGACTCGTCAGAGGGTGAGGGGACCCACTGGGTGGCTTATTACAAGGCGGGGCCTATGGTAGTTTACTTCGATAGTTTCGGGCTTGACCCACCCCAGGAGATCCTGGATTATCTAGGGTGCCCCGTGCGCACCCAAACTTTTCAGTTGCAGAAGGCAGACGATGTGATCTGTGGTCATTTATGTCTTCATGTGCTTCGTGGGCTGGCGGGCGGGCAGCAATTTGAAGACATAATACTGCGTATGGTATAGACCATGTCTGTTGGAAAGTGCAACGGAGGTACAGTTGTCCAGCTCAGTCGAGCTGGGCTCGTGAGCAAGTATGGGGACACTATGCAAGGTACACTATCCATGGGTGGGTTTCGCCTCACTAATGTGGGGGAGCCTTCGGGACCTAGTGATGCCGCTACGCGTGGTTTTACGGAGCGGCTCTCTAAACGTGGAACGCTGACAGAGGAACTAAATATGGGCACCCATAGAATCACCAATGTAGCTGAACCGGTGGAGGAGCAAGATGTGGCCACTAAAAAATATGTTGATGCGCAACATAGGACTGCGCTGAAAGATGAACAGACTAGAGTTATGGGGTACTGGGCCAATACAAAAAATTATTTGGAAGGTCGATTCGGTGCCTCTGACTGGCCGTTGTGGTTTGTGGTACAAAATCCCTATCTTGGGTGGTCAAATAATAAACCCATTTACCTTTCAAATATGGGAGTACTACCATGCATACTTAACTTCGTTGATGGGGTATATGTAGGCTATGAGACGGGCCAGTTCTACGTTAAAGGTGATGATAAGGTTTACACCCTTAGTTTGGAGGTGAACAGCCGGCCCCGGCCTGAATATATCGATCGTCCTATCCCAGGGAGCAAACTATATATCAAGCTCTTTCTTAAGGGTGGGCCTTTTACAAATTGGGGGGATGTTATGCCAGGCCTTCAAGTAAAATCTCTAGCTCGCGAGGCGTGGGGTTGGGTTATTATTACTTTCGGTGGAAAAGTGGAAGTTACTGATGACCGAATTGCAGTAAACATACTTAAGGATGCTAGGGGTGTTGATACCATCAATCTGAGAGAAGTTAAGGTTTCACCGTGGGTTCATCTTATAAAACTTTTGTATACCATCAACCCTGTCACTGAGGAGGATTCAAAACGTATAACCACGAATTGAATATATAGGTGCACTACTATACAATGGCGCCCGACCAGACCTTTCGTCTTCAAGAGATCACTAGACTACAGAAGAGTTTGGAGGCTGAGCATGAAAAACGGTCTCTATTATATAAGAAGTACCATCGGATTGTGAATGTCTTGGATGGGATTGATACAGCACTGATTACGGTGAGTGTGGGACTTCTGTCAACAGCTATTGCAGTCCCAGTCGTCTTTGGTCTAGAGATAGGCGCTCTCGTATGTGGGCTATTGGGGGCGGCCGGCAAGTTGGTGACCCGCAGATGTGCACTTAAAGCCAAGAAGCATGATGAAATCAGGATTTTGGTTGAAACGAAACTTTCAACAATCTCCGATCTTGTCTCGGCGGCCTTGCAGGACCAGGAAATTTCTGATGCAGAATTTAAATTAATTCTGAATGAATCAGTGAAATTTCGACAACAGCAGGCTGAAATTCGACGCAAACTTTCTGCCGACTTGCACCAGAAAAAAGAGCTTACTGACTTCACCCCACCAGCCAGAAGCCCTCCTGCTAAATAGCCCGCTAGATAGCGCGCTCTTTTTTCATAGCCTCTTTCACCTCGATGAATTTCTCCAAGGGATCGTCTACTGGCAAATCTCTTGTCAGAGCCACATAGCGCTCAGCTAGTTCACTATCACAAGTGTGGCACATATCGAATGGTTGCTGTACTACCGTATTACAGATAGTGCACCCAAACACATTCCTACCCTTTTTAAGTAGTTGGAGGTGTTTGTAGCAGAACTCGCCGCGGCACCTGCGATCGCACCGGATCGAGGCCCCTTCTTGCACAAGCCACTTACAATTCTTCATTTTAAGTTTGAGTCGCTAGTCTCTAATTCTGAACTCCGCTCTGGGCCGCGCAATTTTCTTACCGAGAAAAAATTGTCGCGCGGCTCATAAAACTTGTCACGCAGAAACAAAACGATCACGCTTGCTCCGTTCAGTCACGCTACATCCGGCGTGATCGTTTTAAGCGGAAGTGTGTTGACTGGCGCGCAAGTTTGGATTTATCCAGAGCGAAAAGGTATGTTGCAGAACCATACATCGTGCAGCCACCGATACATCGCCGCTCCACGGTTCACTATCCCAGTCAGCTTCAAATTGACAGGCTAGACATTCACCCGTTCTACACATCCTCCTCAGCGATTGTTTCCAAACAGTCTGGTGGAACACCTAAGGACCTCCAACCCCAAGGAGTATGAATGATTATAGTTCCCCCACTTATTCTTCTGCCTTGGCGTCGGATGATCCGGAGATGATAGTCGCAAAATCGTCGTCTTGAGGGCTTTCCACAAAATGTTGTGGGGCTCTTGAACCACTGGCAAGTAGGCATGTCTCTGAAACACCATCCAGTTTCATACCTCTATATGGAAGCAGCTTGATGTTGGTCTTTCTCTCAAACTTCGAAATCATCCTATGGAAGGCATCTAGCGTACAACGCTCGCACATCTCATAAGGGCGCTTAACCCCCCTCTCACAGAATATACACTCTTCTATGGTCACGCCCCGCTTCGCTTGTGCATTGTGCCTTGAACAGAAAAGACCAACACAAGGCCGACCGCAGCGCAGCTCTGTGCCGAGTTTGAGCCACTCACAACCATTCATCTTGATATACCCTGGGAGGTTGTAGCTCTAATTCACTTGCGGTGGTGCATTATAATACGACGACGTCCCCTGCGCGACTCATCAAATCTTTGGTAGTTGCACCAAACCCCTGGGGGTGGTAGTGGGTCCACTCTCCTTGGACATTCCTCCAACAGTACATACGCTGCCGTGTTGGATTCGCTTTTAGCCACTGATGTGTGTCCATGGTGTGTACCTCATACATACTAAATCTCTAAGTTGCGCTCCGGGACGGTTCACCGCTTGGTGTGCACCCCGGGGCCTAGGGGGGCGGGGCCCCGGGGGGTTGGATCCCTAGGGGGCTGTTGTTTTGACGCTCCTGTGGTGCCCCGACTTGTTGTGACCCCAAAGCCCCCTTAGACATCTACTATCCTGCACATATCTTTGCCGTCTGCGCCTAAAACGGAAGACTAATCTGTGTAAACATGTCCTACACATATCGTTGCAACAACTCTTTGCTGACTGTCAGCGCCCTGGGCCGACTAACTAATCTATTTCATGTGTCTTAGGCATGTTGTTGCAACACCTCTTTAGCTGTGATGATTTTGTACCCGGCTAACTAATATGTTTAAATACGTGTCTTACACATGTCCATGTAACAACTCTTAGCTGTCTGAAAATGTCCTTGTAACAACTCTTTGCTGCCTGCACAAGTAGTTTAACAACTCTTTGCTGTCTGCACACGTCGTTGTAAAAACTCTTTGCTGTCTGCACATGTCGTTGCAACAACTCTTTGCTAACTGCACAAATCGTTGTAAAAACTCTTTGCGTCTGCTTCTTGTACCCGTATAACACGTGTCTTACACATGCCTTTGTAACACTTCTTTGATTCCCTCACCTCTTGATTCGCTGGAATTCATTGAATTTTCTCCACAATCATTTGTTATTCTGTCATATCATTTTAATGCCTCTATTCTCCAGGAATCAGTCAGTGAATGCACGGGGTTATTAATTGCATTAGTCTTCACTGTCTTTCTGACCAATTCAGCCGTACTAATTTGTCGTTAGAATTAAATACTCTAACTGTAATATTAGATCTAATTTCTTTTCACTTCCAAACATTTCTTAGTTCTATACAAGCTATATTATCGATATGCAAAATCTGTCAATTGTAATGAGAAAAAGAGTATTGAAGTGCCGTATAGAACATATTTCTAACCAACCAACCAACCAACCAAACAACCGACCAACCAACCAACCAACCAACCAACTTATTAACTAACTAACTAACTAACTTTTATTTAATTGCTAGAGAATAGCTCCGAGTCTGCCTACACATGTGTAGTACACATCGGAGTATCACGCCCGCCGCCTGCGCATTATTGCTAGCAGAATTAATACTGTTTCCCTGTGTTATGACACCTCCACACATGCCAACGTACTGTGCTTGCATACGTCAGAAAGTCGGATAGCGGGAAAGGAAACAATACACACGCATGCTATAACAGTCGACCGTTGCTGTTAACAGTTGACTATCACCCCGGCTTTATTAAGACAAGACAAACAACACAAAGGTTGTCCTGCAGATCCAGCACAAGAAAGGAAATTACTACATAAAAGACGCTTGGACACCCACGGGCTGTCTGTTGAAACTGGACACAATGGGCAGTTCACACAAGTGGCCTTGAGGAACAGAACAAAGAAAGGGATCTTGGATAGGAAAAGGTAGTTTTGAGTCTCAAGGTTTGGTGTCCGCCTCGAGTGCTGGAAGTCCCGGGTTCAAGTCTTGGTGAGGACTGGGATTATTTCACATGGACTTCTAGTAATAAAATTACCCCTGATCTCTGCGTAGTGAGATCGGACGCCCGTGTGTATTGTTGCGCACGTAAAAAATCCCTTGGCAGTTGGAAATCGAAAAAGAGTAGCCTAACGGCGCTGCCCGGGCAAAATTTCGAGTTAAAAATCTACCCAAAGTATTTTAGGATCCTCGCCTGTGCTACGGAGTTCGCGCATTAAGCTGAGATTCTCCAGACTCAGGCTTGAGTTAGGAGTAGAACGGAGCACTTATGGGTTACACCTGTATGCCGTGATGTTGATCCGTCTGCTAAACTAAACTAAATTTGATAATAAGTGGCCTTTCTTTCTTTCTTTCTTTCTTTCTTTCTTTCTTTCTTTCTTTCTTTCTTTCTTTCTTTCTTTCTTTCTTTCTTTCTTTCTTTCTTTCTTTCTTCTGTCCATGAAGAATGGACTGGCACGTAGCATTCTAAACCACCACGTCCTTTGCTATCTCCTGCATGCCTTTCCCGTGTTATTCAGTTGTTACTTTAACTATTTTGACGAAGATATCATCATCATGAGCCTACTTTAACTATTTTGTCGAATATATCATCATCATGAGCCTACTTTAACTATTTTGTCGAAGATATCATCATCATGAGCCTACTTTAACTATTTTGTCGAAGATATCATCATCATGTGCCTACTTTAACTATTTTGTCGAAGATATCATCATGAGCCTACTTTAACTATTTTGTCGAAGATATCATCATCATGAGCCTACTTTAACTATTTTGTCGAAGATATCATCATCATGTGCCTACTTTAACTATTTTGTCAAAGATATCATCATTGTGTGCCTACTTTAACTATTTTGTCGAGAACATCATCATCATGTGCCCTGCCAACTAGAGTAGGAGCTCACTCATTTCTCTACTCCTGGTGTTCTGGATCAATTTTTGTGATGAACCTACCTCCTCCCATGTCACCATCGCACCCATCCAGCATCATTTATCTCGGTTTGTCCTTAACACTTTTGCCACTGATCTTTCCAGTCGTCACGATGTTCTCCAAAGTCTCTCTTCTCATTACCTGACCTAAGAATACTGTTTGACGCCTTATATTTCTACATAATGTTTCTCTTTTACAAGTATTAGCCTTTTCCAGATTGTTCCTAAACTCGTCATTCACGTTCCGTGATTCCATCCATCCATCATGTGCCATGCCGACAAGCGTGGGCGGTCATATTCTGCCATCTCACTCGATCACCAGAGTCGTGGATCAGCTCCGTGTTTCTGCCTCGACATTGCCACGAGGCCAAGTCATCCAGGTATTTACTTCTTGGTCTTCCTCTTGGACTCTTCCCTTCGATCTTGCCAGTTGTCACCAAATTCTCCAATTCATTTCTTCTCATATCATGAACAATTGTGACTGTCTACGTCTAATTTCTCTAATCAGTTTACGATCTTCATTTGCTTCTTGAAGGACTTGTTCATTGGTTTTTCTGTCAGTCCATAGTATTCTTTGCATTTTCCTCAGAAACCATATTTCCACAGCCATCAGATGTTTTTCAGCTTGACTGCTCATTGTCCACGCTTCACATCCATACAAAAGTACAGGTTCTATGTAGCATCTCAACACTTTTTCTCGTTTCAGTTGATACCTTTTTATTGGTCAGTATGTTTTTCATCTTGCAAAAGGCTACCTTCGCAATGGCAATTCTTATTCTAATCTCTTCAAGGCATCTCCCATCAGATGTTATGACTGTTCCGAGATAACTGCACCAATTCACTTGTTTAAGAATATACCCATTTTATCGTATAAGACATTGTGGTATTTATTCCTTCCTAGTGACGACTATAATCTGTGTCTTCTTACAATTTAATTCTAACCCCAGTTGTTCCATGATTCATTGCCATACAACAGAGCCACGACTCTGGTGATCGAGTGAGATGACGAGACATGACCGCCCACGTTAATCGGCATGGCACATGATGAAGGTGATGATGATGATGATGATGATGATGATGATTGCATAAGATATTTCTCATTTTCTGAAATGCAGCTTTTCCTTGGCATATAATGCTTGTAATCTATGCATGCATCTTTCATCTGATGTTAGGGTTATCCTTAAATATCTGAATTGCCTTGGTTCAAGATTTTGCCTTCTATTGTTATATCCCAGTTTGTTGATATCTTTCTCTCTGATATAACCATATTTCTCTTGTCTTGATATTCAAGGAAAGTCCTTATTTTACATTCTGTATTACCATAATGGTCAGCTGTTGTAGATTGTTGTAATTTTCGGTTATCAATACTGTGCCATCTGCATAAAGTTGATTATTGATATTACAACTTCATACTCGTATTCAGATCGATGACTGGGGCAGATATGCAGTGAACACCTTTCACAGTCCCGTATATCGGGTACGAAATCAACTGTATGCGGATTTGAAAATAGATTGCCTTGCGTTGATTCTTAACAATGGCATGAGTGTCGGTCGTTTAAAAGGCAATGGCAAACTACTGGACATAAAATTACCTAGAAAATCACACAAATAAAGTTATGGGGTGTATTGACACGTCCTGTAAAGCGCACGCAACTAACATATGCGAAACTCGCGTAAAGAGTTGTCCACTTGTGTACAACCTAATGAGTTTTTTTTGCTCTCAGTCCATGATAATCGTTGCATTTTCTTCAGAAACTAAATTTCTAGTGCTTTTATGTGTTTCTTAACTTATCTGTGTATTGTCCGTGTGTCACACGTATATAACAATATAGGTTCTATATACCACTTTAGCACTCTTGTACTCACTTCCAATTCCAATTTTCAAAAAAAAAAAAAAAAAAAAAATTCCAAATTCGGTCTCGTTAAACCTGCCTCCTCAGCTTTGGTTATTGTTGAGATCCGTTGTTTTTGTGGGTATTTTTACCCTATTTCTGGTCTTGTGCGCTCTTACGAGTAAGTCCTATCTCGGACTGGTTATGTAAGCGTTTGAGTCTGTGACGTCAGCTGAGGGGTTGGTCGGCGGCTGTCCTTTGTACTCACAGGACTCGACAGCCTGTTATTGGTGTGTATAATTTGCGCCTTAGAAAAGGCTTCTTTTGCCACACCGGTTCTTGTTCGAATCTCCACAAGATGCTATGATAGTTCCAACATCGTTGTACCAAGTGGCCTCTTTAAGAACTTTCCAATATACTTGGATGTTACATTGTGGCATGGTTAGCGGGGCCGAGTGGATAAGAGCACTAGCTCTTAAAACTTCCGATGTGATGATACCGAGGTAGCGAGTTCAACCTCTGCTACAGTCAGCTGGACTGAAACGTTGACTTCTCGTCCTTGACTTGGGGACGTAAATTACACGTACCTCAGAAGTCGAAGTGGGTTTTACCTGTTGGCGAGGGACACTGGTAATAGGGAAAGCTAATCCACACGCAAAAATCAGACCAGTGCACTAGAAGTAATAGCTCGTGTATGGACAACGCTTGAGTTTAAAGCGGGTGAACGAAATCAAACAAAACAAACAACAACATTGTGGTATTGGGGTATTCTGTCTTCTTGAAGATAACCATGATTGCACGCTGGTCTCTTCATTCTAGAGTTGGCAACAACTTTCTAACAGCATCAAGCCTAGTCAATATCTGCACAGAGACAAGTGACTCAACAAAATGTCACATCATAATTCTCCGCTCGTGCAAAGGTCGGGTGATTGCAGTTTTATAATAACTGTTACAGATAAGATTACCATAGTGGGGTGGATATTAGGTCGTTAGTACACAACGGTTAACTCAGTGCAAAATCGAATGGTACCGTCTGTGATGACCGGCTCCGTGGCGTGGGTGTGACGCACGCAGTCTGTAATCACGCATACCGCGTTCGAAACACAGCTGCAGGCGATTTGGCAGCAGACCGCTTTGTGTTTTTTTAAACGAAATGGTATGGGTGGCGGTCGTTCAGAAATCAATGGCAAGCTACTGAACGTAAACTTACAGTTACAATGTTACTATTCTTTACTTCACCCGTAACACATACGGTTACAGTGTTACCCCACCTCTTCCCCAACACAAGACGTTACAGTACTACTTTTCTTTACTTCCCACATAGAACAAAATGTTACAGTGTTATTATTTTGTACTTTCCCCGTACCAAGCTACTACCAATTACAATGCTGATGCTTATCGACATGGCACATGATGATAATGAATGATAAAGTTGCTAAAGAAATAGCTTTTCCAATAATAACTTACACTGTGTCCGCAGCCTCTTTGCTCTAATGCACTCATAATTTTTTATAGTGGGTTATTTGCCAGCTTGGACATCTGTTGCCAAACGTTCGAGGACTGAAAAGGTTAGAAGGCTATGTACAAACTGCAGGCAATCACACAAAAAGAAATCATCATCATCATCATCATCATCATCATCATCATCATCATCATCATCATCATCATCATCATCATCATCATCATCATCATGTAGCGGGTCCTTTGCACAACATCGCTCTCATCGCGGCCCGCAGAAAAGATCTCGATCCTTTGCCTGTTCTTCTGCTTCATGGCCGGTTGCTGAACTAGCTGGTTTTGCCTTACGTAGTAATGCGTGTGCAGCTGCTGGTTTTCTAATGGCTGCCGCTGCCATTGACGACGAGCTGTAATTTTAGTGGCGGACTGTTCTGTTCTCATTCTGGCGGCGGCCTTATGCATGTATGCTTGTGCGTGCTATTGGTTTATCGGGACTGCTGTCTGTTCCACTTTCCACATGGGACGGTGAGGAGCATTTTGTGATATCCACTGGAATATGCTGGAGCAGTATGGGGGTGACCCTTTATCATGAAGTTGGAACCGCGACTAACGACTAACTGTTTCATGCAGTTTTATTGTATGCCCAAGGTGTCTGTAATGTCATATGTCCCTCTTCGTGCTGTTTAACCCCAGCCTCTTCTTCCCGAAACAATTGCTTTCCACTCTGAAGTTTAATTTGGCAACAGCATTTCAATTTCCTGTACGCAATGCTGTTTATGGGCCAATGTATGGTATATCAGTATTGTTCTTCTCTTAGACCACGATGTTCTAAAAACATTCCTGTGACATATTAGTTCACAAAGAAATATCGGCGTAGGCTATTTAAAAAAAAAAAAGAAGAATACGAAGCACACAAAGATGGCGCCCGTACATGTCTGCACAGATACGGTTACGACATCTCTCGACAAGAGGTTACAAGATATATCAAGGTACGGGTATTCCCATGACAGATATTGCCTGGCAGGAGACATGTGGGCTAGTGTCAGTGCCTGCAGCGTGAATTAATCATGCTGCATACATCGACGAACGCAAGATTTGAACAGACTCAAGAAAAGTGTTAGTCGGGCTAAGACTGCGCAAGGAATATCATGGATCGGAAAGCCAGAGCTGGCCATGGCAAGTTACATTGCAGTCAGATTATTAGACGTTGTTATGTGTAGATATTATTTTAGAATATTATTTTAACGAGAGATTCTTCGGACGCCTGCGAATTGCATTTACACTGATACCATGATTGTGAAATGCATTCCTGGCTCGATGAGTGTCTGCACATATACAGTTACGACATCTTTAGACAAGAAGTTAACAAAATATACTCGTATCAAGATAAAAGAAGTGAAACATTTCAGTCTTCTGTGCAGTGATTTCGTAGTTCTTCTTCTTCGTTCATCCGGAGTTTTTTTTTTTCCGGACGTGATTGCGTTGTGCCTGTTTACAGCAGAGCTGCGTTCTTGCGCCGTTAGGCCGACACATCCGACTTCTGCGGGCATTTGTTGACCGGGTTAACCTTCCCGGGGGTTTCTTAGGACGTTAGACTCTCACTGTTGTGGTGTTATCTCCCATCCCAGCTGGCCCATATAGAACAGCCAAAGGCATCCTGGTCGGCCCTCAAGGGAAGGCAGGGGCAGACCATGGGCATTCCCCGCCATCCAAGGAGGCTTCCATAATTGCAGAGCCATCACACACCGCTCTGGTACTGGGCTCACCCAAGGAATCGTCACGTCCTGCACATGGCTGCTTAGCCTCACTTCCGTATATTGGGCCTTCCGTTCACCATAGGCTGTTCTTCCAGAAGCCAGAAGAATGCAGTTTGCAGATGACATCCACACAGTGAGCTTTCGATTCGGACTTTCCACGTAATGGATTTGCTATCCAAGCAATATTCCATTTTGTGCCACTAGGACACTTTTTCCACCTTTTTTGAAGCCCACACAGTGAGCTTTTGATTCGGACTTTCCACGTAATGGATTTGCTATCCAAGCAATATTCCATTTCATGCCTCTGGGAGGCTTGTGTAACCGACATGCCTGTGGTATGAAGTGTGGCAGTCTAAATACTTCTTCATGTACATTTAAATGTCAACCTGAATACAGTTAAAGTAAGCTGCAGTCGACTTGAGCTTGTTGATATTTCCATAGAGCTTGTCCTCGAATGAAGCAGGTGTGGGCCAAAATATCTTTCTCTGTTCTGCAAATATTGGGCACTCTTGCAGCAAATGTTTAGCTGTCATTTTACCAGTTCCACAATTACATTCATCTGTATCTCCTATCTTTAGTTTGTTGAACAAGTGGTATTTCAACCTGTTGTGTCCTGTGCGGAGTCTGAAGATTGCTACTTGTTCTCTTCGGTCGAGTTTGTAATATGCATCATCCTTCTGGTGGCCTGGATGCTCTGATTCCCATTTGGTTCTATAAGTGCTTTTTATCAACCTCTTTGCCTCATTATAGGTTATGTCTATGTCAGGCTGTGGTAGTCGTCCGCCCTCTTTTGCCAGTCTGTCAGCCTCTTCATTTCCAGGTATACTGCAATGTGATGGGATCCACTGTATTACAACTTTTTGTGATTTCTGGCATAGACCATGGAGTGCTGCTCTTAGGTCAGCTATTTCTGTGCTGTTATTGCTCTTCAGTATTGAGACAGCTGACTTTGCATCTGTAAAGATAGCTATTTGCGTCTCTTTATTTTCCTCCATCAAGAGCATTTCTGCTGCAGTTTTCAGAGCCTCTACCTCCGCTTTGAAGTTACTTGAAAACTTTCCAGTTGCCACTGAATGTGTTTTTTTCACTCCATTTTTTAAATTTAGGAGAATTCCTCCTCCTCCATTCTCTACTGAATTTTTGGCTGATCCATCTGTATATGCATGGGTCCAATTGCTGCTTGGGTAATGTTCTTTTATGTAGTTTAGGGTTATTTCTCTTCTTTCGGTTTCATGCTGAGTGTTCTTTTTCTCAATACCAGGAATGTTTTCTATCATCTCAGGCAGTTGCTGCTGTCTCCAAGCTGGGAACTTGTCTGCATTGTAAATGGGTTTGACTGTTGATATGTTAAGTATGGGATCTGCCCTAATCTTTCGTTTTGCAGTTTCTACAAAGTTGCTACGCTTCAGTCTTCCCTTTCCAAAACCACTAAACCTTTTATACATAGGGTGGTCTGTCAATCTTCTAAATTTTTCAGCTTGTTGCTGGGCTCTGCTATCTCTTCTATCCTGCATTGGTTGTAAACAAGTGATCTTTTCTAATTCATTAATAGGCGTTGTCTTCAGGCTTCCAGTTATGATTCGCATTCCTTGATTTTGGACTCTACTTATTTTGTTAAAGTTTGACTTAGCTGCTGTTGCCCAAGCTGCAATGCCATATTCCAGTACTGGCCTCACCCGTCCAGTATATAACTTCTTGAGAACTTTCTCATCTGCTCCCCACGTTGTACCAGCAAGCTTTTTCATGATTGCCATTCTTTGCCTTGCTCTTGTTCGATTTTTCTCAACCTGTGTCTTCCATGTCAGGCGACGATCAAAGGTGACTCCTAGATAGTTTGGATTTTCTTCATGGCGCAACATTTTTCCATTCAATACCAGCTTAGGTTGCTGAGTTTTAGTTGAGAGGGAGAACACTGTGCATGTTGTTTTCTCCTCACTTATCTTCACTAGCCATGATTTTGACCAGTCCTCTAGCGCTAGTAGGGCTTGCTGTATTCTGCTGTTAGCTGTACTAATATATTCTTCAGATGTCCATATGGCTAGGTCATCTGCAAAGGATGATGTGTGTACTCTGGCTGGAAAATTTTCCGTGATGTCGTTTATATATGCTAGGAATAATGTTGGTGAAAGAACTCCTCCTTGGGGGACACCTTGCTCCAACAGCATCATTTTGCTGGTTTGTCCTTGTACTTTTGTCCTGGCAGTTCTGTTCTCAAGGTAGTGGCTGATCCATTTGTACATTTTCCCACAAACATGCATTTTTTGCAGTTTTACTTTCAGTCCTTCCTTCCATACTTTATCAAATGCTTTTTCTAAATCTATCCAGACCGCTAGTGTGTGCTTTTTCTCTTGGAAGGCATCCTCTATTTCCTGAGCTATATAGGTTATTTGATCTTCAGTGGATCTGTACTTTCTGAATCCTGCTTGGTGAGGTGTTAAGAGTTGGTTTTCTTCCAGATGCCATGTTAGCCTGCCATTGATAATGCGTTCCATTAATTTTCCTACACAGCTAAGAAGACTGATAGGTCGATAGCCATTTGGTTCTTCCAGGTCTTTTCCTTTCTTTGGGACTGGTATTAGTATAGCTTCCTTCCATGCCTGTGGGACTATTCCCCTCTTCCAGCTGTAATTTAGGACTGCTAGTAGTTTCTTTTTTGCCTTAGTGCCTAGTCCTATTAGCATTTCATTTGTGATTCCATCCTTTCCTGGTGATGTCTTCTTTTTTAGGGTATTCATTGCCTGTTCCATTTCTTCCATTGTTAGATTTGCCATCATATATTCTGCTGCTGTCTCTGTATATCTATGATGTATCTGTTTATCTTTGATTGCTTTCTTCTGTTCGGCTGTAATATCAATGTGGTTTGCACTGGCATAGTGTTCCATTAGTGCATTTGCAGCCTTTTTTCCTGTAAGCAAGGCATTTCCTTGTTTAATTGTTATTTGTTTGTTTCTAGGTCCTTCATTGTTCATGGCTTTCACTAGTTTCCATAGTTTGTTTCCATCCCTGTCAAAATTCAGGTTTTCTGTTTTTTTCCTCCAACAATCTCTTGTTGTTTGATTTACTGTTCTTTTATATTTTGCTGAGATGGCTTTGAGAGAGATGTTCGCTTCAGTTGTTTGTTCTCTCTCTGCGGTCTTCCTAGCATCTTCAACTTTGTCCTCCAAAATTTGTAGTTCCTCAGTCCAGTATGGTTTGTAATTTTTTCTCGCTCCTCTTGGAATAGACTCAGTGGCCGCCTGTATTATTGCTCTGTTTAGACTTTCCACCATTTGCTTCATGTTGCCATATCGTGTATTTATGTTTTCACAATATTTGTCTGTTAGTATGGCAAATCTGTCCCAATCTGCTCGTTTGTAATTCCAGCGGGGCAAAGGCTTTTGCTCCTGTGGAACATACTCCATATTTATTACAAGCTTGATTGGTCTGTGGTCACTACCTGCTAATTGGTCAAGCACATGGCGATCGATTTTGTGGAGGATGTCTCCTGTGCAGAAAGCTAAGTCTGGAGTAGAAGTGGTAATCCATCTTCTGGAGTAGAAGCTCGGTGTGTCATCCGCTTTGTTGAGTAGATGGAGATTTGAGTCTATTTCCCAGTCCTCCACTTCATCTCCTCTTTTGTCAGTATCTGGGTATCCCCATCTTTCTGAACGGCTATTAAAGTCTCCGACAACAATGCAATTTGTGTCAGTTATTTTCATGTTTGAGAGTGTAAGATCCTTATCTGCCGGGCTATACAGATTGTAAATTCTTATTTTCACGTCCTTTATCATTATATCAACACCTATAATTTCCGTTTGGTTGTCAGAGATCACAGATACTTCGCTGCAAGGTATTGTATTTCGTGTAAGTATTACAACTCCTCCTTTGTGTCCTTCGCGGTCGAAACGTGTGGCCTGATATCCCTTGACTGAAAATGTGCGATTGGCGTTGAGGTGTGTCTCTTGAATGCATGCCACATCTATTCCATCTTTATGAAGACGCTGTGTTAGGGAGGCTTTCTTGTTATAAACTCCTTCTGCATTCCATTGTAGTATGTTGAGTGTCCGGGGTGTTTGGTCAATAGCTCTTAACCTACTCCTCTGTGCCTTGACTCCACAGCACAGGGGAAGGTGACCACCAGTAGTCATGGGTGGACCCCCTCGAGGCAGGGGGCCCGGCACTATCACCGCCTGATGGGACTTCACGGGATTAGCACCATAACGATTAATTTTCATCTGTGGCATCATGAAATGATAAAGTTACGTTGCACTTCTTTGTCAAGCCTATGGCTCAGTACATCCGATTTCGACAAGCATTTGTTCGGGATGCTTTCCCTAGCCTTTGACTGTCCCCAGTCTACCTACAAGGCAGCAGGTTTGTGCGTCACTTCGTCTGGTCCCTCTCCCTTGACCTGTCCGACATGGGTGACCCTACCAGTAGCTGTGCTACCGTCGGCATAGCTCTTGGGGTCATTGGAACGCACAAGCCCCTCTACCTCGTCAAGGTGGACGCACGGCAGAGGGGGATTTCGTAGTTCAGTGTGTTGTTGGTGGTTTCTGAATGATGAGGATGAACTCAAAGTATATGGGTAGTAACTATGACAGCATCAACGAGCAAGAACCCCTAGACAAAATAAACTGATTCATTTCGAAACAAAATTTAGGTTTGGGCCAGAAATGGTACACAATCAAATGAATAAGTATTCTTCTTCTTCTTCTTCTTCTTCTTCTTCTTCTTCTTCTTCTTCTTCTTCTTCTTCTTCTTCTTCTTCTTCTTCTTCTTCTTCTTCTTCTTCTTCTTCTTCTTCTTCTTCTTCTTTTTCTTCTTCTTCTTCTTCTTCTTCTTCTTCTTCTTCTTCTTCTTCTTCTTCTTCTTCTTCTTCTTCTTCTTCTTCTTCTTCTTCTTCTTCTCTTCTTCTTCTTCTTCTTCTTCTTCTTCTTCTTCTTCTTCTTCTTCTTCTTCTTTTTTTGTCTGCGTTCATCCAGGGTTGCTTTCTTCTTTTTTTTTTTTCCAGACGTGATTGCGTTGTGCCTGTTGACAGCAGAGCTGCGTTATTGCGCTGTTAGGCCGACACATCCGACTTCTGCGGGCATTTTTGACCGGGTTAACCTTCCCGGGGGTTTCTTAGGACGTTTGACTCTCACTGTTGTGGTGTCTTCTTCTTCTTCTTCTTCGTTCATCCGGAGTTTTTTTTTCCGGATGTGATTGCGTTGTGCCTGTTTACAGCAGAGCTGCGTTCTTGCGCCGTTAGGCCGACACATCCGACTTCTGCGGGCATTTGTTGACCGGGTTAACCTTTCCGGGCTGTTGTGGTGTTATATCCCATCCCAGCTGGCCCATTTAGAACAGCCAAAGACATCCTGGTCAGCCCTCAAGGGAAGGCAGGGGCAGACCACGGGCATCCCCCCCCCCCCACCCTATCCAAGGAAGCTTCCATAATTGCACAGCGCTCTGGTACTGGGCTCACCCAAAGAATCATCACGTCCTGCTTGGTCTCACTTCCGTATATTGGGCCTTCCGTTCACCATAGGCTGTTCTTCCGGAAACCAGAAGAATGCAGTCTGCAGATGACATCCACACAGTGAGCTTTCGATTCGGACTTTCCACGTAATGGATTTGCTATCCAAACAATATTCCATTTCGTGCCACTAGGACACTTTTTCCAACTTTTATGAAGCCCACAAAGTGAGATTTCGATTCGGACTTTCCGCGTAATGGATTTGCTATATAAGCAATATTCCATTTCATGCCTATGGGACGCTTTTGTAACCGACACCCCTGTGGTATGAAGTGTGGCTGTCTAAATACTCCTTCATGCACCTTTAGATGTCAACCTGAATGTAGTTAATGTAAGCTGCAGTCAACTTGAGCTTGTTGATATCTCCATAGAGCTTGTCGACAAATGAAGCAGGTGTTGGCCAAAATAATAATTTAAAAAAAAACGGAGTTTATCACGATCTGGGTGAGGTTGAACAGGATAGATGGATATTACTCGTGATTTTTGTTTTGCTGTGGGGCCTCGGGATTACTTAGTGCTATTAAAATGTTTTTTTTTTTTTACAGAACATGGTTCCATTCAGAGTATGTCCGGTGGGGTGGAGGTTGTGATGAGGAATGAAAACATTGAGGTTGTTTGCCCGATCTGTCACGACGTAGATCTCCAGAACACCACATCCCTACTGTAAGAAGAGAATCGGCATAGATAAGAATTCGGGGAAAAAAAAGAAAGGACTGAAGCCAATGAAGAAGCCTGTTTGTCTGTCTGTCCTTCCTTCTTTCAGATTATATGTCTGTGTGTGTATCTGTTTATCTGTATTGATGGCTGGCTAATTGATTGAATGATTGTCTGTGTGTCTGTCTGACAGCCTGTCTACCTGAGTGACTGTCTTGTCTGCACAAGTACCTGTGTGTAGGCCGGTCTGTTTATATTTGATTATAGCCTATTTTATACGTGCTTAAAAGTCGCTTAAAAGTTGACAGAGTCGACTTCATTGCACCGGGTTTTACCCATATGGCCCGGTCTCTTTCCGCAGCGCGGAAATCGTCACGCAAAGCACGAACTCCGTAGCTCTAGCGACGACCCACAGGAGTCTCCGAAAAATTTCACTCGTGAAACGAAGTACGCGGCCCGCAATCGAACCCACAACCTTCGGAGCCCGAGTCAAAAGGATTGACCACTTCGCCACGGAGGATCCCGCTATACGTGCTACAAATAGCTACTATAGCATGTCTTAGACATCATTGATTGCCGCATATTGTGATATTACTGTCTCTTAGATATCACAGACGGTCACAAATTGCTACAATACTGTCTCTTATATATCACAGACAGGCACAGACTGATGTAATACTGCATGTATTATGGACATCTTGGATTGCTATAATACTGTGTCTAGGACATCATGGATTGCTATAATACTGTGTCTAGGACATCATGGATTGCTATAATACTGTGTCTAGGACATCATGGATTGCTATAATACTGTGTCTAGGACATCATAGATTGCTATAATACTGTGTCTAGGACATCATGGATTGCTATAATACTGTGTCTAGGACATCATGGATTGCTATAATACTGTGTCTAGGACATCATGGATTGCTATAATACTATGTCTAGGACATCATGGATTGCTATAATACTGTGTCTAGGACATCATGGATTGCTATAATACTGTGTCTAGGACATCATGGATTGCTATAATACTGTCTAGGACATCATGGATTGCTATAATACTGTGTCTAGGACATCATGGATTGCTATAATACTGTCTAGGACATCATGGATTGCTATAATACTGTCTAGGACATCATGGATTGCTATAATACTGTCTAGGACATCATGGATTGCTATAATACTGTGTCTAGGACATCATGGATTGCTATAATACTATGTCTAGGACATCATGGATTGCTATAATACTGTGTCTAGGACATCATGGATTGCTATAATACTGTGTCTAGGACATCATGGATTGCTATAATACTGTGTCTAGGACATCATGGATTGCTATAATACTGTGTCTAGGACATCATGGATTGCTATAATACTGTGTCTAGGACATCATGGATTGCTATAATACTGTGTCTATGACATCATGGATTGCTATAATACTATGTCTAGGACATCATGGATTGCTATAATACTGTGTCTAGGACATCATGGATTGCTATAATACTGTGTCTAGGACATCATGGATTGCTATAATACTGTGTCTAGGACATCATGGGTCGCTACAATACTGTGTCTAGGACATCATAGATTGCTATAATACTATGTCTATGATACCATGGATTGCTATAATACTGTGTCTAGGACATCATGGATTGCTATAATACTGTCTAGGACATCATGGATTGCTATAATACTGTGTCTAGGACATCATTTATTGTTATAATATTGTGTCTAGGACATCATGGATTGCTATAATACTGTGTCTATGATACCATGGATTGCTATAATACTGTGTCTAGGACATCATGGATTGATATAATACTGTGTCTATGATACCATGGATTGCTATAATACTGTGTCTAGGACATCATGGATTGCTATAATACTGTGTCTAGGACATCATGGATTGCTATAATACTGTGTCTAGGGCATCATTTATTGCTATAATACTGTGTCTAGGACATCATGGATTGCTATAATACTGTGTCTAGGACATCTTGGATTACTATAATACTGTGTCTATGATACCATGGATTGCTATAATACTGTGTCTAGGACATCATTTATTGCTATAATATTGTGTCTAGGACATCATGGATTGCTATAATACTGTGTCTATGACATCATGGATTGCTATAATACTGTGTCTAGGACATCATGGATTGCTATAATACTGTCTAGGACATCATGGATTGCTATAATACTGTGTCTAGGACATCATGGATTGCTATAATACTGTCTAGGACATCATGGATTGCTATAATACTGTGTCTAGGACATCATGGATTGCTATAATACTATGTCTAGGACATCATGGATTGCTATAATACTGTGTCTAGGACATCATGGATTGCTATAATACTGTGTCTAGGACATCATGGATTGCTATAATACTGTGTCTAGGACATCATAGATTGCTATAATACTGTGTCTAGGACATCATGGATTGCTATAATATTGTGTCCCTGACATCATTTATTGCTATAATACTGTGTCTAGGACATCATTTATTGCTATAATACTATGTCTAGGACATCATGGATCGCTATAATACTGTGTCTAGGACATCATGGATTGCTATAATACTGTGTCTAGGACATCATGGATTGCTATAATACTGTCTAGGACATCATGGATTGCTATAATACTGTGTCTAGGACATCATGGATTGCTATAATACTGTCTAGGACATCATGGATTGCTATATACTGTCTAGGACATCATGGATTGCTATAATAATGTCTAGGACATCATGGATTGCTATAATACTGTGTCTAGGACATCATGGATTGCTATAATACTATGTCTAGGACATCATGGATTGCTATAATACTGTGTCTAGGACATCATGGATTGCTATAATACTGTGTCTAGGACATCATGGATTGCTATAATACTGGTCTAGGACATCATGGATTGCTATAATACTGTGTCTAGGACATCATGGATTGCTATAATACTGTCTAGGACATCATGGATTGCTATAATACTGTGTCTAGGACATCATGGATTGCTATGATACTATGTCTAGGACATCATGGATTGCTATAATACTGTGTCTAGGACATCATGGATTGCTATAATACTGTGTCTAGGACATCATGGATTGCTATAATACTGTGTCTAGGACATCATGGGTCGCTACAATACTGTGTCTAGGACATCATAGATTGCTATAATACTATGTCTATGATACCATGGATTGCTATAATACTGTGTCTAGGACATCATGGATTGCTATAATACTGTGTCTATGATACCATGGATTGCTATAATACTGTGTCTAGGACATCATTTATTGTTATAATATTGTGTCTAGGACATCATGGATTGCTATAATACTGTGTCTATGATACCATGGATTGCTATAATACTGTGTCTAGGACATCATGGATTGATATAATACTGTGTCTATGATACCATGGATTGCTATAATACTGTGTCTAGGACATCATGGATTGCTATAATACTGTGTCTAGGACATCATGGATTGCTATAATACTGTGTCTAGGGCATCATTTATTGCTATAATACTGTGTCTAGGACATCATGGATTGCTATAATACTGTGTCTAGGACATCTTGGATTGCTATAATACTGTGTCTATGATACCATGGATTGCTATAATACTGTGTCTAGGACATCATTTATTGCTATAATACTGTGTCTAGGACATCATGGATTGCTATAATACTGTGTCTAGGACATCATGGATTGCTATAATACTGTCTAGGACATCATGGATTGCTATAATACTGTGTCTAGGACATCATGGATTGCTATAATACTGTCTCTAGGACATCATGGATTGCTATAATACTGTGTCTAGGACATCATGGATTGCTATAATACTAGTGTCTAGGACATCATGGATTGCTATAATACTGTGTCTAGGACATCATGGATTGCTATAATACTGTGTCTAGGACATCATGGATTGCTATAATACTGTGTCTAGGACATCATGGGTCGCTACAATACTGTGTCTAGGACATCATAGATTGCTATAATACTATGTCTATGATACCATGGATTGCTATAATACTGTGTCTAGGACATCATGGATTGCTATAATACTGTGTCTATGATACCATGGATTGCTATAATACTGTGTCTAGGACATCATTTATTGCTATAATATTGTGTCTAGGACATCATGGATTGCTATAATACTGTGTCTATGATACATGGATTGCTATAATACTGTGTCTAGGACATCATGGATTGATATAATACTGTGTCTATGATACCCATGGATTGCTATAATACTGTGTCTAGGGACATCATGGATTGCTATAATACTGTGTCTAGGACATCATGGATTGCTATAATACTGTGTCTAGGGCATCATTTATTGCTATAATACTGTGTCTAGGACATCATGGATTGCTATAATACTGTGTCTAGGACATCTTGGATTGCTATAATACTGTGTCTATGATACCATGGATTGCTATAATACTGTGTCTAGGACATCATTTATTGCTATAATACTGTGTCTAGGACATCATGGATTGCTATAATACTGTGTCTAGGACATCATGGATTGCTATAATACTGTGTCTAGGGCATCATTTATTGCTATAATACTGTGTCTAGGACATCATGGATTGCTATAATACTGTGTCTAGGACATCATGGATTGCTATAATACTGTGTCTAGGACATCATGGATTGCTATAATACCGTGTCTAGGGCATCATTTATTGCTATAATACTGTGTCTAGGACATCATGGATTGCTATAATACTGTGTCTAGGACATCATGGATTGCTATAATACTGTGTCTAGGACATCATTTATTGCTATAATACTGTGTCTAGGACATCATGAATTGCTATAATACTGTGTCTAAGACATCATTTATTGCTATAATACTGTGTCTAGGACATCATGGATTGCTATAATACTGTGTCTATGACATCTTGAGTTACCACAAACAAGGCAAGAAACTACCGCCCCGCTGATTTCTTTAACTAAACTAACAGAATCAGCCATGCGTGTCTGCATGGCCACGGTTACTGATTTTCGATAAGAGATGGTTGTCATACATACGACCCAGGAGACCAAATAACCACCTGAACATACACAACCCAGTGTGGGAAAGGGTCTGTGTGTTGGAGAGGGTATGGGAGAGAGAAAGAGAGGGACACAGAGAGAAAGACAGACTTACAGAAAGACAAAGATCGATATAGACGACGTTGAGAAGAAACAGACAAAGAAAGAGAAAGAAATAGAGACATAGAGACACACAGACATACAGACAGACAGAGAGACGAAGATATAGTAGCACATATAGTTAAAGAGAGAGACTGGGAGAAAGGCAGATGGGATACACATAGAGATAAAGAAAGAGACAAAAGGACACACACACACACGCGCAAGCGCGCGCACACACACACACACACACACACACATAAAGAGAAAGATATAGCGAGCGAGCGAGAGAGAGAGAGAGAGAGAGACAGACAGACAAATTTAAGACGTTATCATGAAAGAAGTTAACTTAGAAAGAGAACTGGTCACTCGCATCAGAAGAACACAGTCCACAGTTGTGAGCATATAGTGAGAAGACAAAAACTGGAGTACGTCGTGACAACGAGAAAGATGGAGAAAAGGAGAGGCAGGGGAAACCCAAGAGAGAAGTTACTTGACTTTAGATATGGCATGGAGTAAAATCATTATCAGAAATGACTGGCATCACACGAGACAGAAGGCTGTAGGCAGTCGTTATCATCAACGCCACCCGGCACGAATTAAAAGAATAGGGACATTTTCGTGGTTAAGGTGTCTGCAGTATCCTGTGTCCATCTTCGAGCTGGTCGAACCTCCCTTCTGCTTCCAGGAACCACACCTTCCATAACTGTGATGTTTAACGCTGCGTAGGTTCGTTTTCACTGATTCAATTAAGTGACAAGCCAAAATTAGATTTGAACCAAACATGGTACACAATCAAATGAATTGTAAAAATTCATTGTAATTCAATTCAAAATTGTAAAAAAAAAAAATTGAAAAAGTAAACCCCCATTCACCGAGCATAGAAATTGCGGAAATGCCACGAAACAAAACAAATGGCAGGATAATCCTAGTATAGCGATATATCGTCCTTCTGTCCAAATGGGAGGTCACATTTGGCGATATATTATCCTTCAACACTGAGTAGTTAAGTAAAATGTAATAGGACTTAAATATTTGTGTTAATTCAATGAAAAGGAAGCAACGAGCCGCTGTTCGCGCCATAAGGCGTACTCGCTAACGGTCAGTAAAGTAAAGTAAAGTAAAGTAAAGTAAAGCAAAGTAAAGTAAAGTAAAGTAAAGTAAAGTAAAGTAAAGTAAAGTAAAGCAAAGCAAAGCAAAGTAAAGTAAAGTAAAGTAAAGTAAAGTAAAGTAAAGTAAAGCAAAGTAAAGCAAAGTAAAGCAAAGTAAAGTAAAGTAAAGTAAAGTAAAGTAAAGTAAAGTAAAGGATCATTTTCATTGTGCGTAAGGTGCTAGCCGTGTATTTTTAGTTCACTCGGCACTCAGTGGGTGATGTGGTCTATGTTACGTTGGCCGCCTTTATTTCCTGGGAAATATCTCGAAAACCATTTAAGACTGGGTCGATCCAGGAACCGGGGTTAGCGAAAATAAAATTTCTGCTGGAAAAAAGATTCGAACACACAATCACCGGGCGATAGGCAAGTGAGCTAACCACTGCGGCTCACCGTTAATTCAACAAATTACTGGGAGGTTACTTTTCTTGAATGTCAAGATATGTATTTCTTTGTTTTCTTTTCTGACTCTTTGATAAAGAGTTCGGTAGCAATGGTGGACTGTTTCTTCGTGTTTTTTTGTGTGCATTCATCGAGTTTCTGAGAATTTCAGACAAAGTATTTTTGTGTTTGTCCACTTCATTTAATAGATAACTCTACAGTAGGCACCTGAGGAGTTAATTAGTTGTATATCCTTTAAACGACGTAGCTGTCAACTCTAGCATTTTGTTGTTGTTGCTGTTTGTGATTCTTTGGCAAGTTTACGTTCAGTAGTTTGCCATTGCATTCTGAACGACCGGCACTCATACCATTGTATGGAAACCAACGCAAGGCGGTCTGCTTCTAAATCGCCCTTAGCTGTATTTCAAACGCAGTATGCCGGATTACGAATCGTAACCCCTTTGCCACAGAGCGGGCTACCTGACGAGATGCAGCGAAATATGCCAGGCAAGAAATCGTGCAATCCTGTGTTTATGGCGTCTGTGCTTAAATTCACAAAGGGAATACATTGTTGTTATGGGTTTCTTAGACATATTTTGGTGTTTTTATTCTGACTCTACTAACGAGATTGGTATATTCACTTGGCTTTTGAATGTAACCCACTTATCGACTTGATTTAAGTTCACATCTGGTCTTGTTACTGTCACGTGTGAAAGACTTTCAAAGTTTCGTTCTATTTTCTACCCCAGGTACACCGCGCAGACGGCAAGGGACGCTACTGTTGTTGATAGACCCGAAGCCAGGTGACATACCCCTGTCGGCGAATCTAGCATGAGTATAGTAACAGGACTTAACACGGAGCGGACCGTATCACAGGATTTCATCGTTCCCTCACCCAGGAAATGTTGGCACTGGGATTTCGCGATGGCTTCATTGTGATTCTTTCGTTTTTATGGAGTATTTGCTTGCTGTCTCATCTGGCAGATAGCGCCAGCGGTGAGTTTCATTTGTTTCTGGTGAATGTTTTGTGCATCTTTGTTTTATACAGAAATTCTTTGCATCAAGGCTTACGTGAGTGGTAGCAATGTAGCAACGCAGGCAAACTCTTAAGTCAAATATTCGATCCTCTTTTTCTTGCCATCAATCCTTGTCTGTGTTGATTAAACGGTGCAGTTTTGTGAAAAATGGGATATGAAATAAAATAAAACACTTTATGTTTATTTATTTTATTGACTTTATTTGATAGCGCGGTATGCAATATTCCTGTTCCCCCATTATCCGTTTAGGGATTATTTTAAAATACTCGTATAAATGTTCGCGGGTAAATTATTATATTATATTGTAGTTGTCGTCATGTGATGGAGTCAAGTTCGAATCTAGTGTGGCCACTAAAGCTTTACAATTTCATAATGTCGGGTTTGCCCTTTCATCTCTGCTTCTAAGAGTGCTCATTAATACATGTTAATTTATTTCTGATTAATTTGCATGTGTGTGTGTGTGTGTGTGTGTGTGTGTGTTTTTGTTTGTTTGTCCGTGCGTGTTTGTGATTGTGTTTTAGTGAATTGTTTATAATTTAAATGGTATATTGTGAGCGTACACTCAACATGTAGGTATGTAGTTGGATGGATAGGTAGGTAGCTAGATGGGTAGACAGACATGTAGGTAAGTAGGTAGGTAGACAGACCGGTAGGTAGGCAAGCAGGCAGGTAGCACATGTACTGTATTTTCATGTGTGTATTATTATTATTATTGTGTAGGTATGTAATAAACTGACACGGACAGTAGGTGGACATTATTGTTGGTGTTTTCATGTCTATCTTTGTGTATGTAGGTAGGAAAACACTTCAACTAAACGTAAACATGTCCTTACGTTCATGTGTCTGTTGCTGTGTAGGATGGCAAACAGACACGTCTGATATTTTCATGTTTGTTATTGCGTAGGTAGACAGATAGACACGTCTGATATTTTCATGATTTTACTGTGTAGGTAGATAGACATATTTCTTATATTTTCATGTTTGTTACTATGCGGATAGGTAGATAGATAATTAGAAAGAAAACAAAAACGTTAGAGTTAGACATGTCTCATATTTTAATGTTTGTTAGTGTATAGGTAGGCAGTTATATGTCGTATATTTTCATGTTTGCTTAAAAAAAAACATTATCAAAAGGATTTTGTAAACATAAACAATGCATTTTTAGTTATGTAGGTAGGTAGTTATGTAGGTAGGTAGTTAGTTAAGTGTATTTCCCTTGCATGATGTTGCAATCAATCCCAGCATATATTGGCTTTTTGTGATTTACTACCATTTACTAGGTAATTTAGTTCAGTAGTTTGAGGAAGATAGAGACACAGAAAATGGGTAGAAATACGTCCCACAAACTTCTATCTCAAAGACAAACGGCTCTATTACATGCTTTTCTTATCTGTTTATATATAATTTGTACATTAGCGCAATTACATTTACTCTGGCCTGTTTATATTGAATGTGTACATTATCACAGTTACAAACGATAACAACTACTATGGCCACAGATGGTCCCCCACGCTTGAACACTATCATAGC
Organism: Cepaea nemoralis; assembly: GCA_014155875.1. NCBI lineage: Eukaryota > Metazoa > Mollusca > Gastropoda > Stylommatophora > Helicidae > Cepaea > Cepaea nemoralis. The sequence goes on along the minus strand of JACEFZ010001189.1, from coordinate 164,105 downwards.
TGAAACGATGCATATCGTTAAGTTGAGCATTTCTGGTTTATTTGCAATCGATAATACTCCAGGCATACGTCTGTAATACTCTAGGCATACATCTGTAGTCTCAGCGGTTCTCTGACTATTGTCTAAGTACATAGCTGAAGTCTCGACGGTTCTCCAACTCTTGTCTATGTGAACTAACGAACGAATTTTATTTTCAAAAGGTCACAAATCGGACACGCCTATGTATTTATAGCTGTTTGGTGTGACATGTAGGCCTTCAATTATTCTAAGTCATGACATATAAGGGTGGGTGGCACTTCCCTTCCTTATCGCGTTTCCTTCCTAGATATTTCACAGACAAATCTAAACATTGCCATACATCCATTTTTATGAGACCGTGTCGATCCCCGAGCCGTGCAAGTAGCAAAATTTAGGAGCGTTCATTTGAAATCCGTTCGTGCCGCACCGCGCGTAATTGCGTACGTTGAACATGACCATGTCATAGTCGTGTGATAAGTACTGACCAATGAATAAAAGAGCACGTGATTATTGTCCCATGATGCATATGTTCTGTTTCTGACCATTGAGAAAATGGCCGGGTTGATCCAAAATCCGTACAAAGAAGCCCAAAGAGCGGTGATTCAGTTTCTTTCATTTGAAGGATGTCAACCAGTGGACATTCATCGAAGAATGCAGGCAGCGTACGGTAACAAATATGTGTCGAAGACAACAGTGACAGACTGTGCACGAATTTTTCGGAAAGGACGTCAGTTCACGACAGATCTTCGACGGCCGGTTCAAGCGCATATTCTTGCAACAGAAAAAAAAAAAAAAAACCATCGCCAAAATTGATGCAGCAGTACAGATGAACCGTTGTCGAAGCATACGTTCGCCAACGAAATTGGGACAATTCAAAAGGTTGTTCGTAAGAAACTGCAATATCGGAAAGAGTGTTCACAGTGGGTACCACGGATGTTGACCGACCACCAAAAAGAGGAATGCATGGGATGGTGTTTGAACCACTTGCTGCGTTACAGAGTGGAGGGTGATGAATTTCTCTTCCGCATAATCGCAGGCGATGAATCATGGTGTCACCACTTTGAGCCGAGCAGCAAAAGACAGAGCATGCAATGGAAGCATGCTGGATCACCAAAAGTCAAAAAATTCAAGTTACAGGTTTCCGCTGGTAAGGTAATGCTGAGCGCATTTTTTGATCATGAATTGCTATTGTTGGCCGACTTTAGAGAACCTGTTGTCAACATCAACTCTACCCACTACTTGGAAACACTAGACAATCTGCAAGAAGCCATCAAGAATAAACGACCTGTCATGCTTTCTCGCGGTGTGATTTTGTTGCACGATAATGCTCGTCCGCATGTTGCAAAGATTGTGCAGGAGGCATTAGCTTGGAAGACGTGGGAAATTCTGCAACATCCAGCCTATAGTCCTGATTTGTCACCATGTGATTTTCATTTGTTCGGACCTCTAAACAATAGCTCTTAAGGGGCAACGATTTCACACAGATGTGTGAACGCGGTAAACACTTGGTTCAGTGAGCAACCACAATCCATTTTTGCGGACGGCATTCACCGCCTACCTAAGCAATAGGATGCTTGCCTGAATGCCTACGGCGACTTCTTCTGACCAACCCATGGTGCATAATTCATTCAAAATGAATGCTTTCTTTAATTCTACCACACCAGTTAATGTTTCTTTCATTGGAACGGGTTTCAAATGAACGACCTTATATAATCCTGGAATTGAACCCAAGATCTCGATCTTGGCAGACAAGCGCACTAACTTCTGTCACACAGTGGTCCATTTTGTCTTGCTTGCTTGTGTTCGTTGGCTTGAGCTCCAACGCGAAGTCCTGTATGTCGGATGAAGGCATCCTGTTGTCCAACATCAGTGTGATGTCATACAGGACCTGAGGTTTGCGTGAGTATCCGTTGTCCCATGTCTAGCTTATTGGTGTGCAGACTCGGTGGTTCCTCGCCGTACAGGCAGACACTCTCCGACTTCGGAGGAATCGGCGTCCTACTGACTTTAGCCAGGACCCCGAAGGGACCTGTTGCCCAGGACGCTCGACGAGGACGCATCAATAGGTCTTGGCCAGTATATAACCCGGCTCTGGTGCCTTGGAAACACCTCTGCGTCCCGCCCATTTTGTCTAAATGATCACCCTTAAATTATAAAACGTGTATATGTGTGCGTGAGCGAGGCAAGGGAGAAAGCGATACATAGACGGACAGACGGACGAACAGACGGGCGGACAGATATATATATATATATATATATATATATATATATATATATATATATATATATATATATATATATATATATATATATAGGTGTGAGGTAGGTAGGTAGATAGATAGATAGATAGATAGATAGATAGATAGATAGATAGATAGATAGATAGATAGATAGATAGATAGATAGATAGATAGATAGATCGACAGATGGGTGGGTGGGTGGATGGCGAAAGAGAAGGAGGGAGAGAGGGAAAGAGAGAGAATGTGTGTGTCATGACGTTAACATGTTGAACAGAATCCAGCACACACCGAGACGTGTAACAAATGATGGTAGCCAGAAAATAGCTGCTTGAGGTGTCTTCGCCGATGTAGTGAAACAGCGTGTCTCGCCAGGAGCGATCTGTGGAGGGAAAGGGGCGTAGGGAGGTATATAGTACCCTGACACTGTTTGTTTAGTTGCCCACTTGAAAGCACGCCATAGGGTGACGCTTGACCTGCTGGTCTGTGGGCCCCATAACCCCGGGTGTGTGTGTGTGTGCTTGTGTGCGTGCGTGCACGCGCGCGCTACAGTCCAGGAAGTACGGATTCGTGTATGGAGTGGACCAATAGTTGGACAGACACAAGAAATCATTTGAAAACAGTTACCGACTGTATACAAACTTTGGGAGTCCCGGTGTCGCAGTAAATAGTGATAACTAAGATGGATCAACAAAGAGTAAAAAAGAAAAATAAATATCAGTATAACTAAATTAGTGAAAATAAACCATTGTTGTGAAAGGAACAGTTTAGTTTAGTTTAGTCAACGGATCAACATCACGGCACACGGGTGTAACCCATAAGTGCTCCGTTCTACTTCTAACTCAAGCCTGAGGCAGGAGAATATCGGCTCAGTGCACGAACTCCGTAGCACCAGCGAGGATCCTGAAATACTTTGGTTAGATTTTTAACTCGAAATTTTGCCCGGGCAGCGCCCGTAGGCTACTCTTTTTCGATTTCCAACTGCCAAGGGATATTTTTTTACGTGCGCAACAAGATACACGGGCGTCCTATCTCACTACACAGAGACCAGGGGGTGTTACTAGACGTCCACGTGAAAAAATCCCGGCCCTCAACGGGACTTGAACCCGGGACCTCCAGCACTCGAGGCGGACACCATACCTCGAGACCACTCGTCCCCCCACACAGGACTATAGAACTGTTAAACCACACAATCAACTGCCTTTATTATAACCAAGGTTGAAGGAGCACGTTGAACGAGGTGGGCGGTTTGTTTTTCTTTCTACAAATCGGATCGGATCGGTATCGCAGTGGCTAGCACGCTTGCGTACTTGCCCGGGGTTCATGTGTTCGAATTTCTCCCGAAGCAGATTTTCGAAAATTCACGTAGGCTCAAAGTTCGACTCAGTCTAAAATGAGCAGGAGGAAATGTCATCAGAAGTAAAGGCGGTCGGCGTCATATTGGATATTGGCTGCATCACCCATAGACTGCCAGCTGGTCTATACAATAAATATAGGGTTTGCACCATATACCCCATACAACCGAAGCTGCGGTTAAGGGTATTGTATTCCACTTTATAGCAAACGATTTGAATGCATGCAAAATGACAGATAATAAACAGCATATTCACACTAACGCTATGCTACCAATCTCAAACCTGGAATTTATCCAAATTACACCTTGGCAAAATCAACATCTGCAAAATGAGATGCCTGAGGAGAGCTGCCAACTTAACAACCCGAGACTGAGTAAGAAATGCTATTATCAGACAGACTGTGGGATCAACACCTTGTGCCACATTTATTGAAAGACAGAAGATCGAGTGGTTTCGCCATGTCGTTAGAATGCAACACCAGCAGCTACCATCACTGGCCTTACATCAAAGATCATCTGCGACGAGACCACGAGGACGTCCAAGCAGAAAATAGATTGATGACATCAAAGACATTGTGCAACCACACGGAATGACACTATCCAGTGCCGCCCACCGGGCGCTGGAAGGCAAATTATTCCTCCCCACGACGCTTGACGACAGAAGTGGAAGATGATGATGATGATGATGAACAACGATGTGAAAGCAAACATCGGTGTGCTTAATTATTCATAGCAAAGGTATGAGTGCCAGTTATTCAGAAAGCAATTGCAAACTACTGAGCGTAAATATACCCAGTAAAGCACAAAGTCATATAAATGATGGGGTTGACTGCTACGTCCTGTAAAGGACGTGAGGCTAACTTTAGTTTATATAGACGTTTGGAGCCGCGGTGGTGCAGAGGCTAGCATACTCGCCTGCCGGCCCCTTTGTCATGTGTTCAAATTCCCTTCAGCGCGAGAATTATTTTAGTAAACTGACTTGAGCTGCCAGGTAAACCCAGCCTACAACGAGTACCAATAATTTTCCTGGGAAGTTACGGCGGCCAGCGCAATATAGACCACATCACTCAACGAGAGCCGAGTGGTCTAAACAATTGCAACCGTATACCCAAAACACCTCATGTCATGAAAAGAGGTCAGTTACTTGCTTCTATAAAGGATCTTTTTAAATGCTGCATCTCGTCAGATGCACACTATAGAGTTATATATCAGGTGAAAATATACTTTGACTTAAGTATTTAAAACACAGTCACTAATAATTTTCAAATATGGAGCATGGGTTATATCCACTGAAATACCAACATTAAAACGAAATCTTTCTGTCTGCACAATATTTATTGGAACCGCCTAATTACTAAAGCCTCGGTGTATTTTACTCCTTGTGTTTAGCTTATCTGTTCATAATTGACGAGATGCAGCGAGGTATGCCAGGCAATAAATGGTCCAACTAATTGTTTGTGGCTTGTGTGATTAAATTCACAAAGGAAGTACATTATTTTGAACTTTGAAACCTATCGAGGTAATCTATTCTGATCTTATTGTCACGAATCTTCCGTGTCTTCCTTGTTTTTTTTTGGTTTTGTTTACTTACTGATCGCAAGCCTTTCCAACAATGATATTAAACGTTTCCCCACCCTTTGAAAATAAAGTTCGTTCGTTCGTTCGTTACTCTTCAAGTCTGTCTTCTTTTTCATTGCGCTCCCCGAATCCATAATTATGTACTGTACTGACATCTTTATGGTTTCTCAATTTAGCAGCAAAGCCTCTCAAAATAATATTTGTTTTCTCCAATGTTGAACTAAATTAAGTCAATATTGATCCATTTTTGTTTAGCATGTTCCGTTAAAATAAAGAGACCAGTTATGTGCAGATTAAAGCGAGGAGTAAAACAAAAGTATGTTTGATCATCGGATCTCTTGTCTCTGTATAGGGAATTAATAACCAGAGAGATCAAAGAAGAGCTAGAAATACGAATTAGAGGTTATTATATATAGACAATATACGCTATGAAGATCACTCGATATTGATAGCTGAAAACGCAGAAGATCTACAGCTGTTGGAGATTTTAATAATAGAGAATGCGGAAAATTGGACTCTTCTTGAATATCAAGAAAACGAAAACAATAGTTGTATAACATAAAAACGCAACGTCAGAATGTGATAGAGCAATAGAAAAAAAAAACGTAATCAAGTTAATACACTGGAATATCGGAGCAAAATGAGAACAACATATGAAAGGTACTTGACAGAGATTAAGGACAGAATATATAAAACAAAAGCTGCATTTCAGAAAATTAAAACTATCTTATACAGTAAGTGACTGTCATTGACTGAACTCTTTGGTGGCTTTTTATGAGGGTGAAAACTAGTGCAGTAATGTCAATTCTTACATTCAGTGTTGAGTATTAATTATCAGAAAGAGAGTGTTGAAATGTTATTTAGAACCTGTTCTACTACTTGGCAGTGAATCACAGAACGTTTGATCACAGTTCCCCTTGTACCTTGCGGTGTCGAGGTGAAGTATAAACAGCAGGAGAGTGCCCGTCCATCATCTCATCTTGTTCCCCTTGTACCTTGCGGTGTCGAGGTGAAGTATAAACAGCAGGAGAGTGCCCGTCCATAATCTCATCTTGTTCCTCTTGTATCTTGCTGTGTCGAGGTGAAGTATAAACAGCAGGAGAGTGCCCGTCCATCATCTCATCTTGTTCCCCTTGTACCTTGCGGTGTCGAGGTGAAGTATAAACAGCGGGAGAGTGCCCGTTTATGGGCTTCATGTATCGAGATTCCCATGGACTCTGCTATTCCCTCTGTCCATCGTTTACGTGGTCGGCCTCTTCTTCTGCTTCCATTTGGTCTGTATATCATTGCTTGTTGCGGTATGCTGTTAGTTGGTAACCTGGTTATATGGCCAAACCATTTGACTTGTTGCCTTCTAATAAAATCACGGGACGTGAAAGAACGAAATAAAAAGAGTTGGGAGGCAACGAAGATGTGTTTTCTAAGACGAATGTCTGACATACCTTGGACTGTCAGAGAAACAAGTAATCATTGCCTGGAAACCGCTAAGATAGCAGAACATATACAGTCACAAGGAGGAGACGGGCGGCGTTCTTTGGTCATAGGGCATATTGAAAAACACCGTTAGGCACGCTGCGGTAAAACTATCGCAAACTGAGAAAGATAAGTGGTGAGAAATTAAATCTCAAAACTAAGAGGAAAAGAAAACGCCAAACAAAAAAAACAAACAAACAAACAAACATGAAATACGTATTACGAGTAGAGAATAGAATGGGTATTAGAACAGTGTGTAAAGAAACAACTTAAGCACAGTTTAAGGGAGGACAGAAAAAAGGGGGGGGGGGGGGAGACAATACAACGCAAAATACCAAATAAATACATACACAAATCAATGATTTCAATAACAAAAGAACACACACGTCAACGGGTTGCCTGAAAATCAAAGAAGACAAAATCATGACGGTCAAGGATCACATTTCAGGTCAGAGTTTGTGAAAGACATTGACAACAATTCGCGCGAGGAGCGGTTTGATATTCCCAATAACAATGGGCCGCCAGATTTGAAGATCGGAGATGATATTCTGTTATCCATATGAAATCCGACAGGACCCCGTGTCCCGGTAGCATTATGCCTGAAATAATCAATGCCTTAGAAGAATATGGAATAGAGCAGGCGATCATTCTGCTAAACACACTATGTGATAACGGATGACCTTTATAGTTAGTCTTTCCTCTTGGGCCTAAGGCGGCGCATAGGGCAGAAGTCGTGGCTCTTCATGTTTGTGTGTAGCACTAACATTTAGAGCCAGAAATCTGATTCTGTAACAACAATTGCAATCCTTAACTGATTCAGTGCTGATGGATAATATATCACTTAATGTGACATAACAAAAGGACGTTTTCCATGACTGTTGTTTTCAAGTCACTGTGACGTTAGGTACCACCACAATGTGTCTGTTTACGAGATAGAAACTAATGAGTTAGTTTTCTTCAATATTTGCCAGGGAGTTAGTTTTCTTCACTGTGTGCTAATGAGTTAGTTTTCTTCACTGTTTGCTAATGAGTTAGTTTTTCTTCAATGTTCACATATTGCAGACTGTCAGTGTTGGTCTTCTTGAATTCTGGGATACATCGTAAACACCTACATACGTAACCCTGACCTTGGCCTTGCTAAATCCCCACATTATAACAGGGTCGTGCGTATGTGAAATTTATACTGTATAAAGGGTACGCTGTGGCAAAGGGGTTGCAAACGCAATTCGCAATCCCGCATACCGTGTTCGAACAACTGCTGGCGATTTGGAAGCAGACCCCCTTGCGTTGGTTTTCATAAAATGTTATGAGTGCCAGTCGTTTTGAAATCAATGGTGAATTATTGAACGTAAACTTGCCAAAAAATCACAGTCAAAAATGCTAGGATTGACTGCGAAGTCCTGCAAAGGATATGCAACTAAATCTGTTAATATGTAGCTAAATACAACCACTGCCCTATACAAAGGCTTGTGAAAGCCGGCTGCAATCCTTTGAGAGTTACACGACGTGTTAGCGCAGATAAGGCTGTGAATAGACAACACATCTGAATTTGTTTGTTTGCTTTCGTTCCCTCGCTATGAACTCACTCGTAATCCATTCTATTGCTGCTACTTCTTGTGCACTGATGTTTGCGTGTGGATTAGCTTTCTCTGTTATCAGTGTCTTTCGCCATCAGGCAAACCCACTCCGACTTCAGATGTAACAAATCTCAATGGTTGGGAAGTTCTTTGCCTTGTTCCGCGCACCTGGTATTGATTTGCGTGACTGATAGCGTGTTTCAGAGAATCGTTTGATTGCTCGGACAGCTGGTTGCTATGTGTAGTGGCGGCAATGCGCCGTGTATCCTGACGGCAACACGCCATGTGTCTTGGCGGCAACACGCCTTATACAACACACGCCTTTATTTTATATTTAACAGTCTCCAATTTCAGATGATACAAAACAGGAAAGTAACCCCAAGGGAGAAACTGCCTTTCGGGTGTGAAATGCTAGGCCTTCACGCATTCTAGGTTTGTGGCCAGTTACCTTCACCACAACAATCTCCTTCCCAGACAAATCCAAAGTTAGTGGCACGTCTTTTACATGACGTCGTAATTAACCCATATTTGTTTTTGGTTGTTTGTGATTTTCTGCGCAATTTTACATTCTGTAGTTTGTCATTGATTTCTGAATCACCGCCGCTTATATCATTGTGATAATCAATAGATTGCGGTCTGCTTCCAAATCACATTGGCTGATTTCGAACCTGTTTTGCGGGATTGTGAAACTGCGTTCTCTGCCACAGCCGCCGTCAATCCCCGGGTATGAGGTAGACAATACAAACTTTCAGTGTACACTGACCCTAGCAAGCCAGCAGGGCATCTTCATACTGCTGGTAGAAAAACTAAGAAGTATAATCGGGCACTCTCCCGCTGTTTATACTTCATCTCGACACCGCAAGGTATAAGGGGAACCTGATGAGATGAGATGAGTGTGCATTGTGCTAGCTTCTTTCTTTCTTTCTTTCTTTCTTTCTTTCTTTCTTTCTTTCTTTCTTTCTTTCTTTCTTTCTTTCTTTCTTTCTTTTCTTTCTTTCTTTTCTTTCTTTCTTTCATTCTTTCTTTCTTTCTTTCTTTCTTTCTTTCTTTCTTTCTTTCTTTTCTGTCTATTTAATGTACAACATTGACTAAACGTGTATGTGTGAATTATGGTATAACAGTGGTTCTCAACCGGTGGGGAATTTCCCCCCCCCCCAGGGGGGAATTTCAGGGTTTCCAGGGGGGGGGGGGGAATGAAGACCATTTCAAGATCGTGTTAATACAAGAACCGATTACTTGACATAGTTTTTCCCTTCATACTTTACAGTTATGTATGTCTCGTCCTTCTAAAATTCATTTTATAAAGTAAGTAGACCCACAAATCATGTTTTATGTGGATGTCTAGACTTGTTTTAGTATATGCTATTACATTTGCCTTCCAATTTTACGTATACTGTGTAGGGGTGAGGGGATTTTTAGATAGAAATATGAAAGGGGGGGGAATGACGTTCTGAAAATACGGTGAAGGGGGGAACGGGCCAAATTTTTGATAGGAAAGGGGGGGGGGGGGAATGGCGTTCTGAAAATATGGTGAAGGGGGGAATGGGCCAAAAAAGGTTGAGAACCACTGTGGTATAACGAGTACACACCTGAATTCTTACTTTGCAGAGACAAGACAACCCCTCTATTTAAAATAAATTTAAAAAAAATAGAAAAACAAGTAAGGTTATGTGAAGAGTTATGTTTAGACTTTGTAGGACTATCATCTGGTTGGGATAGTGACTGCCGCTTGCATTAAGGATGAACTACATGTTTCATAGAGGACCTTTGTGTTGGCATTCTGGCGACAGCATTATGTACAGTGAAAGTTTTTACATCTGTCCGAGGTTGTTTTGTTGCGTGAACTGCATTTCGGAGATAAAATGGCGTGGCTAACATGGGGCAGTGAGGAACATTTTATGTGATATTCACTGGCACAAGAACGGAGCATAATGGGGACGACCCGTTGCTGTGATGTTGGAACCACGACTGAACTAAACTGAAGATTTATGACCATCACATTTTTATAGGCTTGAGTGCATGAAGGAATAGGTAGTTAGTCTTTACCTCCCGTAGCGAATGAAAAAACTGACATCGAACCCCTGTCCGACCGCGCTCTGGCATGATATAGTGTGTATTTTTAATGACTGTGCAGTATTTGAAAATATTGCCGGTCCAAGTTTTGCATTCACCCTCTGTAAAGTTCATGCAACATAATAGGTAAATACAAAACTTGGACAGGCAATATTTTCAAACACTGCACAGTCATTACAAATACACACTGTATCACTATCAGCGTAACGTGCTATCGGTTACACTGACGCCAGCGCCCCCTATCAGCCTGTCTATATTTGTATCTGTGTTGTTGTTGTTGTTGTTGTTGTTGTTTGTCCATCAAGAATGATGATGACCATTCATTTCATCCAGTGGGGTTGAAAGTATGGAGCCGTGGGTTCTAAGATGGCTGATAAGGCCTATTTTGGCTCGAAATGTTCTTTGACAATGTGGGCAAGGAATGCTTGACGTTTCTGGAGGGGGATTTCCTGCAGTGGTTTTTCTGTCCTGCCTTTTCTTCACAGCTCTTGCAGTCCTGGTTGCCTCACATATGACTGCACCCTTGCGTAATGATGCACGCCACGAATTTCGGTCTCTGGCTGCAGCCTCCCAGGTGTCATGATGAATTCCAAAAGCCTTCAGTGAAATTTTCAGAGTGTCTTTAAAGCGTTTCCTCTGGCCACCTTGGGAGCGTTTACCACAACGCAGTTCGCTGTAAAAAATTCGTTTAGGGAGCCTGTGATCTGGCATGCGAGTCAAGTGACCAGCCCAGCGAATCTGATTCTTCATCAGTAGAGTGTGGATACTGGGCATGGATGCTCTTTCTAGGACTTCAGTGTCTGGAATCTTGTCTTGCCATTTAATCTTCAGTAGCTTCCTTAGGCAGACTGTGTGGAAGTGGTTTAATTTCCTAGCGTGTCGCTGATAAACAGTCCAGGTTTCACAAGCATATAGCAGTGTGGATAATACAACTGCTTTGTAGACTTTTAGCTTTGTTTGCAGGCTTATTCCAGTTCTGTCCCATACATTCTTGTACAGTCTGCCAAAGGCCGCACTGGCCTTGGAGATTCTTGCATTCACTTCGTCATCAATTGTGGCAGCTTGTGACACAGTGCTGCCAAGATAGGTGAATTTGTCCACAACACTTAGTCTATGATCATTCACTTTGATATTCGGCACAGTGTGATTATTCCCTGGAGCTGGCTGGTACATAACTACAGTCTTCTCCAAGTTGATATTGAGCCCAAAGTTGGCACAGGCATGTGAGAAAGCTGAAACATTATGTTGCATGTCCGCCTCTGAGTTGGCGTACAGAGCGCAATCATCAGCAAACAGGAGCTCTCTGACGGTGTCGCTGTTAATTTTGGTTTTAGCTTTCAGCCTTCTGAGATTGAATAACTTTCCATCCATACGGTAGTTGATGTCTATTCCAATGTCGTCGTTCTCGAAGGCATTCATCAGCATGGCTGAAAACATGAGGCTGAACAGTGTTGGTGCCAGGACACATCCTTGCTTCACTCCATTGGTGACAGGAAAGGGTTCAGACAGTTCGCCATTTTCCTGTACTCTTGCCTGCATGCCATCATGAAATAGCCGCACTATTTGGACAAACTTTCGTGGACAGCCATATTTTGCCATAATCTTCCACAGTCCTTCTCTGCTGACTGTATCAAAAGCCTTGGTAAGGTCAATGAAAGTGGAGAACATTTCGCAGTTCTGTTCCTGACATTTCTCTTGCAGCTGCCTTGCAGCGAAAATCATGTCAACAGTTCCACGTTCTTTTCTGAAGCCACACTGACTCTCAGGAAGAAGACCTTGATCGAGATGGGCTGTGAGGCGATTGAGAAGAATTCTGGCGAGTATCTTCCCTGCAATTGAAAGCAAGGAGATGCCTCGGTGGTTGTCACAGGATTGGCGGTTTCCTTTACGTTTGTAAAGGTGGACTATTGACGCGTCCTTGAAATCTTGTGGCATGGTCTCGTTCACCCATATGTTTGTAAAGACTTGGTGAAGCTGCTCTGTTAGGACCGGCCCACCTGCCTTGTATATCTCTGCTGGGATGGAGTCAGGACCAGGTGCCTTGCCGCTGGAGAGTTGCTGGATGGCTTTGTTTACTTCCACTATGGTTGGCAGGTCATCAAGTGTCTCATTGGTAGGAACTTGAGGAAGGCAGTTGATGGTTTCATCATCGAAGAAGGAAGTTGCATTTAAGATGTTGCTGAAATGCTCTGCCCAGCGTTGAAGGATTTCTTTCTTATCGGTGATCAATGTTCCCCCATCTGCACTGAGGAGGGGAACTATGCCTGGTGATGTAGGACCATAGACCGCTTTCAGTGAGTCGTAGAAGTTTTTCATATCATGTCTGTCAGCAAAGCCCTGAATTTCATCAGCTTTGCTGCTCAGCCAGGAGTCCCGCATGTGCCGAAGTTTCTGCTGCACTACTCTCTGAATGTTCTTGAAGGCATCTTTTTTTGATGTTGACTTTGGGTCATTCAAATGTGCCTTGAGGAGAAGATGTTTCTCGGCCAGCAATTGGTTGATGTCTTCGGAATTTTCATCAAACCAGTCTTTATGCTTTCGGGGGGCTGGACCCAGGATTTCCATAGCAGTGTTGTAAATTATGTCCTTTAGGGCTCTCCATTCTGTTTCTGTATCCTGTTTAGCTGCAGCATTTGGCTTGAGGCGGTCTTCCAGCATATTTTCAAACGACTGCTGCATTTTCTTGCTGTTTAGGCGGGTGACATTTAGCTTTTTTTGCATTTTCACCCCTTGAGGACGCCGTGGTGGCCTGATGTGAATGTTTATTTTCGAGACAATGAGACGATGGTCTGTCCAACATTCGGCACCACACATGGATTTTGTCACTCGGACGTCTTGTCTGTCACTCCTCCTGACAATGACATAGTCAATGAGGTGCCAGTGTTTCGAGCGAGGGTGCATCCACGATGTCCTATTTCTCATGGGGAGACGGAAAATTGTGTTCGTAATCAGGAGATCATGTTCGGCACATGTCTGAAGGAGGCGGAGTCCATTGCTGTTACAATTTCCGACTCCATGCTTTCCAATAATGCCACTCCAAGAGGTGGTGTCCGTGCCTACTCTGGCATTGAAATCCCCAAGGAGTATAAGTTTGTCTCCTTTGGGAACAGATGTTAATACATTGTGCAGGTCCTCATAGAACTTGTTCTTGACATCATCTTCGTTGGTCATAGTTGGTGCGTAGACACTCACAATGGTTGCATGCTTCCTTCCATTCAGCAGGGGCAACTTCATGGTCATGAGCCTGTCGTTTATAGCCTTTGGAAATCCAGCTAATTTGCCGACCAGGGCCGACTTAATGGCAAATCCCACACCGGATTGGCGTCTTTCCTCGCTTTTCCTTCCACTCCAGAAAAATGTGTAGCCGGCACCTATTTCACAGATTTGGCCTTCTTCTGCAAGTCGTGTCTCGCTCAAGGCTGCAATGTCGATGTTGTACCTGCCCAGCTCTCTCCCAATCAGTGCTGTTCGTCTCTCTGGACCCGACGCGCCGTCTCTGTCAAGTAGGGTGCGTACATTCCAAGTTCCAATTGTTAAGGGAATATGGTTTACTCTTTTAGCTTTGCTTGTTTTATCTTTGTTTGTATGTCGACCGCAGTTAAGGGTACCCACCAACCGCGGCTAGCTGGTTAGGTAGTGATGGAGCAGACAATGTTTAGGGCACCTTTTCTAGCCCCTTCCTCATGCTATGGAGGTGAGCAGTGTGTTCCTATAGAGGGCTGCTCAGTCGCTCAGGGGGCTGCCGAATCCCACTGCTGCTCCGGTCAGTAGAAGACGACCATATGGCCTGAGCCGCCTGTGTGCAGGTCTGCGACTACGGCTGCCAGCGTACCCACGCCTGCCGCTTCGCCGCTCGCCCATCGCCACAGGGCTTGAAGGTGATATATGACGTTGGATGAAGAATGACTTGCGCGATGACTTGGATTAAAGTGAGGAAGAGTTGCGCAATTCGTCGACCTCACTCTCTCGCCTGAGTCCATCTGAGTCCAGTGGCAAGACAAGTCGAGACGACTGGAGACGAATACAGGTTTATTTGTATCTATTACCACTATGACAACCACTCTGCATCGAAGCGGTTACTGACGCAATTTGTAATCTCGCATACCGCGTTCGAAACACAGCTGCGGGCGATTTGGCAGCAGACCGCCTTGCGTTGGTTCCTACGCAATGGTATGAGTGCTGGTCGCTCAGAAAGTAGTCGCATGCTACTGAACGCAAATTTGCCAAGAAATCACACCCAGCCAAATAACGCTGGCGTTGACTTCCACGTCCTGTAAAGGATATGCAGCTAACTAACCACTATGAACCACTACCACTATTTCTACTATGTATATAACCATCTGTTAGTTAGTTTGTTTTGTTGTAAGGCAAACAACTCGCAACAAAAGTAAAACACACTATTGGACAGAGATCACCATGGCCGAATGGATAACAGTGTTCGCTTTTAAATTTCCGGTGTGCTGATGCTGAGGTAGTGGGTTCAACTCCTACACCGGTTACCTAGACTAAAGTGTTGACTTATCATCCTTGACCTGGGGACCTAAATTACAAGTACCTCAGAAGTCGGGATGGGTTGGTTCTCCTGATGGCTAATAACGAAAGCTAATCCTTACACAAAAATCAGTCCTGGACAATAGAAGTACAGTAAATCCTCGGTCTTCGTCGATAATCCTCCCGAAAACAATCGGCGAAATTCGAAACCGACGAAAACCGAGCCAATTATTTCCATATGAATCAATGTAAATCCAATTAATTCGTTCTAGACACTCCAAAATACATACCAAAAACACATTTTACAGAGAATAAATATAGTGTTTAACACTTTCTTTCGGCTCCTGACTTGTCTGAACTCGTACCTTCGCCGTGCCTAGTAACACTGTGTATGCCTCTTGAACTTTTCAAACTATCCTCCGTTGGCATTTAAATCACCAAGTACACTAGTACTCTTCCCATGATTTCCTCCAAAACAGAATCGCCATCTGTTTTTGATTTCTCCAAATTAATAATAACTGTTCTGTCGTTTATTGTCTATATAGTACCTTGCGGTGTATGGCAGGGAGGTCTTGAGCCTGAAGAATTAAGGCCGCCTGGCTAGTGCAGTCGCCGCGAACTGTGCAGGTTAGGATTTTCTTTTTGCCCCCGACAGAAAAATATCCACACCTTACCGAGGATTCGAACCCGGTCTCAGGAAGGAGAATCCGGCAATCTAGCCACTCGGCCAGCCACTCCTCATAATAACTGTTCGGCATCTTCAATTGTTTGCGATCTCTGTTTGGATAGCACATTCAGGCTTTGCGCTACATTAGCCTCCATTATTTCTTCCTATTTCGCCACAGTGGAACTTATCGTGGATGGCAACTTCCCGTACATGCGGCCGTTTTCAGCAACCTTAATGCCGCTCTACTATTTTTCAATGATTTCCTTATTCAACTCGATCGTTTTCCTGCCTTCTTCTTCGAAGGACTGCTGGCTTTGGAGACTTTCTTTGATCCCATGATGAAGCTAACAGGAAATTGTTAACTTATTAGCAAGGCATGCTCAGACAACGAGAAACAACGCAGAACTGAGCAGAAGAACTCGTGGGTCCCTTTGTTTTTGCAAAATTAGCAGCGAGTTCCCTGTTTGCACGCCGACGAAATCCGAGGCAACCGACGAAAACCTAGACACATTTTCCTTGAAAAAAAATAGACGAATACCGAAATCGACGAAAACCGAAGGCAACGAAACCCGAGGTTTTACTGTAGTTAACGATGACAGTTAAATTCATACATGAGACATTGCAGTTATAGGCAAATTTCAAGTGAACGAAAGAAGTAGAGGTCTAGAAGTAGTAGTGCGTGAAAGAACTACGCTTGAGTTGAAATAGAACGAACGAAAAAAAAAAGCTATTGGATTTTAATATATGTGCGATTAGTAATAAAACAGGTGGCCACCTACCGTATTTCCCCGAAAATAAGACCTGGTCTTACATTCATTTTAGCTTAAAAAATATGCACTAGGGTTTATTTTCGGGGGATGTCTTATATGTTTTTTTTTTTTTTTCAGATACAAAAAATCTACATTTATTCATGTACAAAATTCTACATTTATTCAAATACATTCATGTCATCTTCTTCTGGAACATCGTTATAAATAACTCTCCAAATCCCGACTCCGACTGGTCATTCAGCAATAAGTTTCTCATTCTAGCTGACAAATCCCGGCTAGGGCTTGTTTCAGGGTAAAAGCTCCTGAAAAATCGTGCTAGGGCTTAGTATAGGGGTAGGTCTTATTTTCGGGAAAACACGGTAAAACGATGTACTATGTCGCATTCAGTGGTTAATTCAACACAGTTCATCATCATCAAGTGCCGTGCCGGCTGGCGTAGGCGTTCATGGCTCTCCACAGATCTCGGTCTTTGGTTTTCTGGATCAACTCTGCTGCTGATATTCCTCCGTGCCACCGTCTCACAGTTATTTAACAAATTGTCCTTTTAGTTGTTAAAAGTGCATAATAATTAGGTCGGATCGTCCGCCCTGGAGAGTTGGTCGCCTGTGTGCATCAACGCACTGCATACCAACCAGAAACGGCACTATGTCTGTCTGTCTGTCTGTCTGTCTGTCTGTCTGTCTGTCTGTCTGTCTGTCTGTCCATCCGTCCGCCTGTCCGTCCTTCCGTCCGTCCTTCCGTCCGTCGGTCCATCCATCTGTCTGTCTGGTTGGATAGATGGATGGGTGGGTGTGTGTGTGTGTGTCTGTGCGTAGGCGGTGTGTGTGTGTGTGTGTGTGTGTGTGTGTGTGTGTGTGTAAACGTGATCATGTCGATTACATTTCTTTGAGTGTATCATTGCTTTCCGGCATGGCACATGATTGATTGATTGATTGATTGATTGATTGATCATTGGGTTCAGTATCCCTATTCTCTCTTCACCCCCCGCCCCCCCTCCCCATCAATAATGACTGTCTACCTAACCTACCGCTACTGTTCATTCTTCACACGGCATAACATATCATAACTTATCCATACAATATGGGGAATAACACACACATACAGACACAGCTGTTTCATAAGCAGCCGCGTTAATAGTCGGGCACCATATGGTGCAGGAGCTGAAGGGAAAGTGATCTATGTTTTCGCGGTTTTCCATCATATGTTAGATTACTTGGGGTTGCGACATGCCAGAGGAGTTGTGATATAGGCGGTCTATATATAACCAGTCTTCTTTAGGAAAGATAATTGATAAAACTGTATAACTATTGATTACCACATACAGAATAGACACGGGAAAGTAATATTAGTTTAGTTTAGTCGTCGGATCAACATCACGGCACACGGTTTAACCCATAAGTGCTCCGTTTTCCTCCTAACTCAAACCTGAGATTGGAGAAACTGTCGTGTCCTCCTTTAAAGTGTCGTCCCTGGAGTGAGGAGATCCGACACCCACATTATAATATTTTTTTTTTCCTCTCAATATTCTGGAGAATCCACCAGCTTCCGTCCAACACACTCCATCAGCCTATGGACACCTTTTCCTATCACTCTCACACTGTCGTACTATGCCCCCTTCTCATACTTCCCCAACGCAACATACTCAACAACTCTTGCTTCTAGAAATTAATAAAGAGTAATTTATTAAAATAAAAGTGTAACGTATATGAGACGTGTATGTGAAGAAAATGTGTGACGTGTTCTATAAAGTGTGTAGACTCTGACTCTCAGACAGCAACCCAGTCAGCTGATCCCAGCAAAGATAGACCACAGCACGGTACGTGTGCTGTTATTTCCTCGAGAGGAGATTGGAATCAACATGCACATCTTTAACCTGATTATCTGTTGGGATTAGTTACTGACTTTTTGTCTACACTCCTCTCTTCCGTCTTATCATCCATATATCCCTTTCTTTCACTCTCTCTCTAGTTTTCCCTCAACACATACTCCGACAACAGTTCTTTTTAACATTAAATAAAAGATTTATTTATAAAACTATGTCTTGTGTATGGATGGGTATTGTCTGTGTAGTTGCTAGTGTTCTTCTGGTGTGGCTGCTAGATAAAATGTAGATAGATAGTCTTCGTGTCTTTCTCTCGTCTCTTCTCTCGGCTAAAGTACAGGACGATATATAGACACCACAGAACGATCTCACCCTGACGGCTCCGTCTGCTTGCGTCTGTAGATAAATCCGTTCTTTGTAATGAAAATGTTCACCACTGTATCAATGTACTTAACCCGCTCACTATTTGCTGTCCGCTTAAAATGAATGTTCGTTGTTTTCGTATAGCGTTCTTTAATCCATTCTGGAACAACACATCGAGATTCTAAAATGTTCTATTAGTGTTCTGTAAAAGTTCTACACTCGATATTTTGTAATTGATATATGCCCTTGGTACGCACTTTGCTACTCTATGAGATTGAGTCATTTGAGCTTTTCCATTAGCTCATCTGATCTTTATTATTCTTTCTCTGTCGTCCTTAATTCTTCCGGTGAGACTTCTATTCTTTCTTTTCTCCTGCACAAGTGTCGTGCTTTATTACTTTAAAGGGCTTTCTTGTGGGTTATCAACACTGAGTGATCTGGACCACAGCCATCTGTATTCTCTTATTTGATACGTCTCGCACTGGTATGGAAACCTTATTTAGGCATCTATGTTCCTTTATAGAATTAATGTAAATCCACGAATCGAAATTTATCCGCATCCAAGCACTTTATCCCATTATAAGGGAGGATATTTCTTTTCATTACAGGACACATAATTCTATCTTCTCGTCCAGTTGGGAATACACACACTAAACTGACAAAGAAAGTGGCTACTCTTTATAGGTCAGTCTATGTCGCATAATCCTTGACATTGCTGGACAAAGCAAATTCAGACTTCATTATCCCTTGTCAGTGGAAAATTTCTGATCTCGAACTTTTCCGTTGTTTAATACAACCAAACCGCATTCTGCTGTCCAGTCTTAGTCGCAAACCTACCTCCAGAACGCAATAGGCTGGTCCATGATACTGTCTGTCTTTGTAGCAAACCAATTTTTCCACTCTACAGGTCACCTGTGTTGTAGTCGACTCTCCCGCCTTGACCTACATACACTGCGCTGGTCAATCCGTTGTTTATATCCTTCTGTTTCATTAACCCTTCTGCTCCCTGGGTGTTCGCTGTATACAGTCGTCGATCTGGGAATCACTAACATTCAGCATTTCACGACATAGGCCCCCTCTTAAGAGATTAGACCGCGTCGAATCTTTCTCACTGTAGGTTTGATTCCCATGATCCACAACCCTAGGCTTCTTCCTCTGGATCTGGATGTCTGGATAAGAAATCTGCTCCTACATTCTCCTTTCCCGGGATGTATTCCACTGTGAAGTGGTATGGTTGCAGCAACAATGACCATCTCATCAGTCTGGCGTTTAACTTCTGTGATGTAGCTAGGAACATCAAGGGTTGATGATCTGACTGGACCGTAAACTGTACTCCGTACAAGTATGGTTGAAATTTTTGTACAGCCCATACGAGTGACAAGCACTCTCTTTCAACCGTTGAATAATTTTTCTCTGCCGGTAGAAGTTTCTTACTGGCATACGCTACCGGTTTCAAAATTGAAGCATCGTCTATTCCTTCTTGTAATAAGGCTGCTCCAATACCGATCCCACTCGCATCTGTTCTTAGCACAAATGGCTTTGTGAGGTCTGGAAGTTGTAGAACTGGCTTGTTCACCAACGCTTCCTTTAATTGACTGTAGGCCTCCTCACATTCTGGCGTCCATATAACTGCATCGGGAAGTCCTTTTTTTAAGGTCTCTGTTAATGGATTTCCCAGTTCGGTAAAATGAGAATGAACTTTTGATAAAATCCACACAATGATAGGAAGGATCTTATATCTTTCTTGGTTTTAGGCCTCGAAGCTCGTCTGACTTTTTCCAGGTTCTTCGCCTCCGGGACAATTTTCCCGGGAGTGATGGTATGACCTAGAAATTCCAGAGTTTGGTAACCAATCATGCACTTGGTTGGTCGCGCCGTCAGCCCGGCTTCCCGGAGCCGATCGAAAACTCTCTCTAAGGATCCCAAATGGTCATCTAATCGGTCACTGGCAATCAGTATATCATCCATGAATGAGATAATGGCTGGGTCACGTAGAGGATCCAACAACGCTCTCATCATGCGAGTAAACACACTAGGCGCATTACTGAGTCCAAAAGGCATGACATTGAACTCATAGTGTCCCGTAGGTGTGCTGAAAGCTAGTAGATGTCGAACTTCTGGTTTGACCGGGATCTGATAATAACCCCTACTCAGATCTACTTTAGAGAAATACTTGGCCTTATGGAGCCTGGCGAACAACTGGGTTGGATTCGGCAACGGTTCCACTTGGAACTGGGTATGACTATTTAAAAGTCTATAGTCAATGCACAGCCGGTGTTCTCCACTCGGTTTTCGTAACAACACCACTCCAGCATTATAGGGGGATGTGGATGGTGCAATCACCTCATCCTCCAACAGTTTCTGTATCTCCTCCTCCAAAGCCTTCTCTTTAGCAAATGGTACTGGGTAGATTTTTTGGCGAACCGGATCCTGCGTAGTTAAGGTCATCTCGAACTCAACCAGCTCCGTCCGTCCTGGTTTATCCGTCAGGATCTGCTTATGGGATTTGAGAACCTGGTCAATTTTTTTCCTCTCTTGAAGAGTCAGATCAGGGTTCACCTGTACTTCCCGATAAGTTTCCTGATTTAGTAGAGGATACTCCCTCCCCTCATCTGGTCCGGTTTCAGTTTCCACTGCTACCGCCATTGCCATGAGATGGGCTGCTCCTTCCCGGGTTCTTTCTGCATATTTTCTCAAGAGATTAATATGAAAAATCTTCGATTTTCCCCGGATCCGTATTTGATAGTTGGTTCTGGATACCATCCTTTCCACGGGAAATGGTCCTTGCCAGCCTATCTCCAGTTTGTTGTTTCCCGTTGGGAGTAACAACAAGACTTTGTCTCCCACCTCAAGAGCTCTGTCTCTAGACTTACGGTTATAGTATTCCGCATGTCTCTTTCTGGCCTTTCTCAAGTTTCGAGTGGCCAGAGCCCAGCCCGTGTGAAGTTTTTCCTTCAGTTCCTCCACGTATTTGTACGAGGAGATCACCTCTTCTGAGGTTTCTTCTTCCGTCCAACTCCTCAATAACGCTTCCAATGGTCCCTTGATTGGTCGACCAAACAGCAGAGTTGCTGGCGGTACTCCTGTTGAGCCATGTGGCACTTCCCTATAAGCAAAAAGGGCTGCCGGGATGTATTCATCCCACCTATCCGGTTTTTCCTGGGCCAATTTCCTGAGCATTGTCATCAACGTGCCGTTGAAACGCTCTACTTGTCCATTAGCTTGAGGGTGGTAAGGACTGGTATGTATATGGTTGGAGTGGAACACCCCAAATACCTCCTCCATGAGTTTCCCACAAAACTGTGACCCATTATCCGTCAGAATCTGATTAGGGAAGCCTAATCTGGTAAAACCTCCATCAGGCATCAGCCACTCTTTTCGAGTCAATGGTTGACAATGGTATGGCTTCACTCCACATTGAACAGCAATCCACCATAGTGAGGATATACATGTTCCTCTTCTTAGTCCTAGGAAGAGGCCCCACGATGTCGATAGCTACCCTCTCGAAGGAGAGTTCATAACGGGCATTTCACCTAACACCACCGGCGCTGTCCAGTGTTTTGGGGCCACCCGCTGACACTCTGGGCATGACTTTACATACCGACTCACATCTCCCGTCAATCCTGGCCAATAATAATGACAGGAAATCCGCTGCATGGTGGCGGCGATACCCATGTGTCCACTGAACGAAATGGTATGCCCCATCTGAAGAATTTGGGCACGGTAGGCCTTCGGGACTACCAATTGACCGTGTAGGTTGTCTCCCCTTCCGGCTCGCCGGTATAGCAGCCGATTCTTCATGTAGTACTGTCCGCGTTTGGGTGGAACAGCACTCTTCTGCAACTTCTTGTAGCACGGACGTAAACTATCATCCTCACTCTGGGCCGTTCGTAACTCCCCTGGCATTGGGTTTGAAAATCCTTTCCTCTGCCTGATCCGTTTCCTTCTGAGAGCGTGTCTGCATAGCTCCCATGTGAATTGGTTCCTTAGGCATTCCCAGAAAGACATACCGGCAACCGAGGATGACTGGAAATATGGGATCACTCAATACGGCGGCCTTGATTGTGCCAGTGACGTATCTTGACCGAATCTCCACTTGAGCAATGGGTAACTTCATGGCTACAGCACTCTTAGTCGCAGGCTGTATCTCCATGGTCTCCCCTGTGAGTTGTTCGGGGGATACTAGATCCGCCGAAATCACCGCTTCCCCATCCAGTCCCGTATCGTATAAACATTGGACTGGTTGTCCATTCACCTCAATCAATTCCACCACCGAGGGTCTCCCTTGGTCCGGAATGTCCTCCCCCTCCTCGACTTTTCCCTGGGATTCCTCGAGGGGTTCATCGAGGTGTGTTTTCGAAGGGACCATCATTTGCCTTGCCTCGGCATTCGGTAGTCGTATGGGTTTTCGACCTGCAGTGTGTGCACCATGTTCCCTTCCTATGTTTCCGTGTGTCCTTTTTGTTCCTTTCTCCTTCCCCGACCTCAGCCGTGTCTGTGATCACCTTCTTATGATTCACTTGGCATGCCGCGAAGTAAGGATTTTTCGGTTTCGATCTGCAGTCTTTTTTTTGTGTACTTAGTTCTGCCGCCTCCCCATGTACCTCTACGAATCGCTCCGCCAGCTTATTCACAACATCAATCCGTTCCGCCCCTTGTTCTCCCAAGAAGGTTCTGAGAGGTTTCGACATTTGCTTTCGCATCTGGTCGACCACCATCATCTCTTCGAGACTCTCATAATCCCTCTTGAATTCTGCCAAGTCCATCCATTTCTGGAGATAGGATTTCAGCCTTAGACTGTATGCGGCGAATAGCTCTCCCGGCTCTCGTCTAGACGATCTAAACTTTTTCCGATATGTTTGTGCTGTGACTTCATAATGTTTCATCAAAGCTGCTTTCAATTCCTCGTACTGATTTTCCTGTCCTGGTGGTAGGCGTGTGTAGACCTCGTACCCTGAACCACGTAACGCCTGGGATACTTTAAGAGCCCATCTGGATCTTTCCAGTCCCATAGCGATTGCCATAGCCTCGAACCGATCCAAAAACTGGAATATCTTTTCTTTACTTTCATCGTAGACCGCCAAGGGAAACTTCATGGCATGGTAACCCTGTCCACTCATGTAGGTTGCCCCAGGTGAAGATGAACTTCCTTCTGCTGCATCTATTTCACCCTTAGTTTGTGTCTTGAGTTCTAACTCTTTCAAGCGGTATTCATGTTCCATTTCTTGTCTCCTGGCATTCTGTTCCATTTCCAGTTTCTTGGTCTCCTGGTCCATTTTCTTGGCTTCTTGTTCCATTTCCAGTCGCTTGGTCTCCTGGTCCATTTTCTTGGCTTCTTGTTCCATTTCCAGTCGCTTGGTCTCCACCTCTATTCTTCTCACTTCCAACTCAGTCTTTCGATCTTCTCGTTCCGCCTGACGAATCTCTCGCTCTCTTTCTTGGATGTAATCAGTTAAGTCTGAACCAGCCAACCCAATTTCCTCTCCGTTTGCTCTCAGTTCTGCTGTAGTTACTTTAGGAGTTGCCATAGTTACAGCAGATAAGTCAGCAAGTTGAGTAAAGATCCCTCAAGGCAGAAAAGAAGTACTCACTATACAATTATATTCCACCTAGAACCTATATCATTATCTATGTCTATCTAATATTATAAACCTACGACACCCCACCGTACATCACAACCACTCTCTCATCCACAAGAGGAGATATAGGATAAAGACTTATGTAGACGTGTGACCGTGTGACTAGGTATGTAATGTCTTACCACCTATCCACATTCACTCTGTCTGGAACTTTCTCACTGCAAAGTCACCAGCATTAATGAAATGTTTCTACCATATATGTAATGGCACCATATATCCAATGGACGTCCTTCCATTAAAAGTCATCAATATATACTTATATTCCTTCCAATCAGTATGTCCCAACATGTAGGTACTCCGCTATGCCTGTGCCAATATGCAAGTACCTCTCTCTATGCATATGCCTCTTTATGCTTTTAGGTCATATGAGTATTATGTATGTACGTATCCCGCTGCTCCCACCATTTTATGTGCTGTTATTTCCTCGAGAGGAGATTGGAATCAACATGCACATCTTTAACCTGATTATCTGTTGGGATTAGTTACTGACTTTTTGTCTACACTCCTCTCTTCCGTCTTATCATCCATATATCCCTTTCTTTCACTCTCTCTCTAGTTTTCCCTCAACACATACTCCGACAACAGTTCTTTTTAACATTAAATAAAAGATTTATTTATAAAACTATGTCTTGTGTATGGATGGGTATTGTCTGTGTAGTTGCTAGTGTTCTTCTGGTGTGGCTGCTAGATAAAATGTAGATAGATAGTCTTCGTGTCTTTCTCTCGTCTCTTCTCTCGGCTAAAGTACAGGACGATATATAGACACCACAGAACGATCTCACCCTGACGGCTCCGTCTGCTTGCGTCTGTAGATAAATCCGTTCTTTGTAATGAAAATGTTCACCACTGTATCAATGTACTTAACCCGCTCACTATTTGCTGTCCGCTTAAAATGAATGTTCGTTGTTTTCGTATAGCGTTCTTTAATCCATTCTGGAACAACACATCGAGATTCTAAAATGTTCTATTAGTGTTCTGTAAAAGTTCTACACTCGATATTTTGTAATTGATATATGCCCTTGGTACGCACTTTGCTACTCTATGAGATTGAGTCATTTGAGCTTTTCCATTAGCTCATCTGATCTTTATTATTCTTTCTCTGTCGTCCTTAATTCTTCCGGTGAGACTTCTATTCTTTCTTTTCTCCTGCACAAGTGTCGTGCTTTATTACTTTAAAGGCTTTCTTGTGGGTTATCAACACTGAGTGATCTGGACCACAGCCATCTGTATTCTCTTATTTGATACGTCTCGCACTGGTATGGAAACCTTATTTAGGCATCTATGTTCCTTTATAGAATTAATGTAAATCCACGAATCGAAATTTATCCGCATCCAAGCACTTTATCCCATTATAAGGGAGGATATTTCTTTTCATTACAGGACACATAATTCTATCTTCTCGTCCAGTTGGGAATACACACACTCAACTGACAAAGAAAGTGGCTACTCTTTATAGGTCAGTCTATGTCGCATAATCCTTGACATTGCTGGACAAAGCAAATTCAGACTTCATTATCCCTTGTCAGTGGAAAATTTCTGATCTCGAACTTTTCCGTTGTTTAATACAACCAAACCGCATTCTGCTGTCCAGTCTTAGTCGCAAACCTACCTCCAGAACACAATAGGCTGGTCCATGATACTGTCTGTCTTTGTAGCAAACCCATTTTTCCACTCTACAGGTCACCTGTGTTGTAGTCGACTCTCCCGCCTTGACCTACATACACATGCGCTGGTCAATCCGTTGTTTATATCCTTCTGTTTCATTAACCCTTCTGCTCCCTGGGTGTTCGCTGTATACAGTCGTCGATCTGGGAATCACTAACATTCAGCATTTCACGACAGTACGTCAGAACATGTACTTCTCACCCGTTGCCGAAACCATCTTGCCGGATACTGCTTTGCCTCTGTAGACCTCTGGTAATCCAATTTCATGAACCTCCGAAATAGACACCGGTGGTATTAACAGTTAATCATGGACCGGTTGCACTCTACACAATGTCCGTTCCTATCGTTCCTTAAAAAAACTGCACAAGTCCTTTGTAGTGTGTACACCGTCATTAATGTTAATTGTTAATGTGATTGATCCTCACTCGTGTCTATCTAGCCTCACGTATAATGTCTTGTGTTCTATTACACGAGATTATATAACACTAGGTAACTATTAGACTGTTCTCATTTAGTTACTACTGTCTGATGCTGTGTGGTGCATCAGTACGCATCACTCTCTTTGGTGAATCAACTTCCTTCTAGCTTTAGTTACGTTCTGTATGCAACTTTATTGATTGTTGAACTGGTGTTCTTCCGAATGGGATTGGATTTTTTCCCAAAAACTTGTTGAGTTTCCTTGGATCTGGTAGGGAACCTAGGATAGAAACAACACATCTGGTGATAGTACTAGTCACTGATCCTTTCGGCTGAGTGTAAGCCTATCACCTTGCTTAATGATCTTTAGCTAACTAGACTTAGTCATAGAGCAGATTAGCTACCCACCTAGAGCCGAATCAGGCTATGACAAAGAAAAAATCAGCAAACAGAATGCGGAACCCCGCCCACCAGGGACACCTACGGGAAGATCCCAATTATCCCTCATTACTCAATTCTCAACTAGTAAAGCTTATCAACACTTCACTAATCTATTTTAGCTAACAGAGCCAAGTATCACTTCACTACTCTAGCTAGTTTCCACTAACAGTGCTAATCATCACACTATAGTTTAACAAGGCTACTGCCTAAAGTAATTATAACAAATATATTATAATAGGTTATACCTTAAATGGCACTACTGCAGTCCTATCAATCATATCTACATCGGCCATTATAGGCACGTGCAAAATTAAGTCACTAATTAACACACGGTAGATATTATTTCCACTAAGCACTGCAGTGCCCTGGCACTCTGACTAGAGCATTTTTCAAGTCCCCCCTAGTTGATCCCAACTCGGGTTTATATGGCAAACCACCAAAGTTGGCCACGTGACGTTATCCTTTATGCCCCCACACAGGTGGCACAGTGGCAGATCATCCCTTGTCAAGAATCCATTTTCCTGGCTTTAGTCCTGTCAAAGTTGTCAGTAATAGTTTAGATTCTCAAACAAGCCAGCGAGTTTCTGTCGAGTTACAACAAAGAGTTGCAAATAACCCAGTCAATCCTCTCGATGTGCCGGAAACCAAGAATTGACAGATGCACTGTTTTCTCCCTAGTCGGGCACTTCCGACCTGTTGATAAACTGTCAATCTTCTGTTCCGTGGTGACAATCCCAGCAGCCATTTCCGTCTGATGTCCGGCAGTATAGATGACAAACGGAACCATTCCATATCCTAAGCCGACAATCATATGTGATTCTAACTGTTAATGAACTGCCAACTCGATGTATCCATTCCTTCTCACTCACCACCAAATGTGTTTATGGGCTGACACGATGTAACCTGTGCAGCTGTGTTTACTCTGTTAGTACGACTGTTGTGGCCTAGAAAATATACGCCACGCAAACGTCGGTATTATTAGCTGGTTAACTCATGGCGCTCGTGACAGAAACTCAGCTCAATGTACGAACTCCGTTGCATCGGCGAGGATCCTGAAATACTTTGGGTAGATTTTTAACTCGAAATTTTGCCCGGGCAACGCCGTTAGGCTACTCTTTTTTCGATTTCCAACTGCCAAGGGATTTTTCTACGTGCGCAACAATACACACGGGCGTCCGATCTCACTATCCAGAGACCAGGGGAAATGTTATTACTGGAAGTCCAGGTGGTGGATTTTTTAAATAAATCCCGGTCCTCACCGGGGCCTGAACCCGGGACCTCCAGCACTCGAGACGGACACCATACCTCGAGACCACTCAGCCCCCTCTACTGTTCATTCTTTACACGGCATAACATATCATAACTTACCCACATAGTATGGGGAATAACACTCACATACACACACAAGTAATATTTATCAGAGGGCACACTAAACAGCAGAAAATTGATAGTTACAGGCGCACTAAATTTGAATTCGTCATTTTCCAAAAGCCGGTGTAAATCACAAACTTTAATTTCTAAACGATGTCCGAGCTTGGTTGATGAACCTCTAGCCGGGTGAGCTTGGAAGAAAAGTTGGTTGAAACTTCCTTAAAAAATGTCGCTTAAAAGTCGACAGGGTCGACTTCATAGCACCAGGTTGTTATCCCATATGGCTCGGTCTCTATCCGCAGCGTAGAAAGCGTCGCACAAAGCACAAACTCCGTAGCTCTAGCGACTACCCACAGGAGTGTTAGAAAAATTTCACTCGTGAACCGACGGACGCTTCCCGGAATCGAGCCCACAACGTTCGGAGCGCGAGTCAAACGGCTTGACCACTTCGCCACAAAGACTCCCCTGACACTTCCTTGGCATTGGACACCACGCACTCTAGCCAGGTGAGCTTGGAAGAAAAGGCGGTTCAATCTTCCTTGGCACTGGACACTATAAACGGGCCAACAGACACCCAAACCGAATATACGAGGGGGCTTCAAATGAAAACCTTAAATATTTTTATTTTATTTAGCCGAATATATACTGAAAAAGCTTTGTTGTTTGTCCATCAAGAATGATGATGACCATTCATTTCATCCAATGGGGTTGAAAGTCTGGAGCCGTGAGTTCTAAGATGGCTGATGCCCGCAGAAGTCGGATGTGTCGGCCTAACGGCGCAAGAACGCAGCTCTGCTGTAAACTCCGGATGGACGCAGAAGAAGAGGATGGCTGATGAGGCCTATTTTGGCTCGAAATGTTCTTTGACAATGTGGACAAAGAATGTTTGACGTTCCAAGAGGAGGATCTCCTGCAGTGGTTTTTCTGTCCAGCCTTTTCTTCACAGCTCTTGTAGTCATGGTTGCTACACTCGTGACTGCACCCTTATGTAATGATGCACGCCACGGATTACGGTCTTTAGCAGCAGTCTCCCAGGTGTCAAGATGAATTTCAAAAGCTTTCAGTGAGATTTTCAGATTGTCTTTAAAGCGTTTCCTATGGCCGCCTTGGGAGCGTTTATCACAACGCAGCTGAAAAAGTAAGGAACAAATGTATCATTTGTCGATGTAGTCACCACTGCATTCAATGCATGTTCTCCAGCGCTGATACAGTGCTTGGATTACTGTAGAATAACATTCTCTTGGTCGCGTGTGCTGAATCTCTTCACCGGACCGAAAAGTCTGCCACAGATGCCACGTCGTTTTGAAACCTCCAGCCTTGGATTCAAACCTCATCTCTGTTTAGTGGCATAATTATCCAGTGATTCACCCTGTACAGAAACTTACCTCTATTACAGTTTTTGTGCGTCATTTCTTTAACCGCTATTGTGTTCTAGTGGCATGTGGGACCAGAAGGAGCAGCGGTATTGTAATGGCTGGAAGGTAGATATGGTAGTGGCTAGACGTAGATATGGTAGTGGCTAGACGTAGATATGGTAGTGGCTAGACGTAGATATGGTAGTGGCTAGATGTAGATATGGTAGTGGCTAGACGTAGATATGATAGTGGCTAGATGTAGATATGGTAGTGGCTAGACGTAGATGTGGTAGTGGCTAGATGTAGATATAATAGTGGCTAGATGTAGATATGATAGTGGCTAGACGTAGATATGGTAGTGGCTAGATGTAGATATGGTAGTGGCTAGACGTAGATATGGTAGTGGCTAGACGTAGATATGGTAGTGGCTAGACGTAGATATGGTAGTGGCTAGATGTAGATATGATAGTGGCTAGATGTAGATATGGTAGTGGCTATATGTAGATATGGTAGTGGCCAGATGTAGATATGGTAGTGGCTAGACGTAGATATGGTAGTGGCTAGATGTAGATATGGTAGTGGCTAGATGTAGATATGGTAGTGGCTATATGTAGATATGGGAGTGGCTAGACGGATATATGGTAGTGGCTAGACGTAGATATGGTAGTGGCTAAACGTAGATATGGTAGTGGCTAGATGTAGATATGGTAGTGGCTAGATGTAGATATGGTTGTGGCTAGATGTAGATATGGTAGTGGCTAGATGTAGATATGGTAGTGGCTATATGTAGATATGGGAGTGGCTAGACGGATATATGGTAGTGGCTAGACGTAGATATGGTAGTGGCTAAACGTAGATATGGTAGTGGCTAGATGTAGATATGGTAGTGGCTAGATGTAGATATGGTAGTGGCTAGATGTAGATATGGTAGTGGCTAGATGTAGATATGGTAGTGGCTAGACGTAGATATGGTAGTGGCTAAACGTAGATATGGTAGTGGCTAGATGTAAATATGGTAGTGGCTAAACGTAGATATGGTAGTGGCTAGACGTAGCTATGGTAGACGTAGCTGGAGCTACGGAGTTCGTGCTTTGTGCACGACGCTTTCGGCAATTATTAAATTTGACCTGGGCTCCCAGGTCGTCCAGGATGGGTGCCATGAAATGTCTTGGTACGGAGAGCCGACCTACGAGATATTGACCGCTTCGACCACCGAGTCCCAATTGATTTCTACAAATATGGGAGTAATACTATGTGTCCATAGCGAATTAAGGTCTGTCAAAGGATACTTTGCTTTACTTTAATTTAAGCCACTGCTTTCCGTCTTGGCAGTGACCTTTCTGGTCGATGACCGTAGCCGTTGTATCTATGAACAGATTGTTTCATGTCGGTGCTAACTTGAGACCAGAACCAACAACTAGCTGTCGGCTGCCACCAAGCTCAATCCAACACATGTTTATATTGTGTCACGTTACCTTGTTTGGGGGAGAGGTGTGGGGAGATTTTGTTAGTATTTCTGCTGAAATGTTCAGTACTTCCGCTAAATATAAAGAATTCATTTATGTAAGCAGTGTTTCCGTTAAATATCAAGTATTCATTTATACAAGCTGTATTTCCGCTAAATATCAAGTATTAATTTATTTAAGGAGTGATGGATCAGCATGGTTGCATGGAATGGACAAGAGCTCTCGTTCCTAAACATCCGGTGTGCTGATGTCGAGTTGGCGGGTTCAAACCCTACACCAGTTATTGGACTAAAATTTTGACTACTCGTCCTTGACTAGGGGGAATAAATTACAATAACCTCTGAAGTCGGAGTAGGTTTGCCTAATGGCGAGGGACACTGTTGATAGGGAAAGCTAATCCACACGCACAATTCAGTCCAGAGCATTAGAAGTAGTATGGACTACGCTCGAGTTCAAAGCGAGCGAGAAAAAGCAGATAATTGTCATAGTCTTGTTTGTTATACATTTTATTTATATGTTATATTCTCACTGTTTAGTTTGTTGCGTTAAACATGACTATATCTTTTATCTTTTAGATCGCTGTATTGCTTCTCTTGAATAAATATCGGTTGTATATGTTTGTTTACTTACTAATAATTACAACAGAAAGGTAAAACAAAGGATTTAGTCTGAATAACAGTAAAACAGAAGTAGCTGTCATTATAAAGAAACATTGTACAAGGTGTAACTTTAATGACTGCAGTGTTTGAAAATATTGCCGGTCAATGTTTTGTATTTACCTATTATGTTGAATGAACTTTACAGAGGGTGAATACAAAACTTGGACCGGCAATATTTTCAAACACTGCACAGTCATTAATGATACACCCTGTATATCCTAATGCAACATCAAGGTGAATGGGAATTATCTCAAACAAGTCAATGTAATTAAGTATTTGAGTTCTTTAATAACAGTAGATCATCATCATCATCATCACCACCATCATCACCATCATCATCATCATCATCATCATCATCATCATCATCATCATCATCATCATCATCATCATCATCATCATCATCATCATCATCATCATCATCATCATCATCGTCATCATCGTCGTCGTCGTCGTCGTCGTCGTCATCATCATCCTCATCCTCCTCATCCTCATCCTCCGCCTCCTCCTCCTCCTCCTCATCATCATCATCATCATCATCATCATCATCATCGTCGTCGTCGTCCTCCTCCTCCTCATCATCATCATCATCATCATGTGCCATAGCGATTCTTGTTCTCATCGTTTCAAGACACCTCCCATCAGATGTTATAACTGTTCCAAGATAGTTGTACGGATTGACTTGTTTAAAAATATTACCATTTACTCGTATATTAATTAACATGTTGCATTAATCGTGTTCGTAATTTAACAGCAGATGGAAGATATTTAAGGAAGTTACACGTAGACTAGCACAAACAAAGGCAGCATTTCACAAGATGAAGAATATTCTCTGTGATTTATCTTTGTCAGTCGATGTGAGAAGAAAAGTTCTTAAGAACTATATTGAGTCAATCCTGATGTACGGAAGCGAAGCATGGGCAATTAGCAAACACGTGAGAAGTTATGTGGAAGCTATGGAGATGCAGTTTAATAAAAGAATTATGAGAACATGGTGGACGGATAGGAAGAGAAAAAAACTGTCATTTACTGCCAATATAGTACCTTGCGGTGTATGGCAGAGGGGTCTTTGAGCCTGAGGAATAAAGGCCGCCTGGCTAGTGCAGTCGCCGCGAACTGTGCAGGTTAGGATTTTCTTTTTGCCCCCGACAGAAAAAAATCCCACACCTTACCAAGGGATCGAACCCGGGTCTCCCGAATGAGAGTCCGGCGTTCTAGCCACTCGGCCAGCCGCTCCTCGATAGGAAGAGCAATGAAGAAATCTTAAAAGAAGTTCACTTAGAAAAAGAACTGGTTACTCTCAGCAGAAGGGGGTAGTCCACATTCTTTGGCATGTCATGAATAGATGCAAGCTGGACTATGTCATCAGAACCGAAACGTTGGAAGGGAGGAGACCAAGAGAGAAGATGCTAGATATTTTGACATCTTGGCATGGAGGAACATCAGTATCAGAAAATAAAAGACTGGCGGCACACGAAACAGAGGGCTGCGGACAGACATGATCACCAACGCCACACGGCATGGGCCATAAGAAATCTGCTCACTAACTACCATTCCCGCTTTATTCCTTGTCATTTCTGGCGAAGAATAACAGAAATAGTCTACTATTTGGTCACGTTAATTGTCAAGCACTATATATCACTAGAACGTGCGTGAACCCCTTTCAATGCAATGTTCTACCCACTAACTACCATTCCCACTATCTTTATTTGTCATTGCTGGTGAAAAATAACAGAAATGGTCGACTATTTTTGTCACGCTTATGCCAAACATTATATGCATACACCAAGAACGTGTGTCAGTTCCTTTCATTACGATGTTTTCTGTGAACTTCGCTCGATGTTTGCAAACTCCGCATTGTTTGCGGAAATGAGAGATAAAACGGGGAATTTATTATAGTCGTTACATCATTACACATTGTACCCCAAAAAAAAAAAAAAAATCAGCTTTAAGAGGATGACAAGTGCCAGGAGTCTGATTACCAATTTCGATGGTTTCCATAGTGACAACATGTTCTAGATTCTGCTTGCGGTGACTTGTTCAAGGTTGTCAGTGGTCTGTTCGTTTTACTCTTGGAAACGTTAACAGTCTTGGCCTAACCACGGTCAGTCTGTATACGCTGGGATGGATTGTGAGCGATATGACATCCAAATATACCTTTTGTGATTTTCCAGTACCAGTTTTGTACAATCATTGGTTTCTGTGCTTGGAGAGGAGAAAGATAGCTCTACAACACAATTCCTATGGGCATGGTAGTTTGGTACCGGGTTAAGAGAAACATCTATACATATCCTGACTCCGATAGATGCAAGATCTTTTCAGGGCTGAGACGAGCCGTGACGTGTGACAGATAGGCCTTCAAAAGTTAGATTTTTAAGAGCAAGCATCTTTCCCATTGCAACTTACGCCTGTGAGACTTGGACACTTACTAAACAAGCTGAGCAGCGCATAAATGCCTTTGAGTATAAATGTTATAGACGGTTTCTAAGGATATGGTGGATACAGAAAAGAACAAGATCTGAATATTGAAGAAGATTGGCTACTAAAGGCGATAAAACAAAGAAAATTGAAATATTTGGGTCACGTGAAACGTCATGAAAGTTTGGAGAGAACAGTAATGGAGGGGTATATGCCAGGAAAGAGAGGAAGAGGAATGCCAAAGAGAAGATGGGTGCAGGATGTGGCGGATGATCTCCAGATGTATGTATTGGACGCGGGACAGCTTATGGCGGAGAAGTTTTCCCGAACTGTTGTTATGGGAGCCAGGTTATGAAAAGAACATACGACTGAATGAATGAATGAATGAATGAATGAATGAATGAATGAATAATGAATGAATGAATTTTCCATAGCTTTCTGAACGACTGATGTTCAAACCACTGCGAAAACCAACGCAAAGCGACCTGCTCCCAAATCACCAGCGGCTGGCTTCGAACCTGGTATAACTGGATTGTGAAACCGCTGTACAGTTCCATTCAGCTGTATAGTTCCATTCAGCTGTATAGTTCCATTCAGCTGTATAGTTCCATTCAGCTGTATAGTTCCATTCAGCTGTATAGTTCCATTCAGCTGTATAGTTCCATTCAGCTGTATAGTTCCATTCAGATGTATAGTTCCATTCAGCTGTATACTTCCATTCCGCTGTATAGTTCCATTCAGCCGTATAGTTATATTTCAGCTGTATAGTTCCTGTCAGCTGTATAGTTATATTTCAGCTGTATAGTTCCATTCAGATGTATAGTTATATTTTAGCTTTATAGTTCCATTAAACTGTATAGTTATATTTCAGCTGTATAGTTCTATTCAGCTGTATAGTTATATTTCAGCTGTATAGTCCCATTCAGCTGTATGGTTTTATTTCAGCTGTATAGTTCCATTCAGCTGTATAGTTATATTTCAGCTGTATAGTTCCATTCAGCTGTATAGTTATATTTCAGCTGTATGGTTCCATTCAGTTGTATGGTTATATTTCAGCTGTATAGTTCCATTCAGCTGTATAGTTATATTTCAGCTGTATATTTCCATTCAGCTTATAGTTATATTTCAGCTGTATAGTTCCATTCAGCTGTATAGTTCTATTCAGCTGTATAGGTATATTTCAGCTGTATAGTTCCATTCAGCTGTATACGTCCATTTAGCTGTATAGTTCCATTCAGCTGTATAGTTATATTTCAGCTGTATAGTTCCATTCAGCTGTATAGTTCCATTCAGCTGTATAGTTATATTTCAGCTGTATAGTTCCATTCAGCCGGCTTCGTGGCTTAGAGGTTATGACTTTTCTCCGTAATCTCGCATACTCTCGTGGTTAACGTGATGACGGTGAGAATCAGCAATGGTTCGAATCGCATCGATAACTTACGGGGTATGTGAGCCGCCGCTCAGAAAGCAATGGCAAACTACTGAGCGTAATCTTGCCAAGAAATCAACATACAGCTGAAAGATGCTGGTGTTGACAGCAATGTCCTGTAAAGGATATGCAAAAAAAAAAAAAAAAAAGTTCCATTCAGCTGTATAGTTATTTTTCAGCTGTATAGTTCCATTCAGCTGTATGGTTATATTTCAACTGCATAGTTCCATTCAGCTGTATGGTTATATTTCAACTGTATAGTTCCATTCAGCTGTATAGTTATATTTCAGCTGTATAGTTTCATTCAAATGTATGGTTATATTTCAGCTTATAGTTCCATTCAGCTGTATAGTTATATTTCAGCTGTATAGTTCCATTCAGCTGTATAGTTATATTTCAGCTATGTTGTTCTGCTTCAGCTGGTTAGTTCTACGAACTACGTGAAATGATCCAGCAAATGTTTCATTCCTAGACATTTCCTGTTTATGTTTTAATTTTAATACATTTTATAAGTGCATGTTTTTCTGTAGATCTGTTTGTGTTGTTCGCGAAGATGACTATTATGATCGAAACGTCGCTTCGTTGTGTTCGTGGTGTAACTTATTTTCATCTTATCACTTATTTGTTATCACCATTGATTCCCCCCCCCCCCCTCCCCCCAATCCCCAGTGATTTACGTTTGCTGTATTGTAGTTCGTTGTAAGGTTCGGACACGGTGTCCGTGTTCATTATCTCTCACTGTTTCTCCAGGAGTTACACTATTAGTTCTACCCGGCTTTATATTTTTACTGGGTTCTTATTTCCTATTATTATATCCCGCTGCAGCCGTTACTTCTCTGATCTATTATTAGTTCTACTCAGCTTTATAATTCTACCGGGCGTTTATTTTTTAAAAGCCAGTACTGTTTCATTGGACTCTTGAGCTGGCAGTGCCTGATCCTACACCCCACTCTCCACTGCAGAAGAAAGATGAGATACCTCAGGGTGTCGGTGGCGAACTGGCCTGGGTGTCAGGTTACCAGATGGTCAGTGGGAGCCCTGTGGATCCCCTTCATCAGTAGACCATATATTTACAATATTAATGACATTTTAATCCCCGCAACGAATATGATAGACCGGCACGTCACTGCTCGGTGTCACAGGTGCACTTGGCGCTCACAGTGTGTGTGGTAACGACACCATCACAGTGTGTGTATAGTAAAAAACAAACACCACTGGGTGTGTATGGAAAGACACCACCACAGTGTGTGTATGGTAAAACACCACACAGCGTGTGTATGGTAGAACACCACCACAGTGTGTGTATGGTAAAACACCACCGCGGTGTGTGTATGGTTAAAAAATAAATCACAGTGAGTGTATGGTAAAAAAAAAAACCATCACAGTATGTGTATGGTAAAGACACTTTCATAGTTTGTGTATGGTAAAACATCACCACTGTGTGTGCATGGTAAAACACCACCACAGTGTGTCTATGATAAAAAAAAACACATCAAAGTGTGATTATGATAAAAAAAACAACATCACAGTATGTGTATGGTAAAGACACTACCACAGTGTGAGTATCGCAAAACACCACTACAGTGTGTGTATGGTAAAACACCACAGTGGGTGTATGGTATAACACCACCACAGTATGTGTGTGGTAAAACACCACCACAGTGTGTGTATGGTAAAACACCACCACATTGTGTGTATGGTAAAACACCACCACAGTATGTGTATGGTAAAACACCACCACGGTGTGTGTATGATAAAACACCACCACATTGTGTGTATGGTAAAACACCACCACAGTGTGTGTATAGTAAAACACCCCCACAGTGGGTGAATAGTAAAACACCACCACGGCGTGTGTATGGTAAAACACCACCACAGTATGTGTATGGTAAAACCCACCTCGGTGTGTGTATGATAAAACACCACAACAGTGTGTGTATGGTAAAACACCACCACATTGTGTGTATGGTAAAAAAAAAAAATCACTGTGTGTGTATGGTAAAAAAACAAATTGACCATCACAGTATGTGTATGGTAAAGACACTTTCACAGTTTGTGTATGGTA
The DNA here is from genome assembly GCA_014155875.1 of Cepaea nemoralis. NCBI lineage: Eukaryota > Metazoa > Mollusca > Gastropoda > Stylommatophora > Helicidae > Cepaea > Cepaea nemoralis. The sequence goes on along the minus strand of JACEFZ010001189.1, from coordinate 126,760 downwards.
AAACACCACCACAGTGTGTGTATGGTAAAACACCACCGCGGTGTGTGTATGGTAAAACACCACCACGGTGTGTGTATGGTAAAACATCACCATTGTGTGTGTATGGTAAAACACCACCATTGTGTGTGTATGGTAAAACACCACCACGGTGGGTGTATGGTAAAACACCACCACGGTGTGTGTATGGTAAAACACCACCACAGTGTGTGTATGGTAAAACACCACCATTATGTGTATGGTAAAACACCACCACAGTGTGTGTATGGTAAAACACCACCACGGTGTGTGTATGGTAAAACACCACCACGGTGTGTGTATGGTAAAACACCACCACAGTGTGTGTATGGTAAAACACCACCACGGTGTGTGTATGGTAAAACACCACCACAGTGTGTGTATGGTAAAACACCACCACAGTGTGTGTATGGTAAAACACCACCATTGTGTGTGTATGGTAAAACACCACCACGGTGTGTGTATGGTAAAACACCACCACAGTGTGTGTATGGTAAAACACTACCACGGTGTGTGTATGGTAAAACACCACCACGGTGTGTGTATGGTAAAACACCACCACGGTGTGTGTATGGTAAAACACCACCACAGTGTGTGTATGGTAAAACACCACCACGGTGTGTGTATGGTAAAACACCACCACGGTGTGTGTATGGTAAAACACCACCACAGTGTGTGTATGGTAAAACACCACCACGGTGTGTGTATGGTAAAACACCACCACAGTGTGTGTATGGTAAAACACCACCACGGTGTGTGTATGGTAAAACACCACCACAGTGTGTGTATGGTAAAACACCACCACAGTGTGTGTATGGTAAAACACCACCACAGTGTGTGTATGGTAAAACACCACCACGGTGTGTGTATGGTAAAACACCACCACGGTGTGTGTATGGTAAAACACCACCACGGTGTGTGTATGGTAAAACACCACCACAGTGTGTGTATGGTAAAACACCACCACGGTGTGTGTATGGTAAAACACCACCACAGTGTGTGTATGGTAAAACACCACCACGGTGTGTGTATGGTAAAACACCACCACGGTGTGTGTATGGTAAAACATCACCACAGTGTGTGTATGGTAAAACACCACCACAGTGTGTGTATGGTAAAACACCACCACAGTGTGTGTATGGTAAAACACCACCACAGTGTGTGTATGGTAAAACACCACCACAGTGTGTGTATGGTAAAACACCACCACAGTGTGTGTATGGTAAAACACCACCACAGTGTGTGTATGGTAAAACACCACCACAGTGTGTGTATGGTAAAACACCACCACAGTGTGTGTATGGTAAAACACCACCACAGTGTGTGTATGGTAAAACACCACCACAGTGTGTGTATGGTAAAACACCACCACAGTGTGTGTATGAATAACAGAACAACACAGACATGCACCCAGTAATAATCGTTGATACTGTGTGCAAGGTGTGTGTGTGTGTGTGTGTGTGTGTGTGTGTGTGTGTGTGTGTGTGTGTGTGTGTGCAAGGCGTTTGTGTGTGTGCGTGTATGTGTGTGTGTGTACTCGCGCGCGTGAGCACGTGTGTATGCACGGGTGTGGTTGACTTGAGAGCCCAGGTCAATTAACAAAAAATCAGAATGATTCCAGCAGGGAATTGAACCCATGACCACCGGGGGATTGTGTGTCTAATCATTACACTACCGATGCTACCGAATGCCTGGGGAAGTAAGGCGGCCGGCATAAAACTGAGCACGTCGCCGACTGTGAGCTGATTGGTCTAAACAAATATGGGTTTAGCACCATATACCCGATGCGCCTTAAGGCATGTAGTAGGCTCCTGTACTGACTGTTGACTGACAAATTCTCACAACAGTTATACAGGGTGTATTTTAAATGACTGTGCAGTGTTTAACAATATTGCCGGTCCAAGTTTTGTATTTACCTATTATGATACATGAACTTCACAGAGGGTCAATGCAAAACTTGGACCGGCAATGTTTTCAAACACTTTAGTCATTAAAATTACACCCTTTCATATCCTCGCCAGTTACCAACATTCCTGGACTCCATGTTGTTATTATAGTTTCCTCGGTGTGTTTTTGGTTAAGAACCTTGTAAAATAGATCAAGTAAATGACCCTCGTCACTCCATGGGAAGCATTGGATGCATGGTGTTAGCTCTTACGGTTTGGCCAATCGGCACAGCCTTCCGTCATTTCTTCCTATGATGTTTTCTGGTACTTATTTTAGACTGGGCAGACGCAGTAGCTCAGGTCTATTAAAATAAAAAGCACATCAAAACATCTGCCCGGGCAAAATTTCGAGTTAAAAATCTACCCAAAATATTTCAGGATCCTCGCCGGTGCTACGGAGTTCGTGCACTGAGCTGAGTGCCTCCAGACTCAGGTTTGAGTTAGGAGGAGAACGGGGCACTTATGGGTTACACCCGTGTAACGTGATGTTGATCCATCGACTAAACTAAACTAAACTAAACTCACATCAAAACGGATTCAAACGCATGTCCACTAGTTGGTAGGCAAGTGCGCTAACGTGTCTTCCCTAATGGTCTTGTAAATTGAATACATTCGTCCCGAATTAATTTACAGCCTTGGGTCTGTGATATCATAGAGTCGTTACAGTTAGTAGGCCTGTATGCACGGAAGAATATTGTTTTTATTTTTCCCATATCCTATTTACAGGACATCGCTGTCAACACCAGCATTTTACTGCTGTTGTTGATGTCTTAGCAAGTTCACGTTCAGCAGTTTGCCATTGCTTTCTGAACGACCGGCTCCCATACCAACATGTTAAGACCCAACGCGACGCGGTCTGCTGGCAAATCTGTCGCAACTGTGTTTCGAACGCAGGTAAGCGGGCTCACGAATCCCGTCCGCAATACCTTAGCCACGGAGACCGGCCACGGAAGAATAGATGGTTAATATTTCCCTCGCTCAGCAGGCGACGAACCCAGGTGTTGAACCCTGGTCCGCGTCGCACAACTAGCAGATACATCATATACCCTTGAATCGTTCCCTTGTACTCAAGGTCATGTTGTTTACGTCATCTGTGTAGACCCAGTCATGTAATGTGAGTACACACATAAACCTATACTCAGGACCATAAAATACGACACACGTGCACGCTATCATGCGCTCATGCCTTTTAGAGCCCACATGTGACATATTTTACACACGATCATCAGGCTAAGCTATTACCCTTTTTGTACAACAATCATCATCATCTCATCTTGTTCCTCTTGTACCTTGCGGTGTCGAGGTGAATCATAAACAGTGCGAGAGTGCCCGTTTATGGGTTTCATATATCGAGATTATCGATGAGTCCACACAACAACTAACAATTAGTGTTAGAATTAAATTGTAAAAAGACACAGATTATGGTCGTCACTAGGAAGAACGAAATACCACAATGTAATATACAAGAAATTGGGAATATTCTTCAACAAGTGAATAGGTACAATTATCTCGGAACAGTAATAACATCTGATGGGAGATGCCTTGAAGAGATTAGAACAAGAATCGACATGGCAAAAGTAGCCTTTAGCAAGATGAAAAACATACTGACCAATAAAAAGATGTCAATTGAAACGAGAAAAAGAGTGTTGAGATGCTACATAGAACCTGTACTTTTATATGGATGTGAAGCTTGGACAATGAGCAGTCAGGCTGAAAAACATCTGATGGCTGTAGAAATATGGTTTCTGAGAGATAGAAACATGGAGCTGATCCACGACTCTGGTGATCGAGTGAGATGGCAGAACATGTCTGCCCACGCTTACCGGCATGGCACATGATGGATGGATATCGAGACTCCAATGGACTTATTCCCTCTGTCCATCGTTTACATGGTCGACCTCTTTTGTTTTTGTTTTTGTTCCGCTCGGTCTGTATATCATTGCTTGTTGTGGTATACTGTTGGTTGGTAGCCTAGTTATACGACAGAACCATTTAACTTGCTGTTTTATAATGAAATATAGCGCTGCTGTACCCCCACTGTAACCCAAATTTATTAATTTCTGATTTTCTCTCTTCTTCATACACTAAGTATTCTTTTCAGGGATCTCATTTCCATTGTTGTAATTTTTCTTTTATCTTTTTCTGTCATTGCCTATGTTTGGTATTGATAGCATAAAGTTGGTTGGAAGATTGTTGTTTAGTGCTTTTTTCATAACCATTGATACGTGTTTGTTCATTTGTATTAGTGACGTTTGTCCAATGAGTTGATTTGCCTTATTGCACACTTTTTAGATCTTGTCTTCTGATTTGCCATTTGATATTATACTTCATAAGTACTTGAAGCTCTTTACTTGTTTCATAGGGGAGGGTGCGCAACAATCGCTTTCAAATGTGAAACCCTATTTGTGGCTGGCTCGGTCACATGATTAATAATCTGAGCCAGGCGATAGTCCCTAATATAATTTCTCTTCTGAAGTTGAACGGGTTAAGAGTAATGGTAAATATCCGGAATATGTTTATGTTCATTGGCTATTTCGCTGATTATGTTCATCTTCTATTTCGCTGATTATGTTCATCTTCTATTTCGCTGATTATGTTCATCTTCTATTTCGCTGATTATGTTCATCTTCTATTTCGCTGATTATGTTCATCTTCTATTTCGCTGATTATGTTCATCTTCTATTTCGCTGATTATGTTCATCTTCTATTTCGCTGATTATGTTCATCTTCTATTTCGCTGATTATGTTCATCTTCTATTTCGCTGATTATGTTCATCTTCTATTTCGCTGATTATGTTCATCTTCTATTTCGCTGATTATGTTCATCTTCTATTTCGCTGATTATGTTCATCTTCTATTTCGCTGATTATGTTCATCTTCTATTTCGCTGATTATGTTCATCTTCTATTTCGCTGATTATGTTCATCTTCTATTTCGCTGATTATGTTCATCTTCTATTTCGCTGATTATGTTCATCTTCTATTTCGCTGATTATGTTCATCTTCTATTTCGCTGATTATGTTCATCTTCTATTTCGCTGATTATGTTCATCTTCTATTTCGCTGATTATGTTCATCTTCTATTTCGCTGATTATGTTCATCTTCTATTTCGCTGATTATGTTCAATCGGTTATATCGCTATATAGCTGAATCTAGAAGCACATGTCATTCACTGGACAGGCAGAGTCCACAACCGCGGGCAGGCGGAAGGAAGGAAAGAAAAGAAAAGAAAAAGGAAGAAAGGAAGGAAGGGAGGGAGGGAGGACAGCAAAGGACAGGACAGGGAAAGAAAGGACAGGAAAGACAGGACGGACAGGATGGACAGGAAGGGCAGGAAGGGAAGGAAAGAAAGAAAGAAGTAGAAGGCACAACAAGAAGGAAGTAGAAGGTACAAACAGAAGAAAGTAGAAGCCACAACAAGAAGAAATAAGGCCGTAAGCTGACTGCTATGGCAAAATTTGTAAGAAAGAAATCCCTTCCACGGGTAGCTAAAGTCCGTGACCTTGGATGGGAACTGTCTAGAGCAGTGGTTCTCAACCGGTGGGGACATTCAGGGTTTCCGGGGGAGAGGGGGGGGGGGGGGGCTAGTGGTGGTGAGGAATTAATATTATTTCAAGATCGCTTTAATACAATAACCGATTACTTGATATTGTTCTCTCTCTCTCTCTCTCTCTCTCTCTCTCTCTCTCTCTCTCGTCTCTCTCTCTCTCTCTCTCCCCCCCCCCCCCCCTACCCTACTTTACGGTTCTGTATTACTTGCCTTTCTGAAATTCGTTTTATAACGTAAGTGGACCCGCAAATCACGTTTTATGTGGACGTCTAGACTTGTTCTAGTATGTGTTATTAACTTTGGCTTCCATTTTTACGTATACTGTGTAGGGGCAAAAAGGGGGGGGGGGGGGGTAAATTTATAGGGAGGAAATACGAAAGAGGGGGATTTACATTCTGAACATATGGTCAAGGGGTGCATGGGCCACACAAGGTTGAGAACCACTAGTCTAGAGGTAGCAGACTTGACACCAGTGCATGCCTGAGTCTCCCGCTCTGACCTTTGAGTTGAGGATATGTAGGTATGGCGCACTGAGAGTGAAAAGAGGAACGAAGAAGAAGAGGTAATATTGTGTCTTGCTTGTAGGCTTTTTCTTTGCTCTGTCTCTCTCTGTCTCTGTCTCTCATCTCTCTCTCTCTCTTCTCTTCTCTCTCACACTCTCATACTCTCACTCTCACACTCTGTCACTCTAATACACTCTCTCTGTCTCTCTCTCTAATTTTTTCACTCTTTCTTTCTCTCTCTTTCTCTCTCCTCTCTCTCTTTTCTCCCTCCCCACCCCCCCCTCTCTCTCTCTCTCTCTCTCTCTCTCTCTCTCTCTCTCTCTCTCTCTCTCTCTCTCTCTCCTCTCTCTCTCTCTCTCGAGTTTATGACGAACTGAAAACTTCACTTAAACGATTGTCTTAGCCATTGTAGATTTGTCATTGTTTTCCTTCTCGTTCCGCTGTAGCTGTTGGTTCTTTTGTTGTATTTGTCTTTCTTATAGCAAGGCCGTTTCTCTTCATAAAGTTGGGTGGCAATTCGTCTTTGTCTGTTTTATTTGTTGGGGCTGATAGTGTTTGACACATGGGGGTTCATTTGGTGACATTAGCACAGCTCCAATATATCACAATGACATGGCAATGCGGTCATTCACTCTGTACGGAGTTAAGGAAGCGGTGCTTTTGTTCTGTATCTGATTCACTCTTGCACGTTTATTTCTGATATATGTCTTGTTTGTGTATTACTCATACATATCATTTGGGGAACCTTTTGAAGCCACTACGACAGTTCATAAATAAACACACATGTATTGTTGGCTCTCAAATGTCTGTCTGTCCTCCAGTTTCTATTTCTTTCTTCTACTATAAGCGCCAAGCAATACAAGAGTCTTTATTTATGAATTAGTGTGTGCTTGTTTATTGTGTAGGAAGAAAGGAGGTGCACCCATACCGGCTTCTTTCATTCCATATTTTGATGTTGTTCTATATTTAACGCCGTCTTTCCTCTTGCACTCTTCCCCTTGTACTTTTCCTTATAGAATAGTAGTTCTCAACCTTTTTTGGCACGTGCCCCCTTCACCATATTTTCAGAACGTCATTCCCCCCCCCCCTCCCCTTTCGTATTTCCTACCTAAAAAGTTGGCCTGTGCCCCCTTTACCATATTTTCACAACGTCATCCCCCCCACCCATCGTATTTCCTACATAAAATCCCCCCTCCCGCGCCTGTCCCTACACAATATACGTAATAATGGAAGCACATACCAAAACAAGTCTAGACGTCCACTTAAAACGTGATTTGTGGGTGTACTTTATAAAATGAATGTTAGAGGGGTGAGACGTATAGAACCGTAAAGAAAGAAGGGAAAAAACATTATCAAGTAATCGGTTCTTGTATTAACGCGATCTTGAAATAATCTTCATTCCCCACCCCCCCACCCCCGGAAACCCTAAATTTCCCCCCTGGTGGTGGGGGGGGGGGAATCCCCCACTGGTTGAGAACCACTGTTATAGAACATCTTTTGTTTACATATATAACGAACTCCTTTAATAGTTCGACCTTGGTTTCTTTCAGTCAAGTTGTTCACAATCTCAGTTTCTGTGAAACATTTGTGTTTATTCTCCCGCATGATATTCGCATCATTCACCAAAATATGCGCATCATTCGTCTGTATAACCTTTCTTGTTTACAGTGTCTTACCGCTTATATTATTTTTTAAAAAAAGAAAGTTTGCATTATAACTGGCTACTTCCCTCTTATTTATTGCCAATGTCACGGTCATAGGTGTTTAACATTACCCCTTTTCCATTTTATTCCTTGCCCATGCCACTGTTACAGTTAAGTTATTCCACTCCCCTCCCTGTATCCATTGCCAATGTGCTCGGCTATCAGTTCAGTTATCAGTTGGAGCATCTTCATTGCACTCCGGACAGGTCCATAGGTGCCAATGTACTGTCATAGTTTAGTTATTCATCCCCCTTCCCTGTATCCATTACAAATGCCACTATCGTAGTTTAGTTGTTTTCCCATTATTTCTCACCAATGTCACTGTCATAGTTTAGTTATTTTCCCATTATTCTTCGACCATGTCACTGTCATAATTTAGTTATTTTCCCCTTATTCCTTACCCATATCACTGTCATAGTTTAGTTATTTTTATTGCCCATGTCACTGTCATAGTTTAGTTATTTCCCCCTTATTCCTCGTCCATCTCACTGTCATAGTTTCGTTATTTTCCCCTTATTCTCTCCCATGTCAATGTCATAGGTTATTCATTATTTCCCCCATGTTCCTTGTCTATGTCACTGTCACAGGTGTTTCACTATATTACCCTTATTCCCCGTCTGTGTCACGCTGGCTCTCTCTTGCTTTGATTTGTGAAGGATCACTTTCATGGAATGCCGATACCTCCATTCTCCTCCCATAGATATCATAGAATGTCATTGGCGTGCACCAGCTCCGTATCACAATGACAAAAATGCAAATGTGTGTAAACCAGTATCACGTATGCTGTATTTGATTGAGTTGCTTTTCTAATTTCGACATTTACCCTCACGTATTTGTATGAACGAGAAATTTAGATAAAGTCTACATGACATAAACGTATTTAGAGGTGCAGATGTAAATTCGTATCACCATTTGCTGATTAATAAAACTCCTGTGAAATCAGAAACATTATTATTTTTTTATTTTGCATATCCCTTACAGGACGTTGCAGTCAACATCTGCATTTTTCAGCTGCTGTTGATGTACTAGGCCAGATTACGCTCAGTAGTTTGCCATTGCTTTCTGAGTCATACATAGCATCTTATAAACATGGAGGTCAATATTATATTGAGACAGCTCTACTAACATTAGAATTTACATTTGTGTTCCCTGGTAAACGTCTATGCCTGATGGGACAAAATAAGGTAGCAAACACAATGGGCGGATGGAAGGAAATCCATCTACGTGAAGGACACACCGAATGACAAACTACCACTGCCTTGTGGAAGTTCCTGTTAGAACAAAGGCAAGGGCATTATAGTTAGTTGCACATCCTTTACGTATCCTGTTTGTGATTCCTGGACACATTTTTATGTTCAGTAATTTGCCATTGCTTTCTAAACAACCGACACTCATACCACTGTAGGGAAACCAATGCAAGGCGGTCTAGAGTAATTAAGCCCGACAGAAAATGAGGGCGGGCGGATCCAACAAGCCTGGGAAAGCATTCGGAGGAGATTAGGGAGGGGGTGGCAAGGAAGGTGGTCTAGAAAAGAAACCTTAACGGTCGAAGTGGAAGGTAATTTGTGTGTGTGTGTGTGTGTGTGTGTGTGTGTGTGCGTGCGTGCATGTGTGCGTACATGTGTGTGTGTTCGTTTTTTCCTGCGCTCGCTCGCTCTGAACTCAAGCGTAGTCCATACAGATGCTACAATTTCTAGTAGCGCTGGACTGAATTTTGCGTGTAGAGTAGCTTTTCCATTTACCAGTAGTGTCCCTCGAGATTAAAAATGTAGTAGTGATAGAAGTAGCAGCAATAAAGTAGCAGTACATAGAAGCAGCAGCAGATGCAGCAATAAAGTAATAGTCACACCAAAAATGAAGCTGTAGAATGTGTGGTCATGGTAGTAGTAGTAGTAGTAGTAGTAGTAGTAGTAGTAGTAGTAGTAGTAGTAGTAGTAGTAGTAGTAGTAGTAGTAGTAGTAGTAGTAGTAGTAGTAGTAGTAGTAGTAGTAGTAGTAGTAGTAGTAGTAGTAGTAGTAGTAGTAGTAGTAGTAGTAGTAGTAGTAGTAGTAGTAGTAGTAGTAGTAGTAGTAGAAGTAATATTTGAAGTAGTAGTAGTAATATTTGTAATAGTAGTAGTAGTAGTAGCAGCAGCAGCAGCAGCAGCAGTTATATATAAAAGGTACGTTACCATGTTATTTATGTTGTGGTTGTATGGACGATACAAAGACGTGATCAAAAAATGTCTCTGTCTGCAGTTGTGAAGACCTGGTCAAAGTGGTACGATGGGAAACTTCTTAATGGAACAAATAATGGCACGTTGGATAGGATTAGAGAGGTAAGTGTTGCTTCACCTGTCTGTCTGTCTGTCTGTCTGTCTGTCTGTCTGTCTGTCTGTCTATCCGTCTGTCTGTCTGTCTGTCTGTCTGTCTGTCTGTCTGTCTGGTCGTCTGTCTGTCTCTCTGGTCGTCTGTCTGTCTGTCTGTCTGTCTGGTCGTCTGTCTGTCTGTTTGTCTGTCTGTCTGTCTGTCTGTTTGTCTGTCTGTCTGTCTGTCTGTCTGTCTGTCTGTCTGTCTGTCTGTCTGTCTGTCTGTCTGTCTGTCTGTCTGTCTGTCTGTCTGTCTGGCCGGCCGTCTGTCTGAGTGTATGTGTATACATGTATGTGTATACATGTATATGATCGATAAAACAAGACAAGCACTAGCATTGTACTCTCCGCTTGTTAACAGGTAGATTTAGCACCAACCAGACGCTGGAGCCATACTGCTGTATTGGGCAAAAACACGGAGAACGACGCAAATGATTAATAATAAACTACTTTAATTCATTAACTAGAGTCCGTATAGAATAGAAAGGACTAAAATAGCATGACAGAATCACTAATGGGAGAGAAATGGAGAGATTATAGCCAATAAAGACACGAGGAGAGGATGTTACCGCTGGACACAGTTTGAGAACACTTGCTAGATAGGACTGTTCGGCTTGAGTTGCTTGAGGACACAATTTAGGTTAATGGGTAGGAGAGAGAGAGAGCGAGAGAGAGAGAGAGAGAGAGAGAGAGAGAGAGAGAGAGAGAGAGAGAGAGAGAGAGAGAGAGAGAGAGAGAGCAATAAAGCAAAGTATTCAACCCGAGCGTTCTCGAAGGCTCTCCAGACGACAGTGAGACTTGGGATTTGATTGTCTACGACAGAGGTTCCCATACCACGGCCCGCGGGCCACTTGTGGCCCGCCAGCTGTCAGAAAGTGGCACGCGATGATACTGTTGATAAAGTCTATTCGTAAATCAAAGAAAGATACTGACAAGACGTATGACTGAATATAACAATTTTTATTATGTGTACACTTGAATGTGAGGTCTATGTACATGGGTGCAGACAGTTATTCATGTGCTCAACGGTTAGAATTTCTATCACGTGCAAGGGGCAACCACAGTACTGTCCGATCTTAGACCATGTACAAAGAGCCACGTTCCAGACTCACCGGCAGTAACCTAGCTGCGCTTATGACTTTGGGCACGACAGATTTGTGCCCAGACATTTATAAACTGGCATCTGAACTTAAGTAACTGGTTATGAAGAACAGTTATAATTGTAAATTAATTACATTAATAATGATTTTCGAAACTGATTTAAAAGTTATTGTTAAATGAACTTTTGATTTTAAACCCAAAAAATGACCGCAGTGTAATACTGACACTGACTGCCTTTAAAGTTTTAGGATTTTGTTGACTGAAAGTTAAGAAAGGTAAAAATGATATTGCACGACTTTTATAATGTTATAACGTTGTGGCCCGCTTAACTACCGAAAATAGTAGATGTGGCCCTCTGCTCTAAAAGCCTGGGAACTACTGTCTACTATCAACACAGGAAATTACTATGATACTTGTGCAGTCACACGTAGTGCAAAGTGTGTAGTCTTCAACAGGCTTCATTGCAACAGAGACCTTGCTACATGTTCCCTTTATTAGCCAGTCTGTCCAGGACTTCCCTATGGTCAAGTGCAGACTTCCTCCCTATAAACCGCATGATCTGTCACATCAGTACCTTTGCATCCAGCCCTCAGCATTTACGTTTCCTAGTACATGGGGGATGAGTGTTAAATTACGTATCTTCTAACTCCACACAATTCAATGATTACCCCCCCCCCCCCCAAAAAAAAAATGTAGCAAAAGTAGGTAATTATCCAAATCTGTACATCCTATGCGCATTCTTTTGATCGAAAGAAAGAAAAAACTGTAAAGTTTACCGAAACTATACAACTAAATAAAAACGATATTCTTTTTGAAACATTCTAAATATCCATATGGAACATTCTGAATGTGTTTATGAAACATTCTAGTCTATCCGGTCACAATAAAATAAACTAAATGGTGCGCACGTTTCTAGATGTTTCCTATTCTTTTCATCGTGAATGCGCAGACACAGAATGTCATCATCATCACGTGCCATGGCAATTGGTGTCTCTCCCCAGATCTTGGTCCTTGGTGTTCTGGACTAGATCAACTCTGCTGATGACATTCCTTCATGCCACCGTCTCAGTCCATCCAGCATCATGTCTCTTGGTATGCCAGCCTCTTTTCCCATTACTTTTTCCAGATGTCACGAGTTTCTCATCACCTGACCAAAGAAGAAATTGTATATAATGGTGAAGTTTTATTAGCTTCTTCCAGGTAATCTGTGTTAGTTACTCTGTCAGTACAAGTTATTCGCCACATTCGTCTAAGAAGCCACTTGTCCATTACTCCTAAGCTATTCCAAATTTGTTCATTCACTTCCCATAACTCACTGCCATACAACAAAACAAGTTTTATATAACATTTCAACACTCTCTTTCTCACATTTAATAACAGTACCTTATTGCATAACATGCTTTTTATTATCTGAAATGCAGCTTTTACTTGTCCTACTCTGCTCTTGCCGGCCATGTGTCGTAGTGGTTACGAATGTGATTCGCAATACCGCATACCGCGTTCGAAAACAACTGCAGATGATTTGGACGAAGACCGCTTTGCGTTGGTTTCCATATAATGGTATGAGTGACATGAGTGTCGGTCATTCAGAAAGCAATGGAAAACTACTGAACGTAAGCTTGCCCAGGAATCACAAACAGCCTAAAAATGCTGGAGTTGACTGCCACGTCAGGTAAAGGTTATGCTATTATAACTAACTATTCTGCAATTTATCTCTGGCGTGCATCTTCTGTCTGACGTTATAATTGCTCCTAGGTATTACTTGGTTAAGCATTTTCCCTTCTATACGCAGAACGTAGAGGCCAGAATTGTTTCCTATAAACAAATATGGAAACACAGAGCTTCCATAGTCTGTATGCGCATGTCTTTCTATACCATGCATGTATGCCCCTTAGTTAGTTAAGTTAGGTGTATATCCTTTACAGGACGCCACAGTCAACCCCAGCATTATTATTATTTTTTTTTGCTGTTTGTGATCTCTTGGCAAGTTTATGTTCAATAGTTTGCCATAGCTTCCTGAACGATCGGCATCCATATCATTTCGTAAAAAACCAACGCATGGCGGTCTGATGCCTAATTGCCCGCAGCTGTGTTTCGAATGCGGTATGTGTAATTACGAACTGCGTCCGTATCTCTTCGCCACGGAGCAGGTGCTCCTCAGTACCTAACACAATTGATCTGACTGGCAATTTGTCCATCTACAGTTATTCAACTATGCCTGCAAAGACATCGACAGCGTGGAGTGCAATACAAAAAGTTCCACAACGAATGAAACTACAACGACAACCTGGCCAGATGGTCAGTATTTTCGCCTTGCATGTGATACGTCTGCTGGCAATATTTGCTCGCTACTAAACAGAAATGAGTGGAATCTGGTGGTCCCTTGCAAAGATTTTGAGATCCGCTTTCTTTGCCAGACCGCAGGTGAGTTTTCCTTTATCTGAAATGGTTATCTTCTTGGACATTAGGTGGGAGTCTCATTACAGTAAAATACCTAAGATCTTTTAGAGGGAACATTACTCTACCCTGCTATCTTCTTCTACTTCTTCTTCAGCGTTCCGAGCCATAGAGGTTCTTTGCTGCAGATACAATCCGTCTCCATTCGTCTCTCTGGTTGACCTTCTCTTGCCAGTCGTTGATTCCAAGTGCTTGTAAGTCTGTATATATATTATCTCTCCACCGTCTTCTTGGTCTACCTCAGGGTCTGCGGTCATTTATTTCCAGAGTGTAAGCGAGTTTTGTTTCCCTATTGTCTTCCATTCTTTCTATATGCCCCATCCATTGTAGTCTATTAGCCTTCATGATACCAGTGATTAGAGGGGACTTAAACAAATCATAAATGTCTTTGTTACTTCTTCTTTTCCACTCTCCACTTTGTGTATCCCTAAGGGGTCTAAAGATGCGTCTTAAAACTTTTCTCAAAGGTTTCATAGCCATACAGCACAACTGGTCTGATCAGTGTTTTGTATATTGTGATTTTGGTGTAACGAAATAGCGCATTTGATTTTAGTAGATGTTGTAGTGCTATCCCCACGGTAATTTTAAATTTAACATTCAATTTAATCCGAGGACTACGTCCACTCAAAACTAACTGAGCAATGAGCCTTCACTGACAGACGGAAAAGCAAGAGACAAGACACAAAGGAAACCGCATCGGCCAAACCCCTAACTGACGCTACAGACACGAAATCTGCTGCACAGGCAAGTCAACTAACTGACAGAAGGAGGGAAAAAAGAACTAAAACCGCAGCTTTGAACCACCACAATTATAACGAAGACTGAAAAAGTCGGTTGAATGAGATGGCGACCTTTTATTTTCGAAATATCGCACGGATCACATGATGTGACATAAATGTTTTATTTCAACCTAAGAAAACAGAGCCAGAGCCAAAACAACTAAACACTTTTATTGAGCAAGAGAGAATGCTTGACAGCGAGCAATGATCCGGCCATGATACTGTCGTATATGAAATAAAACGGTTTAAGATTGATCTGAAAGTCGCTGATCCAGAAATTATTATTTCCTCTCGTCACAACCTAATTTATCGTCATGGTACATTAGTTTTTAAATGCGGTACATTTGGCATACGCAGTCCCCATTATTTGGGTGTCTATTTAATGCAGTATTCAAGTGTGACGTCCGCAGCCAAAATCTGACGTATTGTGGATTTAGAACATAACTCCATAACATGCTCCATAACGGTCACGTGTTCAGACACGCATAACCAATAAATTTGTACAGGTGAATAGAGAAATGCCCTTGCCTATGTCTAGAGTAAAAAGATTATTTGAAATTATATGTACCTACGTATAAAAAGTGTCAGCTTGTGATCATTGACCTATGTAAGTGAAGCAAGAAGTCACCGGTTGGAACTCGTTCACCGATATATCTATATGTATATGTCTATTATGACACTTCGATTGTCGCCGATTCAGATCTTGCCGGTTTTTGGTCGTTTGGAGGGAATGGAAGAATGCATCAAGTTGACTTTTTGCGGAATCAACAAGGGGTTAGTGGATGTTATGGAACGCCGCCTCTCTTGTCTGCTTGACTCGATTTGACTGGCAGGAAAAAAATAGTTTGACCTCGTTCAATCGACAATCGTTATCTTGGTTACAGTTGAGTTCAATTGCTTGTGCGGGTTTCTTAATAAGTGTTTTTTTTTTTTTCATCATCTTTTCCACTGATTTTTCTCTCTGTTGCAACACCTGTGTCGTCAGTTGGTTGGTTGGCAGGTGCAGTTTCTATCCACTTTTCCTTCCATCAGAGAATTGGCTGCTCGAGTTTCTGTTCATATATTTATCTTTGTCCTGCTGAGTTGTCTACCCTTGGCGCACTATACAATTCTGAAACTCATGGTGATTTCTCAATGATTAGATACGCACTCTGTCTATATTCCATGGTGAGGGTTCATGTGTATGATAGACCTGGCTATTGAAGACACCTTTTTTAGAAGCGTCTAGTTGGTCATGCGTTGAAATACACTTGTTCTTGCAGTGAGGCGCCGTCGTCATTTGGAGATGGCAGGTTCGAATCCCGGTCGGCAACTATAGCTGTCAATTTTTATGTTTTCTAATCCGGCATCTAGTCTCTAATTCCTTCTTGTCACTTCTGTGAGCTCCAATCAATACTATGTGTGTTTATTTATGAACGTCATTCTTACAATGAACGAATCACCAAGCAACGAAAAGTAGACGGTAAGCTTCACAGTCTGTCAAATTTGTGTCTGTTTTTACAATCCGTTGTTAATGATTGATTGTAGTGTTTTTCATGTAGTTGTATCGATGTGTGTTTATTATTTATATGCTGACGAACGCTTTGGCCGCAACATTCATTTCGTTACTTACCATCGTGTACGTCTTACGAACGAGCGGGTCTTCTGCACTATTTTATGTACCCCGTAAAAGATCCCCGGCGACGGCCATAACATCTTTTACAGGCATTTGAAACCGCGTGTAACTCTGTCCCACGATGCTCCCATTTGCTCAATCAACTTTCTTTATTTGTTGTTGGTTAGCTATGTTGAAGCTTATTGCTAATGCAATCACCGCGAACCTTGCAATTTAGAGTTTTAATTTTACACCCGACAGAAAAAAAATCAAAAAAAATCCACACCTTACCGAGGATTAGAATTCGGTTATCCCAACAGAGAACGCAACATTCTAGCCACTCTGCCAACCTCTCACGTTAACTGCCTGCTCCAAATAGCACGTAATCAACGTTCGTATAGATAGCACTTGATCAACTGTCATGTAGATAGCACTCAATCAACTGTCGTGTAGATAGCACTCAATCAACTGTCGTGTAGATAGCACTTGATCAACTTTCATATAGATATCATTTACTCAATCGTCGTGTAGACAGCACTTGATCAACGTTTGAAGCTTTGTTTCATACATAAATCAGTTCATAATTCTTGCCCCTCTTCTTCACCTGCCTGATGTAGGCTAGACAACGGCTGTCCCGCCTCTCCAGCCCACCTTTTCATCCGATATTTTCATAACATTCGTGTTACTTAGTTGTAGCCCGGCTGTTTATGCTGTCCTCATGCTTGTTTCTGCCCTAGTGTGCGTCTCTTACCTAGTAATTTTTATACGTACGATTATTTTCTCTATATCACGTCTTTCTTTCTGTCTGTCTGTCTGTCTGTCTGTCTGTCTGTCTGTCTGTCTGTCTGTCTGTCTGTCTGTCTGTCTGTCTGTCTGTCTGTCTGTCTGTCTGTCTGTCTGTCTGTCTGTCTGTCTGTCTCTGTCTGTCTGTCTGTCTGTCTGTCTGTCTGTCTGTCTGTCTGTCTGTCTGTCTGTCTGTCTGTCTGTCTGTCTGTCCTGTCTGTCTGTCGTCTGTCTGTCTGTCTGTCTGTCTGTCTGTCTGTCTGTCTGTCTGTCTGTCTGTCTGTCTGTCTGTCTGTCTGTCTGTCTGTCTGTCTGTCTGTCTGTCTGTCTGTCTGTCTGTCTGTCTGTCTGTCTGTCTGTCTGTCTGTCTGTCTGTCTGTCTTCTGTCTGTCTGTCTGTCTGTCTGTCTGTCTGTCTGTCTGTCTGTCTGTCTGTCTGTCTGTCTGTCTGTCTGTCTGTCTGTCTGTCTGTCCTGTCTGTCTGTCTGTCTGTCTGTCTGTCTGTCTGTCTGTCTGTCTGTCTGTCTGTCTGTCTGTCTGTCTGTCTGTCTGTCTGTCTGTCTGTCTGTCTGTCTGTCTGTCTGTCTGTCTGTCTGTCTGTCTGTCTGTCTGTCTGTCTGTCTGTCTGTCTGTCTGTCTGTCTGTCTGTCTGTCTGTCTGTCTGTCTGTCTGTCTGTCTGTCTGTCTGTCTGTCTGTCTGTCTGTCTGTCTGTCTGTCTGTCTGTCTGTCTGTCTGTCTGTCTTCGCGATAAGTTTTCAATGTTTACCAGAAACGAACGAACGAACCTTATGTTTAAAGGGTACAAAATTAGGCACGCAGGCCCGCCTTACGTTCGGCCTTTTCAACCACTCATCTTTCGCACATCAATTATATATTATTAATGTTACATTTGTATGGGAAAACATTGTAAAATTAATCCTCTGAACATAAACAATGCATATTACAATGTTTTGAGACAGACGGAGAGACAGACGGAGAGACAGACATACAGACAGACACTTATACATAGACACATAATACATACCTACATACACGCGCTCATATATACATACATCCATCATTTCACACACGCTCCCTCTCACACATATACCCACTCACAATCCCAAACCCACCAGCAAACGTGCATACATACATTAATCCAGTCGTCAGTTTGTAGGAGGTAGTTGTAGGAATCCCACACGTTTCCCCCCTTAGCACGTTCATACATAATTGTCCTCGTACCTTTTGACAAGTGATGTCTTAAGTCCCTGGTACAAAAGAGGTCTCATTTGCAGTACCCTATTGGAAAACTATTTTTAGTAACTTTTTGACAGGTGTTCTCAAAAATAGACTGATTAACAGTGGTTTAGTTTATTTTTAGGTAATCTACTGTAAAGAAGAATACCAATGAAGTATTCAAATCTATCTTTAATCACTGACACTAAGTAACTTTGTCGAAACACACTAACTACAACGTTAACTGAATAAGCAAGTTTACTGCAGAGAACAAACATGACACCATTGATTTAATTATTATATTTTTCTTTCAAGAAGCTTTTTGTAAACAGTTAATTTAAGCTTACTTTAAAAGAAAAAAATTGATTCCTTGTCAAACAAAAGGTAAGTTTGACCAAACAAAAATACATGGCTGATAATGGAAAGGAGTGTGTCACAGTTGTTACTTAAAACATTTTTAATATGGTAGCAGACTTGTATTATGTTTCAAATTAAAAGGGGTTGCTTAGGGAAAACAAATGTATATAAGCCCATGGCAAATATGGAAAGTCGTTTAAGACGATTAATCATCCATGGGCTTAATCAATTAAGTACCTAGATTAAGTGTAATGACAAATCATTTGGCAACAATTTGTAAATATATTATTGTTCAGAAGTAAGCGTTGTCGCGAAGCTTAATGTGTTTGCGCTTAAACTTCCGGTACGCAGAACTGTGGGCAGCGGGGTTCATTCCTTACGCCGGTCAGTTGGACTACGACCTTGATCTCTTGCCCAGGGAGCATTGGCAAGCAACTGAACGAAAATGTTCTAGAAAATAAACGTGGGTTTGGGGTTGGTAGCTACGTCCTGCAAAGGACACGCACCTTTTAAAATAATCCAATTATCATGAGAGAAGCGTGGGTCACGCAAGCAATAGTTGCATTAATGAAGAATGAACAACTATTTCAGTTACATGTACAACTCTTTCAATTGAACACACGGCGTTACAATATGTTAACCTAGAGAGAACAAAAAATCGTGGGGTCGAATGACATATGTACACCGCAGGACAGTTTGCCGAATTGGACAGTGCAAATTTACTTTTGGTTGAAGCGAAAGTAGGTAACCGTCTTTGAAGTGCCAAAGTCAAACAGAACACATTCGGATTATTCCCGCGTGTTTAATCAAACGATCAGCATTAATTGTGACCTGGGTTTACGGATGGGGTCATGTAACCAGATTATGTCTTAAGTCGCGTTTAGCGGGTTATTCATAAACTTGGGAGATTAGCACATGTTTGTCAGATCGTGTAATTTCTATGGCAGGTTCGTGTCTTTAAATAGATTGTTTAGTGTAATTGATAATTGAAATTTGCCGTCTTGCATCAATTTGTATTAAGGTAGTAATGCATGTAAAGGGGGTGGGTGGGGGGGGGTGGGGGGGGGGATAGAGATATAGATAGAGAGAGATAGAGAGAGAGAGATAGAGAGAGAGAGACATAGAGAGATAGACAGAGGTATATATAAAGATAAAGATGCATATAATTTTTACGCTTTTGCAATCATCTATTGGCTGTTTGTGATTTTCTAGACAATATCAGTTCAGTAGTTTGCCCTGGCAGTATGAACGGCCGACGCCTCATACCATCTAAATCAACACTTCTGCTTCCAAATCGCCCGCGGCTGATTTCGAACCATCGACTCCGTATGTCGGGGAATTATTAAATCGCGCATTTCACTATCCCCTGACCCACAGCGCCAGTTCATTCATAATGAAATAAACAACTTATGTTATCTTTGCCACGGGGTTAACAAAATTGATTAATTTGGTTGTTTCAGGATCTGAGGTTTAAAGATTGAGCAGAACCCACTACCGAAACAACCAAATAAATCAATTTGATCATTGCTCGCTGGTCTTTAGGCGCCCGGTGTGCCTTGCCAGATCTAGAAGACCTGATCATTCGGGGCCACATCGATTGACGGATGTCAGTCGCGGCGATCGGGCAAACTTTGAGCTACAGCCTACAATGGGTGACATTGTAATTTTCTAGTGTGATAATATGGTCGCGTCCAGCATGAGCCGCGTGGTCTAGTGGTTACACAACCGTCTCACACCCCAGTGATACGGAGTTCTATCCCGGGTCCAGTCAGGGATATGCACTACTGACGAGCTCAAACGAGAGTGAAACTCGAGTCTAGTGCTTCTAATCCGACCTGGACAGGGCCCAAGGTTTGTAACGAAATACGATCAGCGTTGCCGGAAGTGGGTTGTTCAAGCCAACACAATTCTTATAACTTTCTCTAGGCATAGAATAGTGTTCGTGGTTTCGCAGTACCAAATCATGCCATGTTTTATTGTGTTAACAGTATCAAGCCACGCCATATTTTCATGACGTTTTAGTACTATACAGAAAATGTGGTGTGATTCGATGTTATGAAGTGAGATCCTCCAACACCTGCACAAAATGATGGCCATTTTATGGTACAGACCAGAACAAATCATTATTACGCGACTCAGAACAGGTCACAATTAATTACGCAACCACATGTGTAAAAAAAAAAGATTGGCAAATTAGCCATGTGCATATATGCATTGGGACCACAGTGAGCGAGCACATACTCTATGACTGCCCATAATACAGCATATCTAGGCAAATCATATGTTCTAAAGAAACAACAGCGGAAGATAAACCTTATGGACCGCTAAGTGAACTAACCAAGACAGCGAAGTTTATACAGGAGACCACATTGCAGTTATAGACAATAAATTTCAAGCATACGTAAGAAGAAGAGGAAGATGCTGTGAAGTGACATTTTGAGTTCTGTCAGGAACGAGGCACATTTACCTTGGCATGCAGGTATCAATGGCAGTGCAGAGATGCTTATCTGACTCCCTAGGCACACAATCTGGGCACGTTCTTGGGAATACACAGTTACTGCAGTCTATGGTTGCTTGTTGGGAAAATGACTCAGCCATCGATGGAATAACAAAGTCCCGAAGACTGCAGCCTGGGATCGAACATGGCACCAGCCACATCAAATGCTGCATATCCTTCTACAGGATGTCGCAGTCAAGCATAGTGTTGTTAGTCCGGTGGCCTTGAACTCGTGCTGCGACTACTAGGTGTTCCTACTTAGTTACTACTACTAGATTTAGCACGACTGATTTTCGCTTGAGTAATAATAAGATACACATGCCAAAATGAGCAATCTTGACATTTTTAGGGAAGCTAAGTCGCAAAGACAACATCACACCACTAGAATCGTTGTTTTTTTTTGGGGGGGGGGGGGGGATGGTGGGGGGGGGGGGCACATTATGAGAAGACAAAAACTGGAACATGCCATGACAACCGGAAAGATTTGCGGACAGAGAGATAGAGGAAGACAGCGGGAGAAGATTTTTGACAGTCTTGTGTCATGGCACGGACCGGAGTCAACACACGAATTGACCCATGCCGTTGGATATCTCAATTTGTGGCGAGGCATGATCGCCCACGCCAACCGTCAAGGCACTGGATGATGAATAAAGTACCATTGATTAATAAGATACCATTTATTGGCTAGGGTGTAATTTTATGAACAGTTTTACACTAAGTGGTTTGTCATTGTTTCCTGAAGGACCGACGCTCTTACTGTTATGAAACCCAACAAAAGGCGATGCTTTCCTAAATCGCCCTGGACTGACTTCGAGCCCGATATGTCGGACATAAGAACATATGAAGCAGCTCGCACTTGTACAACCAGTTTTCTAAAGAAACAATCAATATCCACACACCCTATCTATCGGAAGAGACTGATCACTTATAGACATGCCTCTAGTGTCATCATGGACGGTTCTCGCAACTCCTATCATTATCCTGGAGAATCCACTAGATTCCGTCCACCACACTCCCTCAGTTTATGGACACCCTCTCTCTCTCTCTCTCTCTCTCTCTCTCTCTCTCTCTCTCTCTCTCTCTCTCTCTCTCTCTCTCTCTCTCTCTCTCTCTCTCTCTCTCTCTCTCTCTAATCACTGGATCATGCCCCCTCTCATTCTTCCCCAACACAACATACTCAACAACTCTAGCTTCTAAACATTAACAACAATTAATTTATTAAAAGAAAAGTGTAATGTATGTGAGAAGTGTATGCGAAGAATGTGTGTCGTATACTATAATGTGTGTAGAATCGGACAAGCAGATTAGGAGCCAAGTCAGATCATCCTAGCAAGGTTACACCACAGCACGTTAGGTCAGCACACAAAGACCTCACCGAGCGATGTGTCTCTCCTGCCAGTCGCTGACTTTCTCAGGTAGCTGCTTGGTAATCCATTTACATGACCATCCGAAATAGATACAGTCTTTAGTTTAACACTGATCATGGATCGGTTATACACTGTATACTATAAGTCCCTATAGTTCTTAAATGTACCAATCTGTACCTGTACTGTGAAAATAGGTATCACTGTTATTGGTAACACACTTGATTCTATCTATTGTCTAGATTATCACCAAACACCATGTCCCTTGTAATATTCCACTGGAATCTACAACTCCATGTGAATGCTACATTTAGTGTTCCTTATTTAATCTTTAGTGTTCATTTGATATGTGGTGTAAAAACGAACATCACCCATCCTAGGTGAACCTTATCACACAGGAATCGTTTATATGGTTTTGCTCAACTGCTCAACTGAGCCATGTTCTGGTGGACCCTCCTGATTATGGGCCCAGCATAAACACTATTGTATAACTTTCTTCTCTGAAGTTATTCATCTTATTAAAACATTGACTGTTCATCTCGTGTTCTTCCTACCCGGAGTAGAACTTCATCAAAACCAGTGTAGAGCTTCCTCGTAACTGGCGGGGAACCTGTTAGAGAGATAACACACCTGGTGAGAGCACTAATCACTGACCTTACTAGCTGAGTGTAGGCCTATGGCCTCGCTCAGATATTATCAGCGAACTAAACTCTGTCATGGAGCAGAGGAGCTCATCACCTTGGTCCGAATTAGGATAAGACAAGGAAAAACCAATAGACAGGGTGCAGAACCCCAGTAGGCACCTCACTGGAAGATCCAACCATTGGACATTTCCCCTATCTCCCAACCCATCCTCAATCTCTCCAAATATCACCCCACTACACTATTCTCACTAGCAGAGCTAATTCTCACCTCACTACCCCATTCTCCACTAACAGAGTCAATTATCACCTCGCTAGCTAGTTTTTACAATGCAGCTGTCTACAGTCGCCTACACTCTTTTACTACTTAACCACAGCGCAACACACTACGTTAAAGTCCTAAACTCTAACTATCACCAGTCTATCCCACATTAATTATACCTAAATACAATCTATGGAGTACCTTATGTAACACTGCTTTACTCCTGAATCACATCTACATTTTGCCGTGTATATTAAATTTAATTAATCCCGCACACGGTAGATGTTCTCCAAATTCATACAGAGCTAGCGAAAAAAACGTCCGTCTTAGGCCAACTCTCTTGTTTACAATCGCTGTAACAAGTTTGGTTTTTCCAACAGTCTTGGATCGTTCTAGTGACTTCTTTTGATGTCAACACCAGTGTCCTCAAGGGCAACTAACTATTTCAGAATTATTCTCTCCCCTGTGTTTCGACCAACTCACCAGTCTTCTCCCTTGTTTCGACAACCAAAACAAGCCAGCGCGTTTCCTGCATTCTCCCGATCGGGCCACAACAACTTGCCTACATTTCGTTTGATGTAGGAGAATTCTCAAGGACTCCAGACTGTTTTGTTCTCACCGCCTCCAGTAATAAACAACCTGTAGCTGTGAATCAGACTGTCTTTGTTATCTGTATCATCTGATTGTTAAATTACAGTGGGTTCGTGACATATAGTAACGCCCCTCACAGGTTAGCGTGTCAGATTGTGGCAAGCTATCTGTGCCAGGTAGGCCTCCTCACATAGATTCCACCCACGGTAACGAGCTTCATATATCTTAACAATTTTTACCAGGGTTGCGGCAATATGATCTACTCTTTGCGACTTTCAACTGCCGTGGGATTGTAAGGGTGTACAACTTGCAAACGATGCCTCCTGTTTTTCGTCCTTATCGAGAAGGTCTAGTTCTGATCTTATTACCCTCGAGATTGAGTGGACGTGTGATACCACTAGTTCTTGGAAAAATCCCCAGCCATATAGAGGGATCGAACTGGTACCTCCTAAGTCTGAGGCGGACAACGTAACGTCTTTAGCCAAGCCTCCCCCTTGTGATCGGTAAATGAGATAACACCATGGTGATGAATCCAAGCAGCCACACCTGAATGACGCTACAAATAATCCCCCATGGCTGCATGTGAACAACCTCAGGATCTCGTGCGCGTGGGTCTTCGTGAAGGCCAGTGTCCTGAATTGATGATCGATACCAGGTTCTGCCTGTTGTGTTGACCTTTATGTTTTCTAGTGCATACTGTCTTGTATTGTATTGTATTGTATTGTATCGTATTGTGTTGTGTTGTGTTGTCTTGTCTTGTCTTGTATTGCCTTGCCTTGTCTTGTGTTGTTTTGTCTTGTATTGTATTGTATTGCCTTGCCTTGTGTTGTCTTGTATTGTATTGTATTGTACTGTATTGTACTGTACTGTACTGTATTGTCTTGCCTTGTGTTGTTTTGTCTTGTCTTGTATTGTATTGTATTGTATTGTCTTGCCGTGTGTTGTTTTGTCTTGTATTGTATTCTATTGTATTGTATTGTGTTGTGTTGTGTTGTGTTGTCTTGTATTGCCTTGCCTTGCCTTGCCTTGTCTTGTGTTGTTTTGTCATGTATTGTATTGCGTTGTTTTGTCTTGTCTTGTATTGTATTGTATTGTATTGTATTGTATTACTTTTTATTGTATACTTTTTCGTTTCTCTATCGAGTGCAGTCTTTGTGTGTGTGTGTTTTGTCCACTCGCTTTGAACTCAAGCGTAGTCCATACACGTGCTATTACTTCTAGTTCACTGGACTGATATTTGCGTGTGGATTAGTTTTCCCTATTACCAATGTCCCTCGCCATCAAGCGAACCCACTCCGACTTCAGAGGAATTGCCATTTACATCCCCAAGTCAAGGATGAGACGTCAATATTTTAGTCCAACTGACTGGCATAGGGGTTGAACGCACTACCTCGACATCAGCACACCGGATGTTTAAGAACGAGCGCGCTTATCCACTCGGGCATGCTTGACCTGTTTTTTTTTTAGATTAGTGAGTCACATCTAGTTATGCACCGCACAGGTCTTCGACTCGTCTTCGACTTCGGCTGGCAGTTGTGTACGGTTTAATTCCTCAGACAGACACCATCTAAGGTACATGGCTCTGTCTACTCGTGGGTTGATTTTCTGTCCTAACAATGTTGCCAGGGCTGTGGTAGCACGGCTTGCTTTTTGCGATTTCCAACTTACACACAGACCATCTGTTTGCCGCCTTTATCCAAGAAGGGTGGGTCCACAATCTCACTACCCAAGAGATCAGGTGGCACGGGTGATACCATTAGGTATTTATGGTTCTTGGAACAAATTACCCACCCAGTGATTGTGATCTAACCCTGTCCCTTCTGAGCCTGGGGCGGACTCGGTAACCTCTATACATGAATTCAATCTCATGCAAACAAAAGCTGTATTTAACTAGGAAGCTAATTACAGCTAAAATTACTGAGCGTAATCTTGCCAAGAAATCAACAATCAGCTGAAAGATGCTGATCTTGATAGCGATGTCCTGTAAAGGATATGCGAAAAAAAAATCACAGCTAGCGGAAATAAATGGGCCACACACTGGGGCGCGATTAAGAACAGGAAATATTACAAGTTCAGGAAACAGGGATATTAAAATAAATTACCCACTGCAGAATTTCTGTTTCATTGTTGGGGTCCCACGGAAGGCTTTTTCTCAAGGCCCTAGAGGTGACCTCTCTGAGACCCAGAGATCAGCGTTGACGACAGGAAGCTGTTTGTGGCTGTTACAATTCGTGCTGTTAGTTCAGATTTTTTTTAAAACCAACAACCCCAACAATCACATAACCAACAACCCCAACAGTCACACTACGAACAACCCCAACTATTACGTAACCAACAACCCCAACTGTCACATAACCAACAACCCCAACAATCACATAACAAAAAAAAACTCCACCAGTCACATAACCAACAACTAAATCACTCACATAACCAACACCTCAAGTCACATAACCAATCAACTCAAATAGTCACAGAACCAACAACTCAAACAGTCACGTAACCAACAACTCAACCAATCACATAACCAACAACTGAAACATTCACATAAGCAACAACGCAAAATATCACATAACCAACTACCCAAATCACATAACCAACTACTCAAACACTCACATAACCAACAACTCAAACAGTCACAGAACCAACAACTCAAACAGTCACATAACCAAGAGCTCAAACAGTCACATAACCAAATACTCAAACAGTCACATAACCAACAACCCAAACAGTCACATAACCAACAACACAAACAGTCACGTAACCAACAACTGAAACATTCATATAACCAACAACGCAAAATATCACATAACCAACAACTGAAATCACATAACCAACACCTCAAACAGTCACATAACCAACAACTCAAACAGTCACATAATCAACAACTTAAACAGTCACATAATCAACAACTTAAACAGTCACATAACCAACAACTTAAACAGTCACATGACAAACACGCATAGCAACGCTTAGATATAAATTTCTCTTATAATGAAACATTATACACAAACCACGTTTTAAAGGCCAGAGTATGGGCTTCATTGCACCGGGTTTTATACCACTGGGTTCAGACTCTTTCCGCAGGTGCGTAAAGCGTCACAGGGAGCACGAACTCCGTAGCTCCAATGACGACAACAACGGGGCTCGGAAATAACGCATTGAACAGTAACTGAAAGCGCTCAGGGAGCCAAAGATCCGGTCAAACACTCTGGGAATTTCTGGCGTTCTGTTGAGCTACGGCAGTTAGATGAGGAAGTTATGACACAGTGCATGTGTAGTTTTTATTTTAATGTCATACTCAATAGAAGAATCCGTGATCCCTAATAGTTAAAGATCGGCATTTTATTACCGTAATCCCCTTCTCGAGGAAGTTTGAAATGCATTGAAAATTTCTACAGCATTGGAGCCACGATAGTGGGTGGTCGTTTGTGTGGGTGTGTATGCTGTCGTCATAATTTTCTTCTTCTTATACTCAATACCGTGTGGCGTTAACTATCATGTCTGTCCACAGCCTTCTATCTCCTGTACTGCCAATCAATTCTCGTTCCGATGTTCCCCCATGCCATGATGTCAAATTGTTCAGAATCTTCTCTCTTGGTCTATCCTTGCCTCTCTTCCTCTCAAAATTTCCCGTTGTGATGACATATTCCAGCTTTCCCCTTCTCATGACATGCCCCAAAGAATGTGACCTGTTCTCTTTTGACGCGTGTAACCAGTTCTCTTTCTGGACCGTCATCGGAACGCCATCATGTAGCGAATTAAGTTGCACTGTTTATTCAAGGCTTTTGCTCAGTATGTGTTATTTCCAGAGCTATGTCTTCCGGGTTTGTCTTTCTGATTCTTTAAGTGTGTCGAGCTTACTCTCAGACCTTTACCCTGTACTCTCAAACCTTTGCCCTGTACACGCAGACTTTCATCTGATACTCTCAGAACTTTATCTTGTATTCTCAGACCTTCATCCGTCACTCTCAGACCTTCATCTGTCACTCTCATACCTTCATCAGTCACTCTCATACCTTCATCCGTCACTCTCATACCTTCATCCATCACTCTCATACCTTCATCCGTCACCCTCATACCTTCATCCGTCATTCTCAGACCTTCATCCGTCACTCTCATACCTTCATCCGTCACTCTCATACCTTCATCCGTCACTCCCATACCTTCATCCGTCACTCCCATACCTTCATCCGTCACTCTCATACCTTCATCCGTCACTCTCATACCTTCATCCATCACTCTCATACCTTCATCCGTCACTCTCATACCT
Organism: Cepaea nemoralis; assembly: GCA_014155875.1. Taxonomy (NCBI): domain Eukaryota; kingdom Metazoa; phylum Mollusca; class Gastropoda; order Stylommatophora; family Helicidae; genus Cepaea; species Cepaea nemoralis. The sequence goes on along the minus strand of JACEFZ010001189.1, from coordinate 98,785 downwards.
TCATCCGTCACTCTCATACCTTCATCCATCACTCTCAGACCTTCATCCGTCACTCTCAGACCTTCATCCGTCACTCTCATACCTTCATCCATCACTCTCAGACCTTCATCCGTCACTCTCATACCTTCATCCGTCACTCTCATACCTTCATCCATCACTCTCATACCTTCATCCGTCACTCTCAGACCTTCATCCGTCACTCTCAGACCTTCATCCGTCACTCTCATACCTTCATCCGTCACTCTCATACCTTTCCTTGACTGTTTGTGATTTAGTTGGCAATTTGTTTACGTTCACTTGTTTGTCATTGCTTTCTGAACGGACGACGCTCACATCATCGAAATCAACGCAAACCCATCTGCTTCCCATATGTTCATAATTGCACTGTTTATTTTCCATTTTAATTGCTGATACTTGTTTCCTAGTAAATGTTGTTTACTCTCTGAAACCTTTCCCAAATCATGTCATGTTATTACCTTCAACGTTATGATCACGTCAAGACGTTTCACTCCATCAAATGCTGTGGTATAATCTATAAAGCACACGTATTTGTCTTGCTGTATCGCTGTGACATGTTTGATTGAGTTGCCAGAGGACCTAGTTTGTAGTGTTCTCTGGAGATATATCTTGAATAATAAATAACAAGATAAAGGATATGATTTAGCACGTTTTGTCTAGAGGTCACTCAAATGAGCTAATCATTCCCGCAATAGCCTTTTTGGAGAACCCTTGTCCTTGGCTCAAACCCCCACTGTGAGACTATTATGTATCTACACAGAAATTTATAAAAGAAGTAAAAGGTTCCCTTAAGGCCAGAAAAGATCTGAACTATTAGCGCCTGTACAACTGAGGATCCCTCTCACTCATTATACTGTTGACAGTGTGCTGTTCGTCCGTCACATAGATCTTTTCTTTCTTTATTTTGTCAGTATGACCTATATCAGTTTGTCCCATTTCTTTGGGATTGTAGGACCCAATTATATGTAGGCAAACAAACTTCACCAATAACTGTACATTACATTTGTTGGACAAGACATCTACATGACAGTTTCTTGACAAAAGTGGGACGTACATTCACAAGGAATTGTGTACACCAGCCATTGTACAAGACTTACATCATACGAGATACTTGACAACATCTATACAAGACTTTTCACAATATGTATAACCAACCACAGCACTTAAGACAGTCACCAGAGACAACACTTGACAGCAACTGTACAAGAAATTCACTGGGGACATGTACTTGAAACACTGGTTCAATCATACTGTTTATTGAGCTGATGGTGAGTCTAGTGATGACCATTGTTCATCCCATTTGTCATGTCAACACCTCAACAGGGTACATACAAAATGTACAAATATGCTAACATGCATGCAGATAAACATGATACAACACTCCTACACCCTCCTCCAGCTAATAACTCTCCTCCGCCTCTCCTCTCTAATCACCACTACACCATTCCGTTTCAGTATCAGTCTATATCATCATTTCCGTCTCTTGGGAATTTAGGAAATCCTATCCATGGGCACTCAAGGAAGAAACTACTGTTCTGGGTCTGTTGAATCCTTTTATCATCAGCATGGATGTTGGACTAGCTCCAGTTAGCAGCTTTCCCAGAATAAGCTTCATGGCAGATTCATTCCTCTTGAAGACAAGATTTGGTATGATGATATGGTACTGCATCTCACCGTTGACCAGACTGTCTGTGAATGCTGATACTGGGATACTTCAAAAGTTGAGGATAACACTCTCCTGACATTGGGAGATGTATACTCGGTACATGCAGAACATGACTTGCTGAAGAAACCCAGAGATAGGAACAAAATCCAATATACTGCAGCCCCTCAGTCAGTCCAATCTCACCTACACTTCAAGTCACATTCTTCAATCACTGTGTGAGTACCATGCTGGATATTTTCTAAGTTGAGTCTTAGATAAACAAACACTGCAAGTCACTGCACCAGTTGACTCTGAATGTTCCTTGATGTTGTTCTCAGTGGACATTTGATTGAATCAAAGATCACTGTCCAGTTCACCACATTTGCAGTGCTTCAGATGGTGTTATGCTTCCATTTATGCATTCAGCTGTTGAGCTGAGAGAAAACTCTTATTGATATTCCCACATTTTGATAGGGAGTCACATCTGGATCTAGGACTTCTGGTTAGTTGTCCCAGATGATATATGGAAGCCTCTCCTCCATCCTCTGTTCTCTGTCAATACAAAATGGCACAACATCTCCTCACATGTGTTAAAAGATGATGTTATCATACATTAACATACACAGATGGAGATGGGGAAGGTCAAGGTTGATGATGTAGTGAATTTCACTGTGATGCACTGTGGTAATCACAAGACCATATGCTGAGACAGGGTAGCTTAACACAATTACAAGCATTTATGTGGTCTAAGTTCCACCATGTTTGAACCACAGTAGACCTGGGCACAAGGAGGACCAGACACAGTACAGCAATCATTGTGACATAGCAACATGGGACAGGCATTGTGAAGGGAAATGGAAAATAGGCATTTACAACTGCAATCTGCATTATGTATCAACCGATGGCATTTACCCAATTAGCAGACCAGACATCCATTCCTATGGCTGTGATGTTGGTGCATGAATGTCCTATTCCATATACACTTACACAGCAATGCCAGACCTCACCCCTTTTTCACCAGACTTGTCTCACAGGTACATCATCATCATGTGCTCTTTCCCCACTGAGTAATGTCCACAGTAGGTAACAGAAGCTCAATTGCATAACAATAGTTCACATATGCACCAAGCACATATGTGGAAAAACATGTTTAGTCCTTGTAAATTTGCATGAGCCATACATTATATTCAGCCAACTAAGACACAGGTTCACACACCGATGGTTCTCTTAGGAACTAGTTTATATGAACCATCCAACAGTAGAGGTAACAGTGTAATACTTCAAAGAGAAATTGTATTAATTCTCTTGAGCTTATAGCTACCAGGCATCACATGGACTTAGCAATTCTGGCGTGCCATCACCGTCCTGTTTACAGATGGATATGAAGCATCTATCTTTCTACTAATGTGAGAGGCTACTTATCAAAGCACCAGCTCATTCCTCCAACATTCTCAGCTTTTTACAAAGGAACGTGTACATGTTTCATCACTCATTCCGATTCAGACTGCCATCTGTTAACTCGCGAGAGCAAAGGTACAGTTGGTTTAAGAATAAGTCATCCTAGGCATGAAGAATGCACAAGGGGTTTTGGTTTGCGAATCTGCATGAGTGTGCCACACATTCATCAAGCATACGCAACCAGTCACAACAAGGGATTGATATGCACTTGGAGTATACAGCGTGAAAGACTTGTCAATGTGGAAGAAGCAGTATCCAGAATACTGGCGCACAGAAGTTAGGTTTTCCACTTTCACATTTTATTCATAAAATACTCTTATATCCTTCTCTTTCGTTCACTAGGTCTAGCCACAACATTAAAGTATGTTTTAAAGTGGTACCTGTTGTCCAGAGAACAATATATTATCAGATCTTTAAGGGCATTGTTGGGTCATCACATCACACTAGCGACCGCTCTTGGTGAAATTCCCGCTCCTACTAATTAGATTTTAAAATATGGCCCAGGGATAGCGTGGGCTCATTACCTATTAGCCAATCAAAAGACAAGCGCATACCGCCGCCTCCCCCAACTCGTTCTGGAACCTACGATCTAATAATAGCCTTTCTATTTGGGATGGTCCCCGTTAAGACTCAAAGTATATTTATGAAATGTGTCGGACTGGAAATGGGGATTCTGTTCCATCATGCTACAATCGCTAATGATCTCATCGTAATGTGTATATTGCATTGTTTGTGCGTTTCCCCTTCCACAAATCAAAAAAATCCCTGTATAAGATGTTTGTTGCGCATCCTTCACAGGGCGTCGCAGTCAACCACAACAATTATACTTTTGTGTAACCGAGTATTTATACTTTTGTGTAACCGAGTAATTATACTTTTGTATAACCAAGTAATTATACTTTCGTATAAAAAAGTAATTATACGTTTGTATAAACGAGTAATTATACTTTTGTATGGAAGAGTAATTATACTTTGGTATACCGAGTAATTATACTTTTGTATAAAAGAGTAATAATATTTTTGAATAAAAGAGTAATTATAATTTTGTATAAAAGAGTAATTATACTTTGGTATAACCGAGTAATTATACTTTTGTATAGCCGTGTAATATTTTGTTTTTAATTTTGCATTTCCCTTACTATCCCTTACAGGACGTTGCAGTCAACACCAGCATTTTTCAACTGCTGTTGATGTACTAGGCAAGTTTTACGTTCAGTAGTTTGCTATTGATTTCTGAACGACCGGTTCACTAACACCCGTAAGTTACCAGCGGGGTGCGAACCAATATGCAAGAACCAATGTAATAATACTTTTGTATAAAAGAGTAATTATACTTTGTGGGTTTCATTAACTGATTATATCACCATTTGTGACCTCCCATTTGAACAGAAGAACGATACATACCGTGTTTTCCCGAAAATAAGATCCGCGTTTGTATTAATTTTAGCTTAAAAATGCACTAGGGCTTATTTTCGTGGGATGACTGTCAGATACAAACATCTACATTCATGTACACAATTCTACATGTATTCAAATACAGTCATGTCATCTTCTGGAACACGGTCATAACTCTACAAATCCCGAATTCCGTGTGATCAATTGTCGTTTGAGATCCTAGGCCCATAAACACTGCAGTTTCATCCCCGGCAATGATGTTGGAGAGTTGGTATTGATAAAAGTCAATGCTATCAACAAAGTACTTGAATGTAAGTTCACGCTTAAAATCTTCATTCTAGCTGTCGATCTTAATTAACTGTGGCTTGTTTTAATGGTAGGTCTTATATTACAAGCATCCTGAAGAGAAAACAAAATCGTGCTAGGGCTTATTTTAGGGGTAGATTTTAATTTCGGGGAAACACGGTAGCTATACTAGGGTTATCGCGTTTATCGTGTTTATCGTGTTATCTGTTTTGTTTCGTGGATCTTCCACAATTTCAATGCTCAGAGATTATAAATGTACATTAAAATACTTGTTCATTTGATTGTGTACCAGATTTGGTCCGAAGCTTACTTTTTGTTTGGTACTGATCAGTTAAGGAAGCCATTTGAGTGGACATTGTGACATTCCGAAAATATGAGGTCATAGGTCACGAAGATAGGGAGTTTACTAAAACTGGAATGACCTGGTTTTATGTGCAGACGTGGAATGTATTCTTAGCTGCCGGTGATAACAATGCAGACAATCAGACAACAAAGGCTGTTATCTTTATACGTGTGCGTTTCGTATCACTGTCCTGTGATGCAGTTAGAACAGGTATGATTAACATATGGGTTGCTATAGCAGTTTTTGTTACCATAGGCGTCAGAGTGTTTGCTTTGGGCAATCAGGTGGCAACATATCTTATTAAAGTTACGCTTGGCTTGCTGTCCGACATTTTTAACCAGAAGACGTGAAGACATTAAAAAAATAGCCTTTTTTTTTTGGTTCGTCTGTGTTCATAGACCATACAAACCTACTTGCTACATCATAGTGTGATCTTTACCTCTCCGCCGGGTTGCCCTCGTCACGATTCGCTGAATGTCAGTGACAGTTAATCTGAAATATCTGTCCTGGATTTTGAGCAGGCCGGGGCGGTAACAGCAGCATAGGTGTGCTAGCTTTTGGGCTGTCTTTTTCTCCCAGGTGTTTTTGAGTGTTCTCTTCATTGTTCGGGGGTGGGATAATAGGTCATGTATGTCTGGAGCCTGACCTGCCCGTGGCCTCTTTGTGTGAACAAGTTAAGCACATTCCCTGAACGAATGTAACCATCTGCTGGCTAGTTACATTATGCAACAGTGACTTGCGAATTTTTTCCAGTGTTGTTAATTACGATATAGGTAGGTATTGATTGACATTCGTGGTGGGTGTATTCATAGGTATATTGTAGTTCCCGTATGTGATGCGGCCATCGCGCTTCAAAAGTTATGATCGTGATCGTAGATTAAGATATGCAGCTCCTCCATGTTATGTGAACACCGAGCTTCAAGACTTATAGTTGTGTTGACATGTAGTTCCTTTATATCATGCAAACACGATCTTAAAACAACATGTACAGCGGTAACCCACCATGACACGTGAACACCGAGCTTCAAAAACGTACACGTATAGTTAATAGTGATCGTCAACTTGTAGTTTCTTCTATGTAATTTCCAGTTTAAAAGATATACAGTGGTGATGGTTAGCATATATAAGCTAATAGTACCTTCCTGTCATATGAACACCAAGCTTGAAACGTGTGACATTATGACCATTTAAAAAAGAAAATTTGCATATCCCTTACAGGACGTTACAGTCAATACCAGCATTTTTCAGCTGCTGTTGATATACTAGGCAAGTGTTACGTTCAGTAGTTTGCCATTGCTTTCTGAACGTGACCATTAGTATTGAGTTTTACGTTCAGTAGTTTGCCATTGCTTTCTGTGACCATTAGTATTAAGTTATTCCTTATGGTGTGACCACCGAGATTCAAAAATGCAGGTTTATAAGATTATGTTTCACACATTTCATGTGTGCATGTCCCACACATTTTACGTGTGCATGCCCCACACATTTCATGTGTGCGTGTGTTTGTTACCCATGCTAACCTGAAAGTGGTTTCTTCTGGTACTTACTTTCTTTGACGAGACCTAAGTCTTGTTTTGTTCAAAGGATGACAGAAGCTGCCATGTTCACTGTCACATACATTTATATTGGTATGGTCTAGCGTACCGGTAGGGAATTTACTTGATCCTAAAAATTCTGCTCAAGATTTATGGAGAAAATTGGAGGAAAAGTGCTAGTCACGGCGCTGGAACTCCAATTAACTCTCCCCACGACGCCTAACGGCATAAGTGGAAGAAACAACAACAACAACCTTTCCGTCTTGACAGACGATAGTTTGGTACATTGTGCTTCAAAAAGGCTTAATAACTACGATCCATGGCGGTGGCGAGTGTGGCTGATAAGGCCAATTCGTGCTGCAAATGTTTGTCCACAGTGGATGCATGTGAAAACATGGTCATTTCCACCATCATGCACCATCTTACGTCTCTCACGCTCTGTGTGTGCTTTATCTGCAATATTTTTCTCCTTTGTCTTTATTCAATTTCTGATGTTTGCCCTCCATGCAACACGTTCAGCGGCGACTTGCTCCCAATGTGCATTATCAATGCCTGTATCAATCATGTCTCGCTTACACACATCTTTGTATCGTAGTAGAGGCCGACCCTGAGATCTCCTACCCATCTGTAATTCACCAAAAAATATGTCCTTTGGTATTCTACGATCATCCATCCTCCTAACGTGTCCTATCCATCTAAGTCTAGGAAGACTGAGCATGGAATAAACTGTCACACAACCTGATCTTTCCAATGCTTCAGTATTTGTGATTTACTTTGTCACATTGTCACATAACACTCAGAAATATCCATCGCTGGGAAGCCCCTGAGGGCGTTAAAGCAGCAAGAGACATCCGTATGGTTTGGCACTGATAGCAGCAGGGACTGATAGTTCTTTGTGCCTCCAAGTAGACATGTTTCTTCAGCGATGAATTGTTATTTGGAGGTGACAGGTTCGAGTCTCAGCCTATAGCTATCAATTGTTGTTATATTGTTTATCATGTCCTCATACTTGCCGTTACTTCTATAAGTGCCGCTCAATACCTGTGAGTTTATTTTTCATAGTTTCTACGATCAGTCCGCATGGACTCCAAATAGGGCTTGCAACTATAAGAATGAGGCTTATCTTTCCACCCGGCACCAGAGACCGTCTCCATGGGGGATTGCTGCAGAGATCTCCAGCCCCTCTAAAGCTCAGAAATTGGATGGGGTGTGTGAAAGACAGGTACTGGAACTTCACAGCCGTTGAGAAGCATATTAGAATGTAGTTGGGTCAGGATTCACCCACAGACTTGCTAATAGTAGGCCTAGCTTGTCGATATTTCCTCCCCAGGTTTGAGATGTTTCATTGTAAGTAGGAATGCACAACCAATGAACAAATATGGCGATGGAAGATGTACCACTTATGTCTTCGCTAGACTTATTGTGCGCATAATATGATTAGGAAGATCAGCGAAAGGAAGTTAACTGAGTATGACAATCACGGTTTTCCAGCTAAGTAATCTTGTTTTGTTTTTTGTTCGTTGCTGACGACTTTGGTGGAAGTGATGGCTTGCAACTGTGGGGTTCCTTTCTTCCAGCGTCCCAGTCATTCAGTAGGTTTACAATATCGGTTCTGTGGCAGTTACCCAGTCTTTTTTCGATATTCTTTGTGAGGTTTGATATGTTGGTTGGTTGCTTGGGTAAGTAGGTTGTTGGCTGGGTAAGTAGGTGGTTGGTTGGGTAAGTAGGTGATTGGTTGGGTAAGTAGGTGGTTGGTTGGATGAGTAGGTGGTTGGTTGGGTGAGTAGGTGGTTGGTTGGGTAAGTAGGTGGTTGGTTGGGTGAATAGGTGGTTGGTTATGTAAGTAGGTGGTTGGTTGAGTGAGTAGGTGGTTGGTTAGATGAATGGGTGGTTGGTTGGGTAAGTATGTGGTTGGTTGGGTGAGTGGGTGGTTGGTTGGGTGAGTAGGTGGTTGATTGGGTGAGTAGGTGGTTCGTTAGATGAGTGGGTGGTTGGTTAGTTGGTTGGTTGGGTAAGTGGATTGCCGATTTGTTGGATGATTGGTTAGTTGGCTGGTTGGTTGGTTGGTTAGTTGGTTGGTTGGGTGAGTGGGCGGTTGGTTGACTGTTTGAGTGGTTAGTTGGATGGCTGAAAGTTTGGTTGGTTGGGTGAGTGGTTGGTTAGACAAGTGAGTGGTTGGTTGGGTGGTTGGTTGGATGAGTGTGTGGTTGATTGACTAGTTGGTTGACTGATTGGATGGTTTGTTGATCGGTTGGTTGGTTGATTGGTTGGTTGACTGGTTGGATGGGTGGTTGATTGGAAGGAAAACTGAGTTCTGTCTGGAGTCTGACGTTTTAGTGTTCGAATGGCCCGTTCCCTGAGACGTGAGTTTGGTGACTCGAGAATCATAGGGATGTGCAATACTGATGCTTGAGCCTCACACCCGGCTAGCGCTGTACCACTCGATCTAACGTTATCGGTTGCCAGAACTGAAAGGTCATTAAAATTGTTAACATAATGTCTAATGTTTAACGGGGCCCACTTTATTAGAGGCCAGAGGGCCCACTTGTTATCGGGCCAGTTGACACCCTGGCCATTCCGCCACTGCTGGGAAAACGTGGCTATTTAGGAAGAGTTATCCGAGCTGGGGACTCAGTCTCAAGATGGCCGCACCTTGTCATCGGGCCGTGCTGATAGCAACGCCTTCTAAAGGTAGGCGCTACGTTTTCCAGTTGCCGAAATTTACCGGAGATTTATTTGTGGTAACTTTCGTTTTCTTGTTTTTGTGTCTCCGATTTAATGAGGTGTAGAGTACTTGTTATGTTAAATTCCCGGATTATTTCAAGATCGCGTAAAAAAAGGGACCGATTACTTTATATAGTTTCTCCCACCTCGGTTTACGTTGTGCACACTAAAGGGTCTGCTATTTAATAATTGTAATGCTGTTGTTTATGTTTGCTATGCTTCGTGCATCAGCAGAGAAGAGTTACTGACTGACCATAAAGGTTGCATGTCCTTTGCAATTCCCCATCCCCTATTGGCTTTTTGTTATTTACTTTTAGTAGTTTGCTATTGCTTTTTGAACGATACTGGCACCTTGCCGTCTTTTCAGACAATAGTTTGTTACACTGTGCTTCAAACAAGGGCATAACAACATCTCCATAGCACAACGCCTGGACTGAATTCTAGAGACCATGTGTTGCCCATGCAGTATGATCCCTCTCTCGGCCTGCCTAGTTTACCCCAGAGGAAAGGTAACACCAATACATCTGTAATAAGACAAACTGCAGAAGTTTTTGGATCATCAAAGCAATGCCTTAACTGTCCGCCTGTCGGAGCTTCGACCCTAGACCAATTGCCTACGAAAGCTTAGTACCTGGTCTGTTCTGCCATGAAGTTAAGTCTTTAGGTTGTATTTCCTATCTCCAGGATATACGGTTGGTACCTTTCTGAACGATAAACTAAGTTTAAAACCTCGCTGAAATCTGATGATCTAAAACAACAGCCATGCCTAACTAACCAACTGAACGGCGTGGGGGAAAGAACCCATTACCACAGCCAGCAATGACAGTTTAAGCGAGAGCGAGGTTAAACATTTCGTCCATGTCGACCTCGTTGACAAACCATACAATAACGAATTCTCTCAACTATCTCAGCTTTGGCGGCTTATTTAAACTATTGCCGATAAAGTTACGAGATATGACGTTGACATCAAAGACCTTTTGGAGTGTCTCAGCTGACGGAGTCAGATGTCAGCGTAATACTTCATACTAGATTATGTTTATAGGTCAAGGTTGTTTGATGACGGAAATTGGTCCGTGCTGTTGTAAAGGAGATAACGATGAGTCACATCTGCTGAAGATTGATAAAAAGGCAAAGTAGACCGGGATAATCCGCCTTGTTTGACTGTTGATTCATTGTGTTTAAGCTGCTGGCAAGAGTATATGCATGTGTGTAGATCGTAGGCCGCAAGCTGTGAAGTCATTTGTTGGATACATATCTGTAGTTGAATATACGTACTGATGGAAGCTACATATCTTGATCCTGCATTCAGAGAAGATGATGATAGCCGTTCCTGATCTGTGACTGGTATGCAGTTTGAATATATCTAGGTGGATTCACATTTTCTTAATCATTATGACAATACTTATCTGATAAACATAGGGATATATAATAGTTAATTACGCTCTGGTGCAAGTTCGCGGTTTTCAGACAAGTCTGGAATGGTAATACTGCTTGAAGTTCCTTGACTAGATTTGGAGTTTGAGTTCCGTGATTTATTTTGGTTTCACTATAGGTTGTATGTTACCCCGAGAGGCACGTATGAAATAGAATATTCTTTGTGATTTTCATAACGTAGGTTAGAATCATGTGTTAAATACATTATGTCTCTTTTTTGTTTTCGCCCTCTCGTTAGATCATGCGTTAAATACATTATATCTTGTGTTGTTTTTTTTCGCTCGCTCACTTTTAACTCAGCACTGGACTGATTTTTGTGTGTTGGAGCCTGGCTTTCCTTACAACCAGTGTCCCTCGTCATTCTAAGTGGTAGAGCCTCAACCACTGGAGCCACTCTAAGTTGTAGTCCTCAACCACTGGAGCCACTCTAAGTTGTAGCCTCAACCACTGGAGCCACTCTAAGTTGTAGCCTCAACCACTGGAGCCACTCTAAGTTGTAGCCTCAACCACTGGAGCCACTCTAAGTTGTAGCCTCAACCACTGGAGCCACTCTAAGTTGTAGTCTCAACCACTGGAGCCACTCTAAGTTGTAGCCTCAACCACTGGAGCCACTCTAAGTTGTAGCCTCAACCACTGGAGCCACTCTAAGTTGTAGCCTCAACCACTGGAGCCACTCTAAGTTGTAGCCTCAACCACTAGAGCCACTCTAAGTTGTAGCCTCAACCACTGGAGCCTCAACCACTGGAGCCACTCTAAGTTGTAGCCTCAACCACTGGAGCCACTCTAAGTTGTAGCCTCAACCACTGGAGCCACTCTAAGTTGTAGCCTCAACCACTGGAGCCACTCTAAGTTGTAGTCTCAACCACTGGAGCCACTCTAAGTTGTAGCCTCAACCACTGGAGCCACTCTAAGTTGCAGTCTCAACCACTGGAGCCACTCTAAGTTGTAGTCTCAACCACTGGAGCCACTCTAAGTTGCAGTCTCAACCACTGGAGCCACTCTAAGTTGTAGTCTCAACCACTGGAAGTATTTTAAGTTGTAGAGTCTCAACCACTGGAGCCACTCTAAGTTGTAGAGTCTCAACCACTGGAGCCACTCTAAGTTGTAGTCTCAACCAGTGGAGCCACTCTAAGTTGTAGTCTCAACCACTGGAAGTATTTTAAGTTGTAGAGTCTCAACCACTGGAGCCACTCTAAGTTGTAGAGTCTCAACCACTGGAGCCACTCTAAGTTGTAGTCTCAACCACTGGAGCCACTCTAAGTTGTAGCCTCAACCACTGGAGCCACTCTAAGTTGTAGCCTCAACCACTGGAGCCACTCTAAGTTGTAGCCTCAACCACTGGAGCCACTCTAAGTTGTAGCCTCAACAACTGGAGCCACTCTAAGTTGTAGTCTCAACCACTGGAGCCACTCTAAGTTGTAGCCTCAACCACTGGAGCCACTCTAAGTTGTAGCCTCAACCACTAGAGCCACTCTAAGTTGTAGCCTCAACCACTGGAGCCTCAACCACTGGAGCCACTCTAAGTTGTAGCCTCAACCACTGGACCCACTCTAAGTTGTAGCCTCAACCATTGGAGCCACTCTAAGTTATAGCCTCAACCACTGGAGCCACTCTAAGTTGTAGTCTCAACCACTGGAGCCACTCTAAGTTGTAGCCTCAACCACTGGAGCCACTCTAAGTTGCAGTCTCAACCACTGGAGCCACTCTAAGTTGTAGTCTCAACCACTGGAGCCACTCTAAGTTGCAGTCTCAACCACTGGAGCCACTCTAAGTTGTAGTCTCAACCACTGGAAGTATTTTAAGTTGTAGAGTCTCAACCACTGGAGCCACTCTAAGTTGTAGAGTCTCAACCACTGGAGCCACTCTAAGTTGTAGTCTCAACCACTGGAGCCACTCTAAGTTGTAGTCTCAACCACTGGAAGTATTTTAAGTTGTAGTGTCTCAACCACTGGAGCCACTCTAAGTTGTAGAGTCTCAACCACTGGAGCCACTCTAAGTTGTAGAGTCTCAACCACTGGAGCCACTCTAAGTTGTAGAGTCTCAACCACTGGAGCCACTCTAAGTTGTAGTCTCAACCACTGGAGCCACTCTAAGTTGTAGTCTCAACCACTGGAGCCACTCTAAGTTGTAGTCTCAACCACTGGAAGTATTTTAAGTTGTAGAGTCTCAACCACTGGAGCCACTCTAAGTTGTAGAGTCTCAACCACTGGAGCCACTCTAAGTTGTAGAGTCTCAACCACTGGAGCCACTCTAAGTTGCAGTCTCAACCACTGGAGCCACTCTAAGTTGTAGTCTCAACCACTGAAAGTATTTTAAGTTGTAGAGTCTCAACCACTGGAGCCACTCTAAGTTGTAGAGTCTCAACCACTGGAGCCACTCTAAGTTGTAGTCTCAACCACTGAAAGTATTTTAAGTTGTAGAGTTTCAGCCACTTTAAGTTGTAGAGTCTCAACCACTGGAGCCACAATAGGTTGTAGAGTCTCAACCACTGGAGCCACAATAGGTTGTAGAGTCTCAACCACTAGAGCCACTCTAAGCTGTAGAGTCTCAACCACTGGAGCCACTTTAGGTTGTAGAGTCTCAACCACTGGAGCCACTCTAGGTTGTAGAGTCTCAACCACTCGAGCCACTTTAAGTTGGAGAGTCTCAACCACTCGAGCCACTTTAAGTTGGAGAGCCTCAACCACTCGAGCCACTTTAAGTTGGAGAGCCTCAACCACTCGAGCCACTCTAAGTTGTAGAGTCTCAGCCACTTTAAGTTGTAGTCTCAGCTACTTAAGCCACTTTCAGTAAGTAAAGGGTAAAAGTAAAGGACGCACGACAGGAGAAAGACATGTGGGAGTCATGACAAAAACGGGCCCGCCCCCTTAGAGTGCCTGGAAGGTAAGGTGACCGAAACATTCGTTGAGGGAGGACTACTTCTGATGATCAGAATCTCCCTGTCGTGCTTGCTCCCCGGTGGGGTTTTGACCACTAAAGTACTCTCCACACGCCTAAAGTCGCACTGAGAATATTGTGCTAGACCCATATTTGTACAGACCAATGGACACTCAGTGGGTGCTGTGGTCAGTATCTCATCGGTCACTTTTACTTCCCAGGATGTTCTGGGTACACACGTTAGGTTGGGTAGACCTGAAAGCCCAAGTGAACTTTTAAAAATCCGAATTTGTGCAGCTGCGGAATCGAACCCCCTACCACCGGATCGGTAGGCAAGGTTGAGGGCAAGCGAGCAAGAGGTAGACAACGATAAAGTGGGAAGATAACATCAAGAGATGGACCAACATCAATCTGACAGAATGTACAGTCAGGGCGAGAGACAGACAGTGTTGAAGATTCATTGCAGCCAACCTTCATTGTGGAGACGGCACCTGATTGATTGATTGCTATATCGTTCCAGCTGGTTTGTTTTCAAGATAACCTCGCGACGTGCACTTTATCATGCAGCTAACCGAGCGTGGTGTCGCGGTTTCAGATGACTGCCCGATAGGCGAGAGCACATTTATGTTTAAAAGAAGTGTCGATAAATTAACAATAACATTTTAAAAAATATCATGATTATGTACTCGTTTTATTGCTGTATTACACGACTATAAGCAACATGAAATTATTCGGAATTAATAGAAGGGGCATGGGGAAGTGGCAGAGATAATTCTGTGGTCGCCCTGGTTAAGAAAGTAACGGGCTCGCACAGAGCTGAGAGTATTCGCAAAAACTAGTGGTGTCTACTGATACTACATTTCCGCCGATGATCTCTACCGAACGAGCTCCCTCGATGGTCTCTAGGATAGCAAGGCTACATGTCTAACCTTCTCGGATAAAGTAAAAAAAATACATCCCATGTCCAGTTTAGCGCTGTAAACACCCATTGTAGCTGGAATTCACAGAGCAGGCCGTAAAGGCTGTATCCTGGCAAAATTGTGAAGGAAGAATCCTACAAGAAAAATGCATTCCATATTCAGTTTAGCACCTTAGACATTTCATTCTTAACAGACTCTAACCAGATGCTCGAGGGAGGGGTGGGGGGGGGGGGCACGAAGTCGGATACAAACCTTTTAGACAGGTAGATAACTAAGTGTTTCGCACTTCCCTCGAAGAGGAACGATGAAGAAGGGTATGCGGAATATACATGTACTGTTACCATCATAATCAGATAATTCTTTCAAACCTCGAAGCTTCCTGATTATCCCGTACCACGGTTGCCTGCCTTCTATTGCTTTATTTAATTGCATGTATGTCTGCATTTATAGAGGTGGTCATGCTAGATTTATGAATGATTCATGATCTACCATTTCTTTCACATTCTCCAGTATTTTGTTTTATTCTTCTTTAAAACAACTGATATAGCCGTTAGTTAGTTGTATATCCTTTACAGGACGCCGCAAGCCAACGCCAGCATCTTTTGGCTGTTTGCGATTTCTTGGCATGCCGTTATTTTCTGAACGATTGACACTCATGCCATTGTATTAAAACCAGAGCAAGACGGTCTGCTTCCAAATCTCACGCAGCTGTGTTTTGAACGCGGTATGCAGGGTTGCTAATTGCGTTCGTTACCCCTTTGCTACATCGCCGGCGATACTGAAGAGTAACATTAATTACTGATTAGGAAAATCCAACGTCCAATAGTTTCCATGCACTAGCATAAATTAATGACGATATTTATCGCTGTCCCACCAGCTGTTACCCTTTTCTGAAAGCTTCCAAATCCGTCCTTATCACAGAATACCAGGGAACCCCTTACAGTTCTACTTCCGGTGTTCCATCAGTACTAGCCAGTACCTGGGTGTTTTATCTTACGACTGGTGTTATCGGGACAAATAGCTGACACACCTGAGGTGGCGGAAACGGGAAAAACTGGGTCGTTACGTAAATGATACATTTATTGCTTGCGGGGAGACCCAAATATAATGTGTGTCGTGTGCTTGTTTTCAATAAGAAAGATTTGGTATTTCCGTAAAGACGACATTATATATTCTTTTCATGTTTATGCTAGTTATTTTCTTGCAAAATTTAGCATCCTGTTATGTTTTAACTGCACATCCTGAAGTTAATGTTTCCCCCACATTTTGCAGTTTATTATGCTGTAAGTGGTTAGACTATACCAACCCTTTCATAAATTTCTAGTAAGTTTGAATAAATAGAATTCACCAGGTTGCGACATCATCATCATGTGTCATGCCGATAAGTGTGGGCGGTCATGTCTCGCCATCTCACACGATCACTAGAGTCGTGGAGCAGTTTCGTGTTCTTGTTTCGACCACGCCATGTGGACAAGCCATCAAGATATTTACTTATCTCGTTCTTTTCCCCTTAATCTTGCCAGTTGTCACCAAGTTCTCTAGTTTATTTCTTCTCACAACGTACCCAGAAACATGTTGACAGTCTCCGCCTATCAGCACATTCAGCGTCACAGTAGATTAGAGAGAACAACGATGGAAAGCATGGTTGCTGGTACAAGAGACATGGGCCGACCAGTACAAAGAAGGACACAGGACATTGCAGACATCTAGGGCATGAGGGTGCATGAGACAGGAGACATAACCAGAGACCGAGAGGTTTCTCGGCCCACCATAGTGAACGCGACGTTCTGTAAAAGGTCTTCTACTTGAGAGCATGTCCAGGGACGGACGGGTGCCTTCCTATTCTTTTTTCGTTCGCTTGAAATTTGTGGGTATCTGTAATGTTGTTTCTTGTATGAAATTCACTGTCTTGTTTTTTTTAAAGTTTCGATTCGATGTCACCATTACCCCTACCCCGTTCAACCTCAAGGAGAAGTTATAGTTAGGTCCATCACCAGCTCAGTATGATAGTCATGTGATTGAGTCAGCCGCAAAATCAGCTGTCCACGGTTTTACCCTCACAGGCTTATTATTAACCCGAAGGTGATTGTTGTCCATACGGGGTAATAGACTATATGTGATTGTTTTATGTTTAGTTTTAGTTCACTCACGTGTTGTTTTAGGTGGTGAGGGGGGGGGGGGGGCTGAGTGGTCTCGAGGTATGGTGTTCGCTTTGAGCTAGAGTGCTGGAGGTCCCGGGTTCAAGCCCCGGTGACGACCGGGAGTTTTTCACGTGGACTTCTAGTAACAGAAATTTCCCCTGATCTCTGGGTAGTGAGGTCGGACGCCCGTGTGTATTGTTGTGCACGTACAAAAATCCTTTGGTAGTTGGAAATCGAAAAAAGTAGCCTAATGGCGCTGCCCAGGCAAAATTTCGAGTTAAAAATCTACCCAAAGTATTTCAGGATCCTCGCCGGTGCTACGAAGTTCGTGCACTGAGCTGAGCTTCTCCGGACTCAGGCTTGAGTTAGGAGTAGAACAGAGCACTTATGGGTTACACCCGTGTGCCGTGATGTTGATCCGTCGACTGAACTAAACTAAACTAAACTAAATGTGTAGTTTATCACGCACTTTTGTTTCTTTAGGCCAGAAGGTTTGTAAAGATGTCGTATTTTGAACAGTCTTGGAGTGTATTGACGATTGACTATTCCTTATGCGTCAGTTTTTAATTAAAGATATTTATCTTACTTTACATTTCTTGGACATGTTATGAGAAGAAATGGATTGGAGAACTTATTGACAACTGGCAAGTTCGAGGGCAACAGACCAAGAGGAAGACCGAGAGGAAAATGCCTGGATGGCTTGGCCACGTGGCATGGACGAGACAGGAACACTGAGATGATCCACGACTCTGGTGATCGAGTGAAATGGCGAGTCATGACCGCTCACGCTTTCCGGCATGGCACATAATTGATTGATTGATCTTACTTTACACGTGATTATAACTGCCGTTGCGTAGTGGCTAGACACTTGCATACCGGCCCGGTGGCCATAGTTTCGAATTTGCTTCACGTCGGATTCATTCATCCGACCCGGGCTCCTAGGCTGACCCTAACGATAGGTCACTGGAAATGTTTTTGGGAAGTAAAATCGGCGGGCATGTTTATCATTACATCACGACATCACCCCTCAAGCACCGATGGATTTATTAAAATATGTGCCTAGCACCTCGCCGCTTTTCGTTGGATTTTTTAAAATTTTTAAATGGTAAAAGTTGATTTATTTGGTTTAAAAAAAATCAAGTTGATTATTGCTCGCTGGACGTTAGGCGGGCGGCTTGGTGTGCCTTGCCTGTCGAGAAGACCTGATCATTCGGGGCCACATCGATTTGATGGAAGTCAGTCACGGCGATCGGACAAATTTTGAGCTATAGCCTACGATGGGTGACGTGATATTCTAGTGTGATAATTTGGTCGCGTCTAGCGTGTGCCGCGTGGTTTAGTGGTTACACACCCGCTAGTAATCCGAGTTTGATCCGGGGCCCAGTCGAGGATATGCCCTACTGACTGACGAGCTCAAATGAGAGCGAAACTCGAGTCTAGTGCTTCCATATTGACGTGGACAAGGTCTTAGTTTCGTACCAGAATACTATCAGCGTTGCCAGTTGTGGTTTGTGCTCAATGTTTAATTGATATAAGTGCCGGTCGTTCAGAAAGCTATGGCAAACTGCCGAAGGTAAGCTTGCCATAAAATCACACACAGCAAACAAATGTCGGGAGTGACTGCGACGTTCTGTAAAGGCTATGCAACTAACTTTTAACCATCTGCTCTTTTATACGCCCTAAAGCATGTAAAAGGGCGGGTCCTTTATCCCTAGTTTACTTTTTTTCACGCAACGATTGCAATATCCCGACTGTATACGTCGCGTTTGATATTCACGTTACGGCCGTGTAACTATGGGCGATGCCTGGTTATAAGCGAATCCACCGTGCCCTGGTTTAAACCAGATCGTGTTTATTGTGTAAAAACATGTCATGGAACCCCCCGGAATCCAGTTGGCAGGGTGTCCATTACTTTATTATAGGCTTTCATAAACTGGGCAGGTAACATGTTTGCAAATAGCTGTTATAGTTTGTGCTGCTGGATGTTAGTTAAGGTTGATAGTTTACTGGGTTAAGTGATGTGTGCTTTTAGCACAGTTGATGAATTACCGCGATGACATCTCGAGATGAGTAGATGTATCCTACCGTACATCAGATCAGGGGGAGAAATTACAATAATTATGCCATTGTCTAGTAACCTTTCTGTATTGTTGTTAAGGGTGTCAATAGTGTTGTGCACGTGACATCATAGTGCAGACGGACACGGTCAAAAGCACAGTTTAAAGATGGCGGCTCCAGTTTTTTACATGCACCAAAGATGATCAGGTTCTATTATGCGGCTTCTGATCAGTGACGGGGATGAAACCTATAGAAATTCATCGGCGAATGAAGGTTCAGTATGGTGATGCATGCCTGTCAGTCCAGCAAGTGTATGAGTGGAGTAGGAAGTTTCAAAATTTTTATGTCCGATGAAGAGGTACAGCAGGTGGTGCATGAGTGGTTACGCATCGCTACCAAGATAATAGTTTTCTACATGAATCCAAGCATATTATTGGCACTGAGGGACTTGCATTGGACGCAGTGGTGACCACATCGAAAAATGATACATTTATTCTTTACTTTTTCATAATATGTTCACCCCCCCCCCCACACACACACACACCACGCACACGAGATTTAAGGTTTTCATTTAAAGCCTCCTCGTATATATGGTGCACGTGAAAGATGCTCTTATTCACTCGTTTATGTTCTTTTTCTATAATCAATTTAAATGTCAGTTTTGGGATTTTGAAGTGGTGTGACCAATTGCCTCCCCAGAAAATTCATGGTTTTACACACACACACACACACACACACACACACACACACACACACGCACGCACGCACGCACGCACACACACACACACACACGCAGGCACGCACACGCACGCACACACACAAGACATTGCAATCAACCCCAGCATTTATTGTCTGTGATTTACTAAACAATGCCTTTTCAGTAGTTTGCCATTGCTTTCTAAACGGCCCATGCCCTAATAAACCTAATTATGACAAGCCCTATTATTTCACGAAGTTACACTTACCATATAAGGTTTGGTTTCACCTGTTCTCACCTTAAATAAGGTGACAGGTATCTGAGCTGTCGTTCCAGGTATATCGGGAATTTCCTGACTTTACCTAGCTATGTGCAATTTCCGTTGTACAGCTGACATGGACTATCCTAGAGGTGTCACTTCGGGTACATCAGGTTACGCGTTACGCTGGCGGCATTGTTTTGCACTGAAAATGAAGCGTAGGTACAAGAAATGATGGATAATTGCAACAGAATGTCAAAACAAAGGAGTTAGTCTGAATAACTGAAACACAGAAGTAATGGTTATTGCAAATAAAAATTGTACTGAGTACCCAAATGTAACATCAATGTGAATCGGAGAAATCTTCAACAAGCCAATGCATTTAAGTATTTGGGTGCTTTAATAACAGCAGATGGAAGATGTATTGAGGATGTTAAATGTTGAATAGCACAAGCAAGGCAGCAATTTCACAAGATGAATAATATTTTTAGCCGACTCCCTGGCCGAGGCGTTAACAGCTTTCTCCGTTAATCCCGAATACTCTCGTGGTTGACGTGAGCGCACGAGAATTAGAAGTGGTTCGAGTCGCGCCAGTGACTTATGAGAGTATGGAGCCGGTCGCTCAGAACGTCGTGGCGTGCTGATGAGCGTAATCTAGCCTAGGAATCAACATACAGCTGAAAGATGCTGGTGTTGACCGCAATATCCTGAAACAGGATGGAAACGCGGAAAACAAAAATGTATCTTTGTCAATTGAGATGAGGAAGAGTTCATTAGACCTATATTAGGCCAATCATTATGTACGGGAGCAAATCATGGACAGTTAGCTAAACAATACAATAAAATACGATACACACAAACAAAGACTTAAACTCCGGACACCCTGCATGTATTGAGCCGCGGACACCCACTCCATTGGATGCTTGTGCTGTCAATACACCACTAAAACACAATGGTAAATAATGCTTGTCATAAACGTGTCCAGAAATGGCTTCAACTCCTGTTGCCATTCACAGTTTCTACATTGAGTGTATTTCTTTTTTGAGTGCTGTATTTCTTCATTGAGTGCTGTATTTCTTCATTGAGTGCTGTATTTCTTCTTTGAGAGCTGTAATCTGTCAACATTGTTACCCAATATGACTCCAGCTCCCGTTCAAACACCGACAGGCTCTTTATCCCCCGTGTATGACAAACCGGCAAACACTTGACTAGTCTGGTAGGATGGTCAGATATATTTGGCCTGACTCATATTTCCAACCAAACAACATACCCGACTCAGGGACCACGCCATTGTTGTTGTCATACTTAAATCGTTTTCAGCGGGAGCGGAGGTATCGCAGTAGCCAGCCCGCTTGTCTCCCTATCTGGATGTTTTATGTTCCAATCTCTCTCGAGGCGGAAAACAGGGGGTGGGGAGGGGGGACTTTTTGAAATAGGTAATTGACAATGGCTGTCTATCAGCGTGGCCGAATGGATAAGAGCATGCGTTCTTAAACACCCGGCGTGTTGATGCCGAGCTTGTGAGTTCAATCCCTACACCGGTCAGTTGGACTAAAATGAGAGTTCTCGTCCTTGTCTTAGGGACTTATAAATGATTAGTAGCTCAGAAGTCGGAGTGGGTTCGCCTGATGGGAAGGGACACTGGAAATAGGGAAAGCTAATCCACACACAACAATCAGACCTGCGCACTAGAAGTAGTAGCATATGTATGGACTACGTTTGAGTTCAAAACAAGCGGAAGCAAAAAAAAAAAGAAGTGTGCTCTCAATTTAAAAAAAAAAAAAAAAAAAAAAAAAAAAAAAAAAAAAAAAAAAAAATTAGTTACATATCCTTCACCGGACGTAGCAGTCAACGCCAGCCTTTTGGCTATTCGTAATTCCTGGGCAAGTTTTACGTTCAGTAGTTTGCCATTGCTTTCTGAACGTTTTCGAGAGAGAAAAAAACAGCACCGCCGTGTTTCGAACCCGGGTATACGGGATTACGAATCTCGTCCGTAACACCTTCACCACGGAGACTGAACCCAGACTAAAATGGGTTCCAGGAAATGTTCTGGCAAGTAAAGGCGGCCGGCTTCATATTTAAAACACCACCCATTGAGTGCCTGTTGGTCTTTAAAAACACACCATGTTACCCTGTGAACGTCTGTCAATTGTTATATCATTTCCACCAGGTACATCCAACCCCACTTGTCCTTTGTGCGTCAGTCTGAGTCACAATCAGCGTCATAACGGTTATCTACGTAGATAACGAAACCACTGTGTTGACAAGTACAATTGTGTGTCGCGGGGAGTCTCAACCTCTTACCTGACCCAGGCCTCTTCCGTGTCTGCGAACCCTTCACCACCTCACGGCTACAGTTAGCTATTCAACATTGATTACCAAAACTAAGCGACTGATTTATTATTATTATTATTATTATTATTATTATTATTATTATTATTTGCGTTCGCTCGCGTTGTTCATAATCGTAGTCCATACTACTCCTAGTGAACTGGAATGATTTTTATGCGAGAATTAGCTTTCCCTATTACCAGCGTCCCTTACCAACAGGTGAACCCACTCCGACGTCTGAGGTACTTGCAATTTACGTCCGAAAGAACCCGCAGCAGGGTTTGTGGTACGGGTCTGTAATGTGTTAGACCCAAGCTTGTCCATGGGACATATTATTCTGTCCCATCCCATCCCATGGGACCTTTTCATGGGAATAACATTCTCATGACCAAGAACCATCACATGTTTTATGTCTGAGCGTGCGAATGAATACTATGGCCTGTCTTCCCCTCCCGCGGCGAATGACGAGAGCACGAGTCAAACCCTTATCCGATCGCGTTAATGACGTTTTCAATGTAACACCATAACGAGCACACCAACGGGATCGCTACAGCTCGAGAAACAAGACATTATTCGAAACATCGCAGACACTGCGTCTATTTAATCGCGAGTGAGAAGTCCAGAATGTTTCCTTACATAGATAGCTGAAATAATTATGTCATGTGCCTTACTAGTGAGTGTACAATGAATCAGAAGAACATATTATTAACAGTTAGTGTAAGGCATAAATTGTGGGCAGATAAATAATTCCAATAACAAGACAAGTGGTCTATAAGCAGTAGCATGGCTAGGAAACTGGGGTACTCTGGACGCATCAAACCCGTACAGAGATTTAGAAGGAACAGTCTAGAAAGACGTGATTCCTTGAAGACAAGGTGGTGGTCAGTCAACGCGGTGATGGACATAAGGCATTACAGAAATCATGGGCATGTACATACTTGAGGCACCGAAAATCTTCTCTACGCACTGTGGCAAGAGACACATTCTTCAAATGAGACGTCCACCACGATATCATAACTCTAACAACAAGATTATTTACGTATGTTATTGTTTACACCGTACAGCCTACACATAGAAACAAACACCAACAATAGATCTTTATATCGCCCCGATCTCTTGGATGGTGAGAATGGACACCTAGCTTTTTAAAATGGAGCTCTCGTGTGCCATTCCATTATACCATCACACCTACCTCGTTCAACCCCAGAAGAGAAGTTATATTAGGGTCCATTGCCTGGCTCAGATAAATAATCATGTGCCCGAGTCAGCTACAGATAGGATATTAATTTGAAGGTGATTGTTGTCCAAAAAGGGTAATGGCTAGATGATAGCGCGGGTCACGTGGGCAAATTGTGCATGTTAAATAAATCCATGGCAGTTGGAAGTCGTAAAGCGTACGTTGTATGGCTTTAAAAAAAAGTCGCTTAAAAGTCGACAGGGTCGACTTCATTGCACCGATATTTTATCCCATGCGGTTCGGTCTCTTTCTGCAGCGAACTGCCGAAAGCGTCGCACAAGCAGCGAACTCCGTCGCTCCAGCGACGACCCTCAGGAGTCTCCGAAAAAATGCACTCGTGAACCGAAGGACGCAGCCTGGAATCAAACCCACAACCTTCGGAGCCTGATTCAGACGGCTTGACTACTTCGCCACGGAGACTTCCGTTATAAGGTCTCCGCCTCAGCTGGAAGTCTTAAAGCGTACGTTGTAATGTCTCCGCCTTGGCAAAATTATTGGTAAAGAAAACCTAACCAGGGTAAAGAGAGCGCTTTAACTTGGAGATGAGGGGGGGGGGGGGGGTCTGTCTATAGGGAGCAAACCTGACACACATGCGTGATTAAGTTGCACACGCTTACCTCTGAGGTGCATAAATATTCACGATGCATTCCTCTAGAAAGAAAGAAGAAGAGGAGGAGGGATAAGACGAAGAAGAGGAATGGAGGAGAAGGAGGAAACTATATTTGACTGACAATAACGTCTGGGTGGCCATTTCATATCTCAGAAACAATGCATAAACAGATAGGGGTTATATTATCCAAGTCGAGAATCTCTGAGTTTATCACTCACTAGAGTACGAGACCTTGTTGCGACAAAAGACACCTCTTCAGTATTTGAAGTATGGATTTGGGAAATCACAACATAATCTCCAATGATACCTATCCTCTGTGAGTTCCCGCACTGACGGATCCCTAGCTTACATGACGTTGTGACTTATTCTTCTGGCTGACTTGCAATATCCACTTCTGGAATTTCAATAGCTATTTATAAGCTTGTTCAGCTGGTATAAGTAACGCCTGACACGGCCTTTGTTATGCTGCGTACTGGTATCAACGGATCTATGTGTATAAACTGATTATGTATGTCTGGAATGATATAAATATACACCTGTAGCATTTGTTTAACTTACATCATGTAGGTATTTTATTGTATATGCGGGTTTATTTGCTTATAAAACGTTCAGATATTGTATGATTGTCTTATGTAGTATGTTATATAAAGCATGTGACTCGTGGATCCTGATTACACAGATTATTAAGGAACTTTAGACCTCTGAGGTTTGAACCTCTAGACTTTCGTGGAAGTAGTCGGACGGTCAAGCTCTTTACCACTAGGGCGTCTTAGTTGTTACATAATAACTTTTGTTAGTCGAGATGTATCACAGTAATTTCTTAATGTTGCATAGGAACTTGTGTTAGTCGAGCTGTATCACAGTAATTTCTTAATGTTACATTGTAACTTGTGTTAGTCGAGCTGTATCACAGTAATTTCTTAATGTTACATTGTAACTTGTGTTAGTCGAGCTGTATCACAGTAATTTCTTAATGTTACATTGTAACTTGTGTTAGTCGAGCTGTATCACAGTAATTTCTTAATGTTACATTGTAACTTGTGTTAGTCGAGCTGTATCACAGTAATTTCTTAATGTTACATTGTAACTTGTGTTAGTCTAGCTATATCACAGTAATTTCTTAATGTTACATTGTAACTTGTGTTAGTCGAGCTGTATCACAGTAATTTCTTAATGTTACATTGTAACTTGTGTTAGTCGAGCTGTATCACAGTAATTTCTTAATGTTACATAGTAATTAGTGTCAGTCGAGATGTGTCACCTTAATCGCATAATGTTACATAGTAAGTTGTGTTATTCAAGATTTGTCACCTTAATTGCTTAATGTTACATAGTAATTTGTGTTAGTCTAGATGTATCACCGTAATTTCTTACTGTTGAATAGTAACTGCTATTAGTCAAGACGCACCACAGTAATGACTATTACACAGTAACTTCTGTTAGTCAAGACGTACCACGGCAATGACTATTACACTGTAACTTCTGTTAGTCGAGACGTACCACGGCAATGACTATTACACAGTAACTTCTGTTAGTCAAGACGTACCACGGCAATGACTATTACACAGTAACTTCTGTTAGTCAAGACGTACCACGGTAATGACTATTACACAGTAACTTCTGTTAGTCAAGACGTACCACGGCAATGACAATTAGTCGACAGTAACTTCTGTTAGTCAAGGCGTACCACGACAATGACTATTAGACAGTAACTTCTGTTAGTCAAGACGGACCACGGCAATGACAATTAGTCGACAGTAACTTCTGTTAGTCAAGACGTACCACGGCAATGACAATTAGTCGACAGTAACTTCTGTAGTCAAGACGTACCGCGGCAATGACAATTAGTCGACAGTAACTTCTGTTAGTCAAGGCGTACCACGGCAATGACTATTACACAGTAATTTCTGTTAGTCAAGACGGACCACGGCAATGACAATTAGTCGACAGTAACGTCTGTTAGTCAAGGCGTACCACGGCAATGACAATTAGTCGACAGTAACTTCTGTTAGTCAAGGCGTACCACGGCAATGACTATTACACAGTAATTTCTGTTAGTCAAGACGTACCACGGCAACATTATTTACGCCGCGATAAAACCTGCCGAGAACTGAAATTGTGCACATTTCGAGATTGTAAGAGAACTATGGGAAAGATGATTATGGTGCAGCCGCTAAATCAACAACAATGGAAAATGCAATAGGTCAGCCTATATAATACACAAGACTAAGTGAATACATGACACTGCGGCTAGAAAGCATCATCGCACACAAAGTAAAGAGACACTGACACGTCAACATTAAAACTCCAAGAAAGGTCACTTAACATCCTAAAGGCATGGGGGTCTTAGAGAGCAGAAATCAAACTACAAACGACATGGAAGGCCACCAGTACTCGAGTCTGGCACAACGGTTTGGAGAGCTCACGGGCAATCTGAGAATGTGTGTGTTGCGACAGAAACGAAATCATCGCCATATCCCCAGTATTACAGCCCAACAACAAGCAATAGGGGGAATCCACGAGGTGTTACAACATCCACTCGTCAAACTGAACCCTGGACCAATGCGCTGGCAGGCAAGAGCAAGTAATACCCACGATTTCAATGACCAGCTGTACTCCTGGTTTTGTACAGGCTGCGTGTCCTTTCCTGGACGTTGCCATCAACCCTGTTTTGAGTTTCTAGATAATGTTACGCCCAGAAGGCCACCATGGCTGCATGAACGAGAAGTCGGCGTTTCAGTCCCAACTTAACGCCGGTGTAGGAGTTGAACCACCGACCTCACCATCAGCGCACCCGAAGTTTAAGAGCAAGCGCTCTTTTAATTTCGACCACGTCGACGTCTTCCGGGATGGACATGAAGTCATTGCCGCCACACACACACAACACACGCACACACACACTTACACACCCTCCTTGTTAAAATCGTGCCCAAATGAATTGGAATTCACGGGGAACTACAGCCACCACCACCAATACGAATTGAACCCGGGAACAATGCGATGGAAGGCAGGAGCATTGACACCCACGTTTTAATTACCCCCCTTATACAGGATGTAAACCATGATCGTAAGCAAAGGGAACAACTGATACCGTCACCTGCTTCACGGTGACACAGCCTTGCACATTTCATTCACAACAAACAGCCCAAAGATGCGTGAACCAGGATTTCTGGCAAACTTGTCTCCCTGCGTATGGTGCGGGTCGTCGTCATTGGTATGTTATAGATACGGGCCTGTTATGGCTAGTGTGTGGTTACGTTTTAAAATTAAACGTTATGAAACAGCGCTCGGTTGTAGGTATTCTTGATAGTTTAAATAGGACGTGTTGTCGATGTTTGAGTTTGTGCATTTTATTGTCAATATATAGATTGAAGAGTCCAGAAACTTTATTGCCAATAAACATTAAACGTTATAAACAGATTTGTATTTCATAAATAAATAATAAATTCACAGGCGCGCGATTGTAAATAAAGATTGCTATTTATTTAAATTTCTGCGTTATCGTCGGCATAATTCGTGGGGTCTCTGGAGCATGCACACCCCTCTACCGCTAGTCGGTGGATACACAACAGAATGGCTATGATGTCACACCTGTTTTATAATCTCTGTTGTTTTCTTACGAACGTTAGCGAAAACGTATAAAAAGTATAAATCATTTAGAAGTTGCTCAGTGTAAACATTTAGTTGTTATTTATCGATTGGTTCGCCTCTGGATTGCTTATGTTTTTATAATGTTCACAACAGTGATTTCCAAACAGCGAGAAGTACTCAGGATTCAGTGGTAAATTGTGAACATATTGTGAAACTAGAACTCACCTTGTCACCGATGAACTCAGATCGGTTGTGGAAGCTTAGACAGTGTTAACAGAACTTTTTCGCAAAATGGATGTTTTGAGTGTGACCAACTATACAGCTAATGCTGTTGAGAATATTACTAAAATAATTCACCAGCAGCCGATGAAACAGACCTTGTCATCTCCGTGTTTGACGTGCGATTGTTCAAGTAAGTATTTTTTGTGAAGTTATCTTTAGTTTATGTAAACTTTTTAATGGGTAATACACAGAATCCGAGTGTGTCGAGAGATTTCAGTGTTTATGTCTAGTGCGCTCTGTCATCTACTTCATTCTTTTATGAACTTCTATTAGTCGAGTGGTACCACGATAAAATGTATTACAATATAACTTCTGTTAGTCGAGATGTACGACGGTAAATCTGTTACAAAGTAACTTCTGTAAGTCGAGTTGTACCACGGTAATGTCTGTTAAAAGTAGCTTCTGTTAATCGAGTTTTAAAGTTGTACCACGGTAAAGTCTGTTACAAAGCAACTTCTGTTAGTCGAGTTGTAGTCAAGTTGTACCACGGTAAAGTCTGTTACAATGTAACTTCTATTAATCGAGTTGCAGTCAAGTTATACTACGGTAAAGTCTGTTACAATGTAACTTCTTAAGTCGAGTTGTATCACGGTAGGCCTAATGTCTGTTACAAAGTAACTTCTAATATTCGATACGTACGACGGTAAAATCTGTTACAAAGGTACTTCTGTTAGTCAGGATTCTCCTATGACTGTTACATAGTAACTTGTGTCAGTCGACCTGTACCGCAGTGATGTCTGCCTGTTACATAGTAACTTCTATTAGTCAAGCTATAAAATTGTCTAAAACATCGACCTGGTGTTGAGGTTGATCGCAACATCCTGCGAAGAACATGCAACATTAATTACAACTACAAGTGCTGCGAGCGACGATGTTGATTTCCGGGGTATGCATTGCTGACACGCAACTACGTAAATACTCTCGTGGCCAGATTATTGATAGATTATTACTAAATTATTGATGTCCTGTGACTGTGATATTTCATCTGTTGTCCCAGTACGTCGTATACACCATTTATGCATGCGGATCTTTTGTCATTTATTAAAAAGTAAATATTTAAGTTGATCTGGTCATGTTGATCGGGAAATTCGCAACCGATATCATGACAGAACAGACACGCGAAGGCATTGTCAAGGTTACACATTCTGCTGAGGTTACAGGGCGATAAAAATGTATGAAGATTCATAAATATATCACTGTTGTCAGGTCTTAGCCAGATATGACTAGAGCTACCCTATGACAGTAGACGGTACTACCTGCTTTCTGTTAGCGCCGAATGTTGGGCGGCGCTTACCAAACCCGACACCCCCACATTGTGCCTTCGGGTGGAGGAGAGCAGTTGTGAGGGTAAAAGCCATATCCTGGTGCGAGGAAATGCAAACTAAGACTAAATGTCATGACAGGGCAGACCAGACTCTAAGCCTTGGTCATCAGCAGGTCTAGGATCGAAGCTGCGACATGCAGACAGATACAGCATTGCTTTGCTGATCCGGCAGCTTCTGCAGCTTGTCTTGCTCCAGATGTACTGGTCTTGCCTTTCCTCCGGAGTAAGCTGGACAAGTTGAGAGATTGATCATGCTGCATGGGGATCACGTGGTCTCTACAATCCAGCCCAGGCTTTGTGCTATGGAGAGATACAACTCCAGCCATGGTCTGGTAGTAGTTTACCTTATTCGGAGCACAATGTTACAAATTATCGTCTGTCAAGACGGCAGAGTGCCAGTGGGTATTTATGCTGAATATTAATACATCAACTAGAATACTTGGCTGCTGTTGAATAAAGAACACCAATCATAGTATTTGACTGATGTTGAATATTAATACATTTACCACAGTACTTGACTGATGCTGAATATTAATACATCTATCACATTACTTGACTGATGTTGAATATGAATACATCTATCACAGTACTTGACTGATGTTGAATATGAATACATCTATCACAGTACTTGACTGATGTTCAATAGTAATACATCTGTCACAGTACTTGACTGATGTTGAATATCAACACATCTATCACAGTACTTGACTGATGTTGAATATCATTCACACATTCGAGGATGTGATATATGTCGTTGTGTGGCCAGTTCCCTTCCTCTTCGCCTTTTCTTCTCAGACAATTCTCTGCCAGCCATTTTTATGACGCTGGGTGGGGAAAAATAACCCTGTATCTGCTGGGGATTGAACCCGGACAATTGTATTGGCAGGCATGAGCAAATCGTCATCTCATATACCGCGTTCAAAACACAGCTGCTGGCGATTTGGTAGCAGATCACTTTGCTTTGATTCTCATACAATGGAATGAGCGTCAGTCGTACAGAAAGGAGTGCCAAGAAATCACAAACAGCCAAAAAATGCTAGTGTTGACTGCGACGTCCTGTAAAAGATATGCAATTAACTTTTCTATGGGCATTGTGTTTGGGGGGCTGTTGAAAAGGAAATACGCGAAACCGTACAAGAAACATGGCCCTCCTCCTCCTCCTCCTCCTCTTCCTCCTCCTCCTCATCATCATCAACTGCCATGCCGGCGGGCGTAGGCGTTCTTGACTTTCCACAAATCTCGGTCGTTGGTTTTCTGGATCAACTCTGCTGATGATATTCTTCCATGCTACCGTCTCAATCCATTCAGCATCATTTCTCTTGGTCTGCCTCTGCCTCTCTTCTCCTCGATCTTTCCAGTTGCCACGATGTTCTCCAATGCATCTCTTCTCATCACATGACCAAAGAAAGTTGTTTGTCTCTTTCTTATTGTTCTTATAATGTCCTTGCTTCATTAGCCTCTTTCAGTCAGTTGTTGTTAGTCACTTTGGCAGTCCAAGGAATTCACAGCATTCGTCTTAGGAACCACATCTC
This sequence comes from Cepaea nemoralis, assembly GCA_014155875.1. Lineage (NCBI taxonomy): Eukaryota > Metazoa > Mollusca > Gastropoda > Stylommatophora > Helicidae > Cepaea > Cepaea nemoralis. The sequence continues at coordinate 68,068 of JACEFZ010001189.1, read as the reverse complement.
TGTTGCTTCCAAGTTCTTCCTAATTTGTTCATTTATATTCCAAGATTCACTGCTATACAGCAATACAGGTTCTATATAGTAATTTAACACTCTCTTTCTTACATTCAATGATAGTGACTTATTCAACTTATTGCATAGGATCCTCTTCATTTTCCGAAATGCAGCCTTTGCTTGCCCTATTCTACTCTTAATCTCTGTTGTGCATATTCCATCTGATGTTATAAATGTCCCTAGGTATCTAAGACTATCCACTTGGTTAAGAATTTTCCCTTCTATTTCTATTTTACATTTTGGTGTCACCATTTTCTTTGATATCAATCACCATTGTTACTGTTTTCTTGATATTCAAAGAGAGTCGTTTCTTTGCACTCTCTGTTACTACGTTACACGACCTGAATTCCAAGGCAAACAGTCTTCCGGGGATTCACCGACAGAGAGATCCACCGCCGCCTCGATTAAGGTGAGAAAGGTGAGGTCACGTATGCACATTGCGCATCGTATATATATCTCGGTAGTTTGTTAGGGAAGTCTCCGTGACGAAGTGGTCAAACTGTCTGCCTCGGGCTCCGAAGGTTGTGGATTCGATTCCGGGCCGCATCCTTCGGTTCACGAGTGCATTTTTTTTTCAGAGACTCTTGAGAGTCGTCGCTAGAGCTACGGAGTTCGTGCTTTGTGCGACGCTTTATGCGCTGCGGAAAGATACCGAGCCATATGGGATAAAAACCCGGGGCAATGAAGTCGACCCTGTCGATTGTTAAGCGCCTTTTTTTTTTTTTTTTGGGTTAAAGCGGGTCGTTAGCGGCAGCCCTAGCAAAATGTAAAAAAAAACAAATTAAAAAAATTAGAAACCTACTCACAGAATTAGTTACCGACTTCATCTTTTAAATAAGTGTGGATGGAAGTGGAAATCACCACATTAATTTTGCAACAGAAAGTTTGTATGTTGTCACAAAGAAATTATCCTTATAAGAGGACATGTTAAGAAAACACCACGTCATACCAATCTGTGATGTGAATAATCGGCCGTTTTTGTGTCTTTGGCTCGCTTTGAACTCAGTCGTAGTCCATACGCGTGCTACTAGTTTTAGCGCACTAGACGGAATTTCGCGTTTGGATTAGCGTTCACTATTACCAGTGTCCCTCGCCATAAAGCACTGTGACGTAACACAACAGGGGCAGTGAAACAGTCACACGCTCACCGAGTTGGGATACTTGTGAAGTATTCATGTCTGATGTCCGACGACGACATGAGCGTGAACTGCCCTTGAGGCGAGAACAAACTATAATCGATACTATAAACTCAACGTTACATCTATCTGTCTACACATGCCCGTTAGCGTTTCTAAAGTTGAACATGCGGCTACGTTTACATTTGGCTAACTTCGTTTCAATAAAGAACATATTTCACTGTAGTAACTAGACACAATGTTATGTCGTGTTATACCGTACGGGGTGGGGGATCGTCGCTGGAGTTACGCTGTGGGACATTTTTGACTGGCCGGTCTGCAGAAAAAGACCAAACCATATGGGTTAAAATCCTGTGCAATGACTTAGATCCTCTGGTCTTTAACTGATTCAATGCCAAGCAAATAGTAAAATTGGACCAAACAAAAATGGATCACGAAAAATGTGAAGTAGGGGTGTGTCACAGTTGTGACTGAAATGTTGTTAATATTGTAGCAGACATGTTGTATTACACACACACACACACACACACACACACACACACGCACGCACGCACGCGCACACACACTGTATAGCGATATATTATCCTTCGGCATTGAATCAGTTAAACAAACACAGGAAAACAATGTTATTAAGAATCTACACATTTCTGATGATGTGCTCAACTCTCTTCAGGAAATTCTAGTGAGTTGAGTTGAGTTGAGCTGAGTTGAGCTAAGAACCGACATCATTGCGCTCAGGACATTCCCATATGTGCTCCGTCCCCTCACTTCTAGAAAATGAATGTGTTGATGTCAACTGTGTTTAGCTATGATAACATTATTTTCTTCTAGATCCCTTCCTTCTCCTTTTCTTGGAAAACATTATGTAAGTGAAGAGTGGGGAGGTTGATAAGTACACATACCTTATGTCACACGTTTCTCTTGATGATAATATCACGAAGTTCTTACGATGATATGCTCATGATATTATTGTGTGATGGTCGTTGTCTAGGTAACGATACTCATGGTGTGTCAATGGAGATATCTGTCTTGCAATGTAACTCACCCCCGCAGTGCATATTCACCAGACATTAAACAAGATTCCGTTGGCGCACATAATCCTTTATTACAAAAATAAGACGGACAAACGGAACAGGTTTATACATCCAGAAACATAACGTAATCCATAGAATATGAATATCCTCCTCACAATTTAACCAGCACACATCAATGCCTTCTCACGGCTGGCTTCTAATCTTAATCCACAAGACAGGTAATCCAGCTACAATCCTCGGCTGGAGCTCACACAATACAACCCACACATTGGGTTGGAGCCACTGCTCAACTATAGAACCCACTCTGGGGTTTGGCCTACACTCAATACAGAACCCACTCTGGGTTCCGGCCTGTCTTCCCAACTAGAAGAACAACACAACACGGAGCTCTCTCTTAAACGACCCGACCCGCAGTCGGTCTCTTCTCTCCCTGACTTTCCAGTCGCCTGACTTCACACAACACACAACTCTCCCTCGACCCATCCCCCCCCCCCCCCCCCCTGGGGATTTCCACTCATATCCGCCCCATTATTTCTGAGGGTGATTGTTTTCCTCGTAGCCAGATCAGTCAATTTACTGTCTCCCCCTCTCATCTCCATTCTTCCTCCTGCCCGGTCACTCAACTCAATGTCAGTGACCCAGGCTTATGTCATTACCCCCCTCTTAAAAGAAAACTTCGTTTTCAAACATTGGGAGACTAAAACTTACTAAATATGTGACCCAGACATATAGCCTGGGTAGCCCTAAGTATGGCTGCACCTTACTCTAGCTACCACACTACATAATACATCAAATGCTCATAGTACACTCCTATATTCATCACACATAAATACAACCATCTATCTTGTGTATCAATGCATGAACTAATACATCACATCATAATAATAATACATCATAGAAAATCATTATACTTATGTACCCACAGGTCTCTTACTACTTCACGACCCCACAATACTATTTGTGTACCGACCCTATATCAGGTGGTTCTGTTCTTGCATTAACCCACCTCTGATTCCTGTCGATGCTGTGTCTACCTTTCATGTACCCATGACTCATGGTACCTCTACAATTACAACATCTGTTTGCTATCCCTAGCCCTGGGTCAGTAATGTCGCGAAAACTCTTTTGACCTGACTCAACTTTCCTATCTGCATATTGCACCGTTACACTTGAGTCTCTGTTTAGTCTGAGCTCTTTATTCAATCTTGGCCCATATACCTGGCACCTTGCTTTCTGCTGCATATGCCTTTTGCCTATGTGCCCTGCACATGCACTATCCTGAGCTGTTCTAGTATATCGGTCTCTCTGTGCTACAGGTACTGCTGCTTGCCCACGTGCAGTTCTGCTATCTGAAAACCTGCGAGTGAGAACATTGTTCTTCCTCTCGAAGCACCCTCTACCTTTCTTTGACTGCCTATGTTCTACTCTCCTACACCCTTGGGAACATTTGTTCAGAGTAGTATCTTGTCTCTGGGAGTCACTAGCACTATATTTGGGATCCATTCTCATCTGCTCAGCTGTACTATCCTTGTCCTGAGTTCCTGTGTCTACTTCAAGTGCCTCTTCTACCTCAGCTATACTCTCTAATTTAGGTTCTCTTGTGGTAACTACCTCGTTACTGCTTACACTATATTTTCGGTCCCAATAAACTACTTCCTCTTCTGTACAATCTTTCACTCCTATAACATTTCCTATGATCAAATCAGCCACTGGTGAGTCCAGAACACACGCTGTCACTCTTCCAGTGATATATGGTGTTTTTACTGTTATTATGGCTACTGGGTAGAACTCTACTGTGCCGTTGAATGTTATGCATCTAATCTTTTTCCCTGTATACTCCGAGGGATCTATTAAACTTCTCCTCACTCCGATAGACGTACATCTGGAATCCCTAATTGTTAACGCTGGTCTATCATTGACAAATCCCTGATGCAGCTTCAGACTTCCTCCTTCATGCACCGCTGATCCTGCTTTTACTGTATGACCACATATTAGGACTGGCTGACTGTCTTTTTCAAAAAGAGGTTTGCACCCACTACAATCTTCATTGTTCAGCGTCTCAATTACTTGCGCTGCATTTGAGTGCTCTGTTTCTCTCATCCTACATTGATGGCTGATATGCCCATTCTTTCCACATTTGAAACAAGTAATCTCCCTTTTAGTGTTGTTCGTTGGTCCATCTGCTGGTTGTGCATCACACTCTGCTGCCCTGTGTCTCCAGCTCCCACAATTCCAACATCCGGCATAATTTGGACGTCTCTGGAAGTTCCCTCTTCTATATGGGTACCGTCCTACTCTACCAACATTGTTTCCTCGGAAACCATTGTCTTGAAGTTCTTGCTGCTCACCTTTCTGTGCCGAATCCACGCTTTTCGCCCTTGGTCTGATGACTGGATTCTGGTCCTGTTTAGTGTACGCTGCACAGACTATTTCCTCACTCATTAGTTTCCCAATAGATACGTTAGGATGTGCAGTCATATAGTTTTGCCCTAACTGAGACATTGTGTCTATGTCCTTTGGCTTCCGTTCCTCAAAGAACGCCACTAAATTAGAATTGCATGCAGATACAACCTTGTCTCTTAACATTAGATCTACTAATTTATTAAAATCTTTCCCTATTTCTGCAAGCTCCATCCATTTGTTAAATGCATTCTTTACAGTGTTAACAAAGTCTGTGAAATCTTGATTTGTCTCTGGCACTAAATGTCTAAACTTTGTCCTATATCCATGCTCAGTGAGTTGGAACTTAGTCAGCAAACGTTGACGTAAGATAGTGTAGTTGTTCCTTTCTTCTACAGGTAAGTTGAACATGGTGTCTAGTGCCTTGCCCGTAAGCAGCTCTCCTAGTCTAATAGCATACTGTTCTTCGGGGATGCCTAACACTTTCGCACTTGCTTGAAATCTGTCCAAATAAGATTCAAGGTTGTCTCGGTCCGTAAAGTATGGCAGTTTTAATCTCTGTGACGACTGCGACGTTCTTCTGCTTACCTCACTTGACCTTTCGAAGATAGTTCTAGTTTTCTTAACTCGATTTCAGCTAGTTTTACTTGTGTCTCTTCCTGTAGACGCTTGTTTTCTATTTCAGCTAATTTTACTTGTGTCTCTTCCTGTAGATGCTTGTTTTCTATTTCAGCTAATTTACTTCCTGTAGACGTTTGTCCTCGAGTTCTGCCTGTCTCTGTTCTCTTTCGGCTTGTCTCTGGGTCTCTTTCAATCTGTTGTGTTCTTTTGCTTCGGCATACTCTTGTAACTCTTTACCTTTCAGGCCTATTCTTTCACCTGCTTCAATATAGTCCATTAAAGTAGGCATCTTGTACTTGTGGACCACGTTGCTGTGAATCAGCCCACTATAAATGTACAGACTCTGCTGTTAGTCTTTGTGTCACTTGCCTAAGTACACCCGCACTCACTGTGTACGTAAATCCGTAGTGCTACAATATCACTCTGTACTCACCCAGTCATTCTATTAGCACTAGGTAGTGATGGGGGAAAGTATCACCTATACTCCCTTATATCTATATATCTATGACCAAAGTTCATAAAGTCCCTGGAAATATTGTTAAACATACATATCAATACATATACAAACAAATGGATGATAATACTAAGTGATGACTATCCAACGCTAGACTTCACAAGCTGAGTACACGGAGACGATGATGACACAGAAATAAACCACAGTAACAACCACAAGCTTGTGTAGAGACATCCACAGTGCGCGTAAAATAAAAATATAAATTGACCAAGACCACTAGACAGCAGAAATGACGAAAGATCACAATAAAAACATATATCCGAACACAACAAATATTATATGTAAATATAACGAAAAGAAAGAGAGAAAGAAAAAGAATATATACTGAAAATATACACAGATCTGACGTCAGACAACTCGGCTCTAGATATTGGTTAAGACTATTTCAATGCCCCTGCACGATACGTCAACTCATTAACGTTTTTCTTACAAAAATATCGTAAGCACCAGAAAGACAAATAAATTATTGTGCTGTATCCCGACTCTCGAGAAACATCCCAACAATTCCCTACTCTTGACAACACTGGACCACATACAAATAATTGCGTGACACCCGACAACAATAAATATGACGATGGGAGCAAAACAATAAAAAATAATAATGTGTAGCTGGTTGGCCGACAAATATGGGCCTATTAATCCGTCGCCAACAGTTCTTATTTTGCTGTTAATAGTTTTTCACAATATGCTGGAAATGTCTGTATTAAATTCTCCGAAATGTTTACGACGCTAGATTTCAAAGCGACTTGTTGTTTTGTAGAGTGGTTCGTGAATTCACGTGGTGATCCCCAGTTCCAACTGTCGAGAAAAGTTGACGATGATAGTGATATCCAAACTGTTCTGTCTCGACACAGTCCGTAACGTTATTGTACTTTCTCTGTACGTGGTGGTACCACTGTAATAATCCAAAGTGTTCTCTCGATATGTTGTTACTTTCGTTGCGGAGATGGCGCTTCGCTGTATCATTAATGTTATGGATTTTCGTTACCCGACAAGATTCACCAAAAGAAAAGGAGAATGGCAGGCAATGTTCAGCGCTTTAAATTTGGGTATATAAATCCTTATCGGCAAAGAAGTACAACCATGGTTGCGATGACGATAAGTTAAAACTGTTTGCTCATAACAGAATAATGATGACAAAGGCTTGAACAAAGACGAAACATCAAGTCTGGCTTTCTTTCAAAACAACCTTGTTTATCCCGATCTCCTGTGGAAATTCCCAGTAACTTTCCACTGCTGCCCTAGCACGGCTGTGGTGGGGGTTAACGTAACTTTCCCCTCGTACCTGGACGCTGGTGTACCCACCCGTCCTATTTACTGCGTCGAAAAATCTTGACCAGTCAACTTGCAACAACACAGTGCGCTTGCCTCCAGCACACACACACACCATATGTTGAGACGAAATTGCTCGCTGTCTCCAATCTTTGGTTCAATCCTGTCAAACACACACACTAGGACTGACCACACTTGTTGCAAACACCGTTTTGTCCCCGCGACATTTTCTCTGTGCTGTCCGTGACTACACACCCCTGCTACTGCAATCGACTCTCCCGGTCGATTTGTCCTGCGTTAATTCTTTGGCGTCCCCGCCTCGTCTGTTTATGCGTGCTGACCGCCGTTAATTTACCTGTAGTGGACTTGACGTGAACTGACTGCTCGCCTGTGACCTCCGCCGCGTACCCTCCCCGCGCGCTGACAGTTATTTCACGATGTGGCGTCTTACACACACACACGCTGGATATTCCCACTCCCTTCTGGATTAATCCCGTCTGTCTGTGTGAATTATCTGGCGCACACACCGAAGAGTTCACATTAACCTCTTGAATCAACGATGTCTGGCTTGATGGAACGTAGTCACAGATAATAACTCCTCTCTCAGCGAAGAGCCCACAAATATCTCAGAATGACAACACTGTCTATAATGCAATGGGTTTCTCAATATATCCCCGTCGTTCTTGCCAGGACAGTCCCCAGATGTCACACGTTTCTCTTGATGATAATATCACGAAGTTCTTACGATGATATGCTCATGATATTATTGTGTGATGGTCGTTGTCTAGGTAACGATACTCATGGTGTGTCAATGGAGATATCTGTCTTGCAATGTAACTCACCCCCGCAGTGCATATTCACCAGACATTAAACAAGATTCCGTTGGCGCACATAATCCTTTATTACAAAAATAAGACGGACAAACGGAACAGGTTTATACATCCAGAAACATAACGTAATCCATAGAATATGAATATCCTCCTCACAATTTAACCAGCACACATCAATGCCTTCTCACGGCTGGCTTCTAATCTTAATCCACAAGACAGGTAATCCAGCTACAATCCTCGGCTGGAGCTCACACAATACAACCCACACATTGGGTTGGAGCCACTGCTCAACTATAGAACCCACTCTGGGGTTTGGCCTACACTCAATACAGAACCCACTCTGGGTTCCGGCCTGTCTTCCCAACTAGAAGAACAACACAACACGGAGCTCTCTCTTAAACGACCCGACCCGCAGTCGGTCTCTTCTCTCCCTGACTTTCCAGTCGCCTGACTTCACACAACACACAACTCTCCCTCGACCCATCCCCCCCCCCCCCCCCCCCCTGGGGATTTCCACTCATATCCGCCCCATTATTTCTGAGGGTTGATTGTTTTCCTCGTAGCCAGATCAGTCAATTTACTGTCTCCCCCTCTCATCTCCATTCTTCCTCCTGCCCGGTCACTCAACTCAATGTCAGTGACCCAGGCTTATGTCACCTTACAAATCTTAATCCGGCTCTGCACACACATTCAAGAGTTGAATTTGTGGTTACTATCACTATTATATTACAGCTGTAACATCCTGTAACGTTTTCAACCAGGTGAGTTATAGATTCAGCAGTTTTTAGTTTCTGAGATTAAAGATCTGCGTGGGAGAGCAATTTACTTCCTGTCTCTCATATCTGTCTTGTCCGTCCTTTACTTGGGGACGTTAATGACAAGTACCTCTGAAGTCGGAGTGGGCTCGCCTGAATGGCGAGGGACATCGGTAAAAGGGAAAGCAAGCCCACACGCAAAATTCAGCCCCTTACAACATTAAACAGTGCGTAAGGACTAAGCTTGAGTTTAAGAGCGAACAAAAAGAAGAAGAAGATACCTCTCTAGTACATTTCTCTCTTACCCCTGTCTATCGTATGTCTCTCAGATACACACACCCACACATATATCGTATCTGTTGCTCGTATCTTTCTCTTTCTCCCGCCGCCTTCATTCTATCTCCCCTCTATATATTAATTGTATTTATTTGGTTTCTCAGCAGATTCAACCAAGACGGACACCACAGCATCGGAGAGTCTCACCATCAATGGCGGCTTCATCGCCATGGCAGCAGGTCTGTCTGTGGTGGTCCCTCTGATATGCGTACTGGTCATGCAGCTGCGACGAGCTAAACGGGAGGAGAGGGAGAGAGCGCGGAGGAGGACAGAAGGAGGCGGAGAAGACAATGCTGCCACCGACCCTCCACCTTCTTACGAGCAGGTGTTTGGTCAGAACTACCATTCAGTCGCCCCAGTTGTACATTCTAGAAACAGCAGTATGGATGCCTTGATCGAGGAGAATGAGACGCTTAGAAGTTCAGCAACCGTCAGACGACCAAGCGAAACTTATGTGGCATTTCGACAACCTCCTGGCATCCTGGCTATCCACGAAGGGTTAACTAACAACCAAGCCGGAGGCCCCAGATCAAATGCTGGATATTCAGAAGCACAAGTGGCAACAATATCTGGGTCACATGTAGCAGACATTGCTGTTAGTTTAATACCCTCGCAAGCAGGTCCATCTGGTGTGGACATTGTATCGAGCAGCGGTGGGCGGGACACCACAGACCACCCATCTCAGATTACAGCAGGGCTAAATGATGATCACGTGCCTAGCTCTTCATCTTCACCATCATCGCCACCTCCACCACCACCGCCTCCCCCTCCACCACCACCGCCAAGATCTCCACCTCCGCCATTTTCATCTTGGTCTTTTCGAAATTCAAACACCAATCGACATAACGGTACAGGAAATAGCAGTTCACAATTGCAAGAAACATTACGACGCCTTCCTGGAATGCATATCTCTATTGAGGATTTTTTCGCCTCTCTAAGGGCTTTGCAAGATGAAGGTCCGCCTCCATCTTACGACGAAGCACTGAAAATTTTGGAATTGGCTGCTCTTGCGAAAGAGAGTAAGAACATAATCACGTGACAGATATATTAATTTAATTATCCACATTATAAGCACACGCTGGTTGTCTTTCGATATTGGCCACCCATGAGAATTTTCAAAAGAAATTCATGTCAATGTGGCAATTGGAATAATTCAGGCCAACCAGGCAATTGAAATGCCTTAAGCCAGTCGTTAATTTGGGGTGCTTTAAGTCAACTAACCAAATGGAAAGATTTGCAATGCTTCCACCTGTGGATGGATCACATGGTGACGCATTAGTGCAATCTTTCCCTGGTTTTCTGGAGCCTGGCTGTGTTTGGTAAACGACATGGTGCATTTGTGCAATATTTCTTTAGTTGGGGAATGACGCATTTCTGGGGAAGAGAGTTGATGCATTGATCAGCATTTCAAATAGTCTGGAACAGAAGAGACTTGTGAGACATTGTTCCTCTGATATTCAAGCGGTATTATCATCATGTGTCTTAGTCTTCCAAGAATGTATCTTTTTGAATGTGAATGTGAAAAAGACTTGTTATCATTGAATGCTAAACAAATATTTATAGTTATAGCAAACTTGCAATTTCTGAATTATATTTTTTATATGTGGTGCAAACACTTTTTTTATATTATCTTTTTGTAGACATGTTGTACTTTGCTAGAGATTAAAACTGTTGCTGGTATTTATTGTCAACTGTACACCTTTTTTGCTTCCCACAATACCCTCTTACCATGTTAATTAGAATTCCTAAGTTGATAGAATATCCTTTGGAACTTTGGCTTTTATTGCCAAAGAAATCTGGCGTATCGGTGCTTAGCTCAATAAAAGAAAGATAAATATATATTGGTTAATGGTTGTGGGTGAATGAGAGAGAGAGAGAGAGAGAGAGAGAGAGAGAGAGAGAGAGAGAGAGAGAGAGAGAGAGAGAGAGAGAGAGAGAGAGAGAGAGGTAAAAATAAGGAAGTACAGACAGAAGACTAATAGAGAGATAGATATGAAGAAGAGAATGAAAGAGAGGGGTAGTAAGAGGGGGAGGGAGGGAGAGAAAGGTGTACATATCATGAACAAATAAAACATGTAGCTAATAAGATATTCCAGCATTTGATTCAATCTTCAGGGAATTATTAATTTTGTTTCCATATTTCTAGAAACATTCCTACATGTATGTATGTACATACAGCCAGCAGTTGTCTTCAGCTCTCTATGCAGTATCCATTTTCAGCAATATAATTTATGCATATAGCCTCGTTTCTTTCTTCATAGGATCTAATTTATACTTGTCTATCCCAACCAATGAATTGCTCACTACTTTGTGAATCCATATAACGATAATGTTATTGTAGTTTTTAACCATGTGATAATGTACATTGCCATTAATGTATGTATGCACATTGTGTATACTTCACACTCTATGCACATTGCCATTCGTTTATGTACATTGTGTATGTGGTACACTATATGCACCCTATGTCCATATGAAGTTGAGACAAACGTACAATGTATTTTGTATGTTGAAAGCACATGGTGCTATGGTTGTTACATTGTGCCCTTTAGCTCTTTCTGTCCCTGGTTATGCAGCATGTGTGCTTGGCTATATGTCATGTGTGCTGGTCAATGTGTCATGTGTGCTTGGATAAATGGCATGTGTGCTGGTCAATGTGTCATGTGTGCTTGGCTAAATGTCATGTATTCCAGTCAACTCTCATGTGCTTGGTTATATGTCATGTGTGTTGGGCTATATGTCATGTGTGCTAGTCAATGTGTCATCTGTGCTTGGCTATATGTCATGTATACCATTCACTGTCATGTCTGTGAGTACTTCAGGTTTGTGTGTGCATACTAAAAATCTGACTACATATATAAGTATTACAAGATGTGTATTCATGACTCCTGTGAAAGTAATACACTTATGATGTTGTTGTTATTGTAGTCCCATTATGGGCAACAGATTTCACTTTCTAGCACTGAAGGAATTAAAGTTTGTGAATGATTTCTCATTTCATTCACGGTTTTTCTTAGTCAGTTTTTTTCTGGCCAAAGTTTGAGAATGATTTCTCATATTTCGTTCTTAGTTTTTTTTTAAAAGTCAGTTATTTCAGGCAAAGTTTGTGAATGACTTCTTTTATTTCGTTCTTAGTTTTTTTAAAAGAACGTTATTTCTGGACAAAGTTTGTGAATGATTTTTCGTTTCGTTTTAAGTCAGTTATTTCTGGCCTGAAGAAATCATTCCTGTGGATACTAACACTGGTTCAACATGCTAAAATATAGTTAAGTTTTTTGTGTTTGTTTTTAGTGTTCAAGTTCTTATTTTTCAAAACTGCATTGGTAATTTTTTACCTTTTACAATTTAATGATGACAATAGGCTTAACAACCAGTACAAACACATTCCGTAAAATTTAGAGACCATAAGCTTAATACCGCATTGTCATTTAAGTGTGAAAAAAAAATAATATTCTGTGCACTATAGGAAGGAAGAAGAACATATTAGTTGAGAATATATCATCATTGGTCTGTGACATTTGCCAATGTCTTGCTAACCTTGAAACAAGACACTGGCAAAATAACCTTCAAAATGATATGCTTAGAAGGTGAGAGTGGTTTCCCTTTATCAATCTAGCATGCACAATGTTCATATTTTGAAAGCACAAATAGTCATTCATTGAGGCCTGTTTCAGCATTAATGTTCATAGCATCTTCTGCTTTGTTATTGCTGTTGTCATCTGCTGCACAGCAATTCATGATTGTTAATGAATAGTGACAACTATCAGGAAGAGTGATCCTTATGCAAATCAAGTTTTGATACATGTTTTCCCCCTTGACATAAGCAACCAGTGTACCACTTTGTAATACTTTGGTTTTCATGTCATCTTAACTACTTTACTGACCATTCTGTTGTTTTCCCCAACATTCTTACATCTTTACAAACCATAGTGTAAATCCAGCATCATGATTTTCCTGAAAAGTCTACCACATAATCAATCTGTTTATTATTTATGGAGATTCTAAACATGTTTATTTCACAAACAACAATGAAAGATAACAGATCCCATTTCCACGCCATCCTGGCATATTGTGCTCATGGTGCTGGACACACATTTTCTTGACCACACTCGAGCGGCAATTTAAACACAAAGGCCACAACTGCACAATTTATTGCCTGGCATAGTTTGCTGCATCTCATCAGGTGTATATTGCAGTTATAATCACATATGATTGTGTATCATATATAATTCTACAGTATCCACCTGATGAGATGCAGCAAAATATGCCAGGCAATAAATCATGCAACATATTGTGTGTGGTTTTTATGTTTAAATTACTGAAGGAATACACTGTGTCAAAGGGTCATGTTGTTGGCATCACAGTGGTATTTACCTTACCAACAAATATCTAATCCCAGCCTGGTCACCGAACCTAGGACATACTATCCTTACCAGAACCTAGGACCCACTATCCTTACCAGAGAGTGAACTAGTCACTGGGCTTCCACAACATGCAACAATACACCACAACAAAGATGGTGGATCTCATACACTACAAATAAAATCCATTGCAACTGACTTTTGACATAGGAAATGTCTGATGGTGTTATTGTTGTCTTCAAGAGTTATTCCTTCATGCATGCTAATATATTCCTTTTTTATTAATAACACATGAAGATACTATCCCTTCTGGTATATTATTATTTCTTTGTATAAATAACACAAAGTTATTATCCATTTATGAGTATTATTATTGCTTTTTTAAAAATAATACACATAAAGAACCTATCCCTTTTTTAAATAATAAAAATAATACACATCAAGATATATGTTTTGCTTATGTTTTATTTAAACAAACATTCCATCCCTTCTTGGGTATTTAAAAGAAATAACAAAGATTCATCCACTTTTCCTATGTAAGATACTATCCCTTCTTGTATATTTATTTGTAATAATAACATGACTATGCTATCCAGTTTGAGTATTCTTTTACTTAAAAATAACACATGAAGATTCTGTCCCTTCTTCTGGGGTATTTGTTAATAATACAAAGATACAATCCATTTTGGCAGTTTGCCGATACCAAAGAATGTGGCCAGATTTTTTTACCCATAGTAATTCCAACCAACATTAACAAATTATTTATATAATCTGCTGCGTATAACTGGCAAATAAAGTCAGTTTTTTTTTGTGTGTGCAAATATTTTTAAGTACTAAATAAAGATAGCACATGTCATCTACACTTTAGAGTATAAGAGGATGGGTAAAATGATGAAAGACTTTACTCAATTCAGCATCATGTTTGAAAGTATTAGTTTAGCAATTAATCCTAGCTGTTTAACTTGAATGTTGAGTCCATTAATTTTCCTCTCCACAATCCTTCTCTTTCAAAATGATGTATGCACTTTTACAATATCAGTAATGCTGACTTTACATTATAGATATGTGTAAATGCTAACTGTATATGACAGTTTGCCTGCTATAGTTATGTCATAGATGCTGTATTTATTAAATTGATGCTGTATTTATGGCTTTATGATCTCTGAAAGGCTGACTATGTAATACATAATACATGAAAAGGCTGACTTGTAATACATCATACATGAAATGGGTGACTATGTAATACACCATACATGAAAGGGTTGACTATAATATATCATACATGAAAAGGCTGGCCATAAACAACTTGTATAAAATGCCCCTTTATGTAGCAGAAAAACATGTAAAGATGGACTTTATATCAGATATTTTTTCAGAACTGATTACGGTTAACTGATTGCTTGTGAATCTTTCAGAAGAAAATTTAAAACTCATCAGGAATGCTCTTTTGCCATCTTTGTGACTCTTACTTTAGATTGGACCAGGGAGAAAACCATATCTACCATCAGAAATGCCATTCAGTGGACTCTAATGAACTGTGTCCTGAAAGGGATGAACTATGACCTGAAAGGGATGAACTGTGTCCTGAAAGAGATGAACTATGACCTGAAAGGGGTGAACTATGACCTGAAAGGGGTGAACTATGACCTGAAGGGATGAACTATAACTTGAAGAGATAAACTATGACCTGGAAGGGATGCACTATTACTTGAAAGGGACTTACATTTATCCAAGTCCGGTTGGTGTAGAGGGTTTTCTCCCAATGAAACTATCATCTGGACAGGGACTGTGTAACAATACTCTCCTTTCCCTCTCCAAGCCCAGAACCAGTGGGGTGTGCAAGACTCCACATCTGCCATCTAACTATGCCAGTATTCCAGCCCAGGACATACAGAACTCGGCTGTGATTAGAGCTAGGTTGGTCATGTTGCATCCACAATGTCCAGGCAGAAACACTAACAATATGTCCCAATACTGATTTTATACATCACACGCTTTAAGTGCTGACTTTATGTAGGAGATTATAGTTACATTGAAAGTTTAAAGCTGATTTTAAACAGTGATTGATGTAACTGATTGTATGTTTACAGGCTGACTTTATATGTTAGATATGTTTAACATCCAGTTCTGTACAATGTCGCTACATCTAAAGCCTCCATTTCAGATAGATTACTACTGAATATTAGTGTGTGGATGGACCTGAGTGGGGTTTGTTTGTCCATGTGCACAGGTAATGGACATTTCCCTTTGAAAGATAGTTCAGTAATTGACATGGGTTGTTTTCACTACTGGGGTGCTAGTATACTGACATGGATGAGCCAGCTGGACAGGTGAAAGGGTAGGAGAATGGATACATTTACAACTGAACAGATGAAAGGGGAAGAGAATCGGGTACTATGGGTAAATAGTAGTTCATTGAATTGTATCCTTACTGAAACATCCAAACATACCCATGTCCGCAAAACGACAGATAATAAACAGCATATTCACACCAACCCTATGCTACCAATCTCAAACCTGGACTTTATCCAAATTACACCTTCGCAAAATCAACACCTGTGAAATGAGATGCCTGAGGAGAGCTGCCAACTTAACAATTCGAGACCGAGTAAGAAATGTTATTATCAGACAGACTGTGGGATCAACACCTTGTGCCATATTTATTGAAAGACAGAAGATCAAGTGGTTTGGCCATGTCGTTAGAATGCAACATCAGCAACTACCATCACTGGCCTTATTCAAAGATCATCTGCGATGAGACCACGAGGACGCCCAAGAAGAAAATGGATTGACGACATCAAAGACATTGTGCAACCACACGGAATGACACTATCCAGTGCCGTCCACCGGGCGCTGGAACGCAAATTATTCCTCCCCATGACGCTTGACGGCAGAAGTGGAAGATGATGATAATGATGATAGAATTATATCACGTTATATCATATTATATCACATGATAATAAGTGTGGTGGTCATGTTTCGCCATCTCACATGGTCACTAGAATCAGGAATCACCTCTGTGTTCCTGTCTCGATTATGTCATGTAGCCAATCCATCCAGATATTTAACTGTTATAGAATTAGATTGGAGGACATACTGATGGAGAGAGACATAGAGTGATGGTGAGAGGGAGGGACAGAGAGGTGGAGGGAGAGAGGAGACAGAGAGAGACAGAGTCATAGAAGAGTGAGGGAGAGATAAAGAGAGGGGAAAGAGAGAGAGAGACAAAAGAGGGAGGGAGAGAGGAGACAGAGAGAAATAGAATAGAGGGGAAATGGAGAGAGATATAGAGCAACAGAGAGAGAGAGAGAGAGAGAGAGAGAGAGAGAGAGAGAGAGAGAGAGAGAGAGAGAGAGAGAGAGAGAGAGAGAGAGAGAGAGAGAATGTGTGAAGAGAAGAGAAAACATTGTGAGCATAGGATAAATGATAAATGGAAGAGATAGGACACTGGAGAAATAACAACAGAAAAGGTGGACCACTGGAGAAATAAGAATGGGTAAGTGGAGAACTGGAGGAAACAAACAAATCAGAGTTCAGGTGAACAATAAATAAAAGGTTATAAAAGAAGGCCGGTAATATGACAGCTATGTTCATCTACGTAGCATATTGTATACTTGCATATACAGGTGTATGTGTTATAAACAGTATGTATGTCTACATAAGTGTGCACAAATAGAGTCTGTGTGTATGCATGTCCTACATGAATGGGTGTGGGCAAATATTCTTTATGCCTGCATCTTTGGGTGTGTTGTGCTGATGTGTCATGCTCTTTAAGTCTACATAAGTGGGTGTGTGTACACAAGTGAACAATGGAAACATGTGATGCCAGCATCAATGGATGGATGAAATCTGCCTGAGTGTTATAACAAATTGTATTGTATTATTTCTTTGACATCTTCGCAACCAACCAGTAAAGAAACAGCCTACAAGGAAATAGAATGCACAGAGATCAAGAGTAAATACAATTCTTCAGCTCTTTCGAACTACTTTTGTGATGAGCTTTTGCAGCTTCTCCAGTCATCGCGGAACATCATCTTGTATAACATTTGGTCAACAGCTCAGACAACCATGAAACGTTGCCTGTGTAGATTTCACAATCCCTCAATGCTGTATCACTAAATATGTGCATCTTAATCATATCTTGTGTGGAGTCTGATACAACTTAAGAATGTAATACATACTTGCAACTAAAATTTACCATTTGTGTTGGGTCCTGCATATTCCACTGATCCAAGACTTGGCACATACCAGTACTTGGCACATTCCGCTGATCCAGGACTCGGCACATTCCACTGATCCAGTCAATGGGGTGCACGGTTAGAGCAGATGCCAACCCACACACTGATCTTTCATTCAATCCCCTCTAGAATTAGGGTCAACCCAGCTTCACAAAATAGCCACCAGAAATCTGGTACAATCCTGATGATATCCCGTGTGTGTGTGTGTGCTGCCTGGTCTCCAAATACATACACGTTATATGTAAATGGGGTCAAGTTACTTTACAACACTGATATTCTCTTGGGTCCTTGTTTAAAAAATACTCCTCGAGTGTAACATAACAATTTCTGAGTACACTTGTATTTGTGAAATAATTGTGTATTATGTTCTCCCTATCACAAGAGACTTGTGCAATGGTTCTTGCTGTCATGTGTAATCTTTTTTTTATACTCACACATGAATCAAAACATGTATTGCAAGAATGAATACATTGTGCCTATTGTGCTTATGAATTTTGGTTGTTTTATTTTTCTGTCTCCATTCTTGTAGTTTGTTCCTGTTTTGGGTTGTGTATAATCTTCATGTGTGCTCTTGGTGTTTTTCTCTTGTCTCCATTCATGTAGTTTTGTTGCTGCTGTCCCCATTCATGTAATTTTGTCTTTGTTCATGTAGATGTCTCTGCTCATGTAGATGTCTCTGTTCATGTAGATGTCTCGTTCATGTATATGTCTCCATTCATGTAGTTTTCTCTTTTTCTTCATTCATTTGGATGTCTCCGTTCATGTAGATGTCTCCATTCATGTAGTTTTGTCTTTATCTCCATTCATGTAGATGTCTCCGTTCATGTAGTTTTGTTTTTGTCTCCATTCATGTTGTCTTAATTCATGTAGATGTCTCCATACATGTAGTTTTGTCTTTGTCTCTCCGTTGATGTAGATGCCTCCATTCATGTCGATGTCTCCATTCATGTAGTTTTGTATTTGTCTGCGTTCATGTAGATGTCTCCATTCATGTAGATGTCTGCGTTCATGTAGATGTCTCCATTCATGTAGATGTCTCCATTCATGTAGTTTTGTTTTTGTCTGTGTTCATGTTGTCTTCATTCATGTAGATGTCTCCATTCATGTAGATGTCTCCATTCATGTAGATGTCTCCGTTCATGTAGATGCCTCCATTCATGTAGATGTCTCCATTCATGTAGATGTCTCCGTTCATGTAGTTTTCTCTTTTTCTTCATTCATTTGGATGTCTCCGTTCATGTAGATGTCACCATTCATGTAGATGTCTCCGTTCATGTAGATGTCTCCATTCATGTAGATGTCTCGTTCATGTAGTTGTCTCCATTCATGTAGTTTTCTCTTTTTCTTCATTCATTTGGATGTCTCCGTTCAAGTAGATGTCTCCATTCATGTAGTTTTGTCTTTGTCTCTGTTCATGTAGATGTCTCCATTCATGTAGTTTTGTTTTTGTCTGTGTTCATGTTGTCTTAATTCATGTAGATGTCTCCATACATGTAGTTTTGTCTTTGTTCATGTAGTCTCCATTCATGTAGATGCCTCCATTCATTTAGATGCCTCCATTCATTTAGATGTCTCCATTCATGTAGTTTTTTCTTTTTCTTCATTCATTTGGATGACTCCGTTCATGTAGTTTTCTCTTTGTCTCCGTTCATGTAGATGTCTCCGTTCATGTAGTTTTCTCTTTTTCTTCATTCATTTAGATGTCTCCGTTCATGTAGTTTTCTCTTTTTCTTCATTCATTTAGATGTCTCTGTTCATGTAGATGTCTCCATTCATGTAGTTTTGTTTTTGTCTGTGTTCATGTTGTCTTAATTCATGTAGATGTCTCCATACATGTAGTTTTGTCTTTGTCTCTGTTCATGTAGATGTCTCCATGGGAGTAAGAATCGGCACAGCCAGACGCGAGAGGTACATCGGGAAAACAAAGCGCCTCGTCAACCAACACAGAACTGGCACTATTAGCCACCGGACGCTGATGCATATGCTGGGGGGAGGATCTGCGCACCTATGGACATGTCCGGAGTGCAATGAAGATACCCCAACTGATAACTGACTGATAACTGATGTAGATGTCTCCATTCATGTAGTTTTGTCTTTGTCTCCGTTCATATAGTTTTCTCTTTTTCTTCATTCATTTAGATGTCTCCATTCATGTAGATGTCTCTCCATTCATGTAGTTTTGTCTTTGTCTTCGTTAATGTAGATGTCTTAATTCATGTAGAAGTCTCCATACATGTAGTTTTGTCTTTGTCTCTCTGTTGATGTAGATGTCTCCATTCATGTAGTTTTCTCTTTGTCTTCATTCATTTAGATGTCTCCGTTCATGTAATTTTGTTTTTGTCTCCGTTCATGTTGTCTTAATTCATGTAGATGTCTCCATTCATGTAGTTTTGTCTTTGTCTTCGTTAATGTAGATGTCTTCGTTCATGTAGAAGTCTCCATACATGTAGTTTTGTCTTTGTCTCTCTGTTCATGTAGATGTCTCCATTCATGTAGTTTTGTCTTTGTCTCTCTGTTCATGTAGATGTCTCCATTCATGTAGTTTTGTCTTTGTCTCTCTGTTCATGTAGATGTCTCCATTCATGTAGTTTTGTCTCCATTCACGTGTTCTCTTCAGCTTGTCTGTCTGTGTCTAAGGGCTAGTGGATGCAGTTCACAACCCCTCATACTGGGCATGAAGTCCCAACTGTCGGCAGCTTGGGAGTAGATCCAACCACTTTGTGTTGATGTTAACAATGGTACGAGTGTCAGGGGTACCATGGTAGCCTAGTGGCTAAACATTCGTTCTCCTGACCAGTGGTCTTGGGTTTGAATCCACATCTGATGAATTCAAAATTTATAAAATTGGCGTGGGCTTCTAGGTCGTCCCAGCCTAACTAAATTGGTCACCAGGAAGTGTCTTGGGGAAGTAAAGGCGACCAACGTGACCCTGACCTCATCAGCCACCGAGTGCCGACTGACCTATGCAAACATGGGGCCAGCACCATATGCATAATGTTGTGACAAAGATGTATAAAATGTTCCGGTAAACTGAATACTAAACACACAAAAATACATGTTGGCTGTTCAGAAAGCAATGGCAAACTACTGAACATAAAGCTGCCCAGTAAATCACAAACAGGCAATAAATGCTGGGGTTGACTGCGACATCATGTAAAGGCCGTGCAACTGACTGACTCTACAGATTGTATGTGGTATACTTTGTATATGTTTGGTTGTATGCATATAAACCATCGCCCATGTCTCGCTGGGGCCCATAAGGGAGGCAAAGAACAGCAACACTGTAACCCACCATGCATGCCATAAGGGACAACTAAGGAGGGTTGGGGTGGGACTGGCTGCCCCACCCCACTGACAACTTCAACTGAAAAATTTAATGAATCATGAACACACCCACAAAGGGCGTGGCTTGAGTTATTTGAGGGCCTATGCTTCATTAGAATATGAAAAACAGCAGCAGAAGAAGATATATACCAGTTTGTTTCGGCTTGAAAATATTAAGGATATTTTTAAGTGTCACATTGTTCAAAACTGTCACAATGAGTCAGAATCACTACATTAACTGGAAAAGAAGTAAAAGATAGTGGCATAGCATTCAATGACATTCGGGTGTAGTCCTCCGCATCTGTCATCATCATCAAGTGCCTTGCCGGCTGGCGTGAGCGACCATGCTTCTCCACAAATTGCGATCTTCAACGGCACAAGACTCAAGAATCTTCTCACGCTGTTTTCCTCTATCTTTCTTTCCGCAAATCTTTCTGGTTTTCACATGTTCCAGTTTTTGTTTTCTGATAATGTGTCCAAAAAACAATTATTTCCTTTCTGATGTTTGTGATAAGTTGCCTTTGCGACCCAGCTTCCCTCAACGTGTCCAGATTTCTCATTTTGGCTGTTTAATTTTCAGCATTCTTCTATAAAACCACATCTCCAAAGCTTCCAGGGATCTTTTCGCCTGTTTACTAATTGTCCAGGATTTACACCTATAAGTTAAAATTGGTTCTATAACATGCAAGAACTCTTTTCCTGACTTTCAAGGACAATGACTTATTGCACAAAACTTTCTTCATTTGACAGAATACAGTATCTGCTTGTCCTATTCTGTTCTTTATCTCAGTAATGCATCTTCCATCTGATGTTATCCCTGTACTGGTCAGAGAAACATTCCTGCCTCTGCTTAGAATTGAACAATGACAATTTTCTTGGCAGACAAGCCCACTCACCACTATGCCAGCACAGCTTATAAAAAACTAAGTACAATATCTAAAACCCTTCACAAACATCCACATCAACAACAGCACACAGTGAACAATGGGAAAGTATTAGGAAAAGAAGAAATATGAATGTTTATTTATTCACATTATATGATCATAGAACAGAATTTCATGTATTAAAACATAATGTCAGCTACAGAGTTACATGGACCAAACTAAACATGGCCCAAGACTGTTACCAACCTTCTATATGCATTTGTTGTACAAAATGGACTATAAATATAAAATACAATTTGTAGCATAAATGAAACTTGCACCCTTAGATTAAAAATAAATGGTACCTTTAATTTTATACAAAATTGACAGCATACACAAACAATACGTAAGATTTCATATTATATAAATATGTATTACAAAAAAATAGGTATGCTTCAAGCTGGCCATGTTTTAAACAACTCAGTCTCAAGCTCTCACCATTTGTTTCCATGATGTCTGATTTGTCACGTACACCAATCTGTTACCTCTCCTGTCCCAGACATTTATCACATACACCAATCTGTTACCTCTTCTGGCCCAGACATTTATCACATACACCAATCTGTTACCTCTCCTGTCCCAGACATTTATCACATACACCAATCTTTTACCTCTCCTGTCCCAGACATTTACCACATACACCAATCTTTTACCTCTCCGGTCCCACACACTTGTCACATCAATCTAACTTTGACTGGAGTATGTGATTAGGGCTGGTTGGACTGTTACAGACACCTGTCACACTCACCCAGTCTTTTACTTATTCTGTCCCTTACACTCTACACAACCCACCCAGTCCTGCCCCCTCCTGTTCTACAAACATTTTATACACACCCAGTATTTTACTTCCTCTGTACCATACTCTTGTCACATCAGTTCTACCCCTCCTGTTCTGCATACTGGTCACACACACATTCACCCAGTTCTAGTGACATTTCTTCTGTTCCATACACTCTACACATCAACCCACCCAGTTCTAGTGACATTTCTTCTGTCCCATACACTCTACACATCAACCCACCCAGTCCTATCCCCTCCTGTTCTGCACACTGGTCACACACACACCCAGTATTTTACTTCCCTAGTATCCCCAAATAAATGACCGCAGACCCCGAGGTAGACCAAGAAGACGGTGGAGAGATAATATATATACAGACCTACAAGCACTTGGAATCAACGACTGGCAAGAGAAGGTCAACCAGAAAGACGAATGGAGACGGATTGTATTTGCAGCAAAGAACCTCAATGGCTCGGAACGCTGAAGAAGAAGGAGTAAACCCAATGCCCCAAGTGCACAATATCTTGTTCCCTAATCCATAATAATGGAAATAAACGTAAGTGCTATTTTGAGAACACTCCTGTAATCCTCTTTTCATTAGACTCATGGCACAGAAATAAATCGCAAGTCATGCTTATCTGACACACTATTTTAATTTCAGACAGATGTTTTATTGTTAACTATTTCTGAGTCAGACAGCTGCTGCTATTATACTAAAGATTTCTTAGAACAAAAAGCTAATAAATAGACTAGATTCACGTTTCAGAGATATCTACATTTCACTTAGTTTATTTACAGATACTATCTTTATTTCTTTAGTTTGATTTTCACAGACTATCTTCATTTCACTTAGCTTGATCTTCACAGACTATCTTCATTTCACTTAGTTTATTTACAGAGACAATCTCTATTTCATTAGTTTGATTTTCACAGACTATCTTCATTTCACTTAGTTTGATTTTCAGATACTATCTTAATTTCCCTATCTTTGATTTACAGTGACTATTTTCATTTCAATCAGATAAATCCACAAACCACCGCTTATCTTCCTTATTAAATTATCTCCCTTAGATCACACAAGGCGACTGATCACAGATCGGCAATACTTTCATAATTAGAAAACTTCAAGAAAGCCAAGAGGAGCAGAATGTTAAAGATCTGAAGGGTACATTGTCAGCAATTACCACTTGTGTTATCTTGCGTACACCAGAAATGTCAGTTTCTGACAGAATTATGTCTCGAATGTAAAACACACATATATTACCACTGCCTTGGATGTAGGTGACACGGTCATTTTGACTTTATAAACAAATAAAATCAGTCACATTAAATGGATGATCAGGACCAAATAGTACCAGTATAAACAATTGAGAAGCCTCTGGATTTTGTTCATTTAAAGGAACATTAAACTATAACAAGGAAACTATTTGAGCACCAATAGAAGGGCTGCAAACGCCAGCAGGTGAGACAGATGTAGCCCCATCATGGCTACCGTGTCAATGTCATTGTTGTATCTAGAGCCAATCTGGCCAAATCGGACACCATGACATTAATTTGAAACTACTGAATGGTGCTGCTTGCTGCAGCGTGAAGTCCTGCATGTCAGGATGAAGACATCCTGTTGTCCAACATCAGTGTGATGTCATGCCGGACTGAGGTTTGCAGGAGTATCCGTTGTCCCATGTCTGGCTTATTGGTGTGCAGACTGGTGGTTCCTTGCCGTGCAGGCAGACACTCTCCGACCTCAGAAGAGATTGAATGATGATTTACAACAGTTTAACAGAGCAAATTTATGGCAAGATGAGGACAGATCGAGAATTACCTGGCCTACTGCATGCTTACAATCAACATTTGAACAAGATACTTGGTGATGTGCAGAAGACAGTAACAACTTCAGAAATTTATGCAGAAACTTCATCATCCAGTGCTTTGCCAGCTGGCGTGGGTGATCATGCCTCTCCACAAATTGCGATCTCCGACGGCATGGCACAAGACTGTCAAGAATGTTCTCACGCTGTCTTTCTCTATCTGTCTTTCTGCATATCTTTCCGAAAACTTATGAAGAGATTTTTAGGACAGCAAAACGGACAATACCAATATTGTTCGTAAGAGGTCATAGTGTGACACTAGTACCACCATCTATGAGGACAGCAACGTAATTTGAAATTTGACTCCAGCAATTCTACACTTCACATCATGTTCATCTATTGTTGTTTTATTAAACTTTTGAAGTACATTAATTACTGCCGATAAACATTTAAATGAGTTCACAAAACAAAGCAAAATGCAAACACATGTTAGCTATGGTATGATTCTAAGCCTCTATGTCCCCAAGACAAATGGCCCACACAAGAGATACTATAGTCAGTATTTCCAACGTATGTCAGAGATATATATATATATATACACCTCTAGCTCCCATTTTATGTGGCTGGGTCAAGCAACAAAATATCCTGTCAATGCTGGAAATCAAACCCTGGATCACTGTGCAGGCATAGTACGCATTAACCACCACTCATTATATTGCAGGTTCTGTGCAGAATGCCGGCTCTCATAACATGCCAGCAGAATACTGGCTCTCATAACATGCCAGCAGAATATGGGCTCTCATAATCCACCAGCGGAATACGGGTTCTCATAACCCACCAGCAGAATACGGGTTCTCATAACCCACCAGCAGAATACAGACTCTCATAATACGCCAACAGAATACAAGCTCTCATAACACGCCAACAGAATACCGGCTCTCATAACACGCCAACAGAATACAGGCTCTCATAACACACCAGCAGAATGACTCTCAATCTTCTGCCAGTTCCTCTGCCTCATGTACTTTCATACCAATAGTGTCTTCAGTGTCCTCTGCGGTGATTAACCCCCTTCTTTTCTTCCAAGTACAACATTCACTACACTTGTATGGTTTTCATACATTGATAAGGAAGAACAGAACAGTGTACAGCGCAGAACAGCTACTCTCAGCTTCCTTGATGACGAATACCCACAGGATCTCTGGATCCGAATCTACACAGATGGGTCAGCGCAAAATGCTGTTCGAAATGGAAGAGCGGGAGTGTATATAGAATATCCAAATAATACTAGGGACACGGCCAGAGTTCCAACAGGAAAGTACTGCCATAACTATGATGCTGAAATTGAGGCAATCAAGATAGCAATAGAGAAATTACAAAATACCAGCCATGGTAGACAACCTGTGGTGATATTGACAGATGCAAAATCAGTAATAGAGGCACTCCTGTCTGGGAAATTACCAGTTCTAAGGACACTACTTTCTGAACTTAGCAGTCAGCATAAGGTCACCATACAGTGGATACCATCCCACTGTGGAGTACCCGGAAACGACAGAGCTGATCGATTGGCTAAGGAAGGAGCAAAAGAAGAACAGCCTGATGTGCCCATTACATTCCACCAAAAGAAAAGAATGATCAAATCAGTCAGAAGGCCACCAAACCCTACTCAAGACGACTACCACGTTATGGACAGACCAGAGCAGGTCATTATTCTGCGCCTCAGAACAGGACACAATAGATTACGCAACCACATGTATACAAAATTCAAGATTGGTGATTTAGCCATGTGCACATGTGGTTTGGCGTCGCAGACAGCAGAGCACATACTCCAGGACTGCCCAGCCTACAACATATCCAGGCGAACCTTCTGGCCTAGAGAGACAACAGTGGAAGATAAACTCTATGGACCTGCTGAGTGAACTAAAAAAGACTGTTAGATTCATACAAGAGACAACATTGCAGTTATAGACATATTTCAAGCGAATGAAAGAATAATAATAATACATACAGTAATAACAATTTTAGGTGGGAAAAGCATGAGTATGGGAGCTGGTCATCTATTCTTATTATGCAGTGACCAAATAAGTGACCCAAATATGGCTTTATGTCAAGATAACAGACTCCGATCTTCACCATCACGTCTTCCGCAACTTGGCACGTATCAAAGTATTTTGAACTCTGCTTCCAGTGTCACATAGCAACAAAATCAATTAGCACCATAGGCTTGAACACTCATATCCTTTCTCTTTCCTCATTTTTCTTCTTCTTCTCTCTCTCTCTCATCATCAATATCAAGTGCCATGTCAGCTGGCATAGGCATTCATGACTCTCCACAGACCTCAGTCCTTGGTTTTCTGGATCAACTCTGCTGCTGATATTCCTCCATGCCACTATCTCAATCCATCCAGTATCATTTCTCTTGGTCGGCCTCTGTCTCTCTTCCTCTTGATCTTTCCAGTTGTCACGGTGTTCTCCAATGCCCCTCTTCTCATCACATGACCAAAGAAAACTGTTTGTCTCTTTCTTATTGTTATATGTAAATATTCTAGTTTCATTAGCCTATTTCAGGCAATCATTGTTAGTTACTTTGGCAGTCCAAGGAATTCACAACCACATCTCTGTTGCTTCCAAGTTCTTCCTAATTTCTTCATTTACATTCCAAGATTTGCTGCCATGCAGCAAAACTGATTCAATATAGCACTTCAGCACTCTCTCTCTCTTATACATAAATAATGCAACAGAATATGATAAAAGACAACAGTTTGTCCTTATGTTCCTCACTGGCCCCATCTGCTTCAATGTGTAAGTGTCAGAGGCAAGACCATACAAGACAAGGTCAAGCTACTAGTACAAGTTCATGAAATGTCATGAAGAATGTCAAGGCATAAAATCTACAAAATACTGACATCAACAGCAAGCATTGTAAAGACAGATATACATCTACCATTGCCTTTATTGTTCCCTGAAAATGGAAGTTGAGACTTAAAATTTTAACATTTTTATAATGTACCAAACTTCGATGTGGCTGAAGAAATAAGAGCACTCAAACTTCTGAAACTTCCGTTATGTTGAAGACGAGGTAGCGGGATCAATTCCTGCATGTGCCAGTTTGGACTTTAACACTGACTTCTTGTTCAGATAGCCATGGCAAGCTACGGAAAGTAAAATTGCCTAAAAAACCAACCTGGGTTGGGGTTGGTGAAAACATCCTGCAAATGTCATGCAATTTTTAAAATAAAGTCCCTGCGCAGGTGGCTGAGTGTATAGAAAAATGTTTTGCATATCCTTTACAGGACATCGCTGTCAACACCAGCATCTTTCAGCTGTATGTTGATTTCTTGGCAAGATTACGCTCAGTAGTTTGCCATTGCTTTCTGAGCGGCCGGCTCACATACCCCGTAAGTTACTGAAGCGATTCGAACCACTGCTGATTCTCACCGTCATCACGTTACCTACGACAGTATACGAGATTATGGAGAGAAGTCGCTAACCTCTAAGCCATGAAGCCGGTGGCTGAGTGTATAGAATGCCATATTCTCTATATGGAGCATCACTTTAAAGTCAAAGGCAAAGCAAAGGTATTCTTCTTCTTTTAGAGATGAAACTATCTGTACATTTTGAAGCCACAGCAAGAGCAGGTAGTCATATTCCCCAGCAAGGGAGCTCCCAGCAGACACCAGGACTTGTGGAGCGATGGCAATTGTTAAAACAGATTTGTTTTCACTTAAATCTTTCATCATCATGCAGTTCCTCTCTTAACTCATGTTGACATAATAACATAAGTGGAGTGGAGTGGGGTGGGGTGGTGAATCCAACATTGAGCTGTCTCAGAAACCAACAAAACACTCATGACTCGTGTGTTACATTTTTAACAAAATAAGAACCATAATGGCACACTCTCTCCTGATCCTGGGAAGGTGGATAGGACATCTGACCTTCTCGGACAAGGGCGAAAAACTTAGAGGAACCATATGCAGGTTGCACACACACAAAAACCCCAGCATTTGGAAATGGAAAAGAGCATGGCTGAATAAGTTGATGCTCAGACTAGGTGTCCCATTAGAAATGCTACCCACAACAAATGTATATATTGCGTTTCTGCTGAACATACATTTGGATCCTCTGAATTATGTAATGAGGAAAATATGTGTGGCAGGCATGTGAGGTTTAGCTGCCTGCTTCGTAGTCCGAAGGTTGTGGGTTTGTTTCTGGACTCAATCATGCGGTTCGTAATTTTCTCTGAGACTTCTGGGGGTTGTCACTGTGCTACAGAGTTTATGCTCTGTGAGACCATTTCTGCAGGCCACAATGTGGAAAGATATAAACCATTTGGGATCACACCTGGTGTAATAAAGTTAATCCTCTCACCTTTATTCTGACCCAAAGAAGTGACCCTTTAAGACAAACTAGGGGGGAGGGGCTGGTGACGACCTCAAGTCTTATAACCAAAGTAGAGGTGCTTAGATCTGGACTGCATTTGTATAAAATAAGAAAAGGATGATATACGTCCTGTTTGATCCTGTGTATCCCTCTCCAATGATGAGGATCCATTTCTGATCCTGGGAATCCCCCTCCAATTCTTGGGTGGTGGGTCACCTGGCTGTCACAGACACAGACAAGACACTCAGATGACCCTTGTGTAGGTTAAAAACTCCCCCAACAGCTTGAAATTAAAAAAAGAGCAGGCCGAATAAACTACATCTCAATCTGAGAAAACCTGCCTACAAATGGAATATTTATAATATCTTCTTCTTACAGTTCATGCCTGTGGCACTGGAGATCATGTCTGTCCACAGCCTTCTGTTTCGTGTGTTGCTGATCATTTCTGGTACTGATGGTCCTCCATGCCATGATGCCAAACCTTCTATCTTGGTCTCACCTGCTTCTCCTCCCCTACAACTTTCCATTTGTAATGATGTACACCAGTTTTTTCCCTTCTCATGACATGCCTAAAGTATATAAGCTGTCTTCTATTGATGCAAGTAACTAGTCCTGTTTCTGGGTTAACTTCTTTCAAAATATCTTCATTGTTCTTTCTGCCATCCACAGTGTTCCCATCACCTCTTCTATAAAACCACATCTCTGCAGCTTCCACATAGTTCCCCACATGACTAACTGTCCATGGTTCACTTCCCTACAACAGGATTGGTCTAACATAGCTCTAAAGAACTCGTTACCCCATCTCTATTAACAAAGATAATCATGATAGTATATATAATTCTGGTATATACACACATGGAGCCAGAGTTAGTACAGCTGAGATCCTCCTTGTGTGATCTATGGGAGGAGACGGAGGCACTGTCAGAGATACCTGTGTACAGTCAAAGTAATCTCCTGTTTGCAGTAAAAGTAATCTCATGTGTGCAGTAAAAGTAATCTCCTGTGTGCAGTCAAAGTAGTAATCTGTGTGCAGTCAATCTGTACTAAACAGAAACCAAACAATAGCAAATGTCTCCCACCTGCTTGATATGTGTACAAGTGTAAATGTATGTCAGAGAGTGAGTGTGAGAGAGAGAGTGAGTGTGTGTGTGTGTGCATGCGTGCATGTGTGTGTAAAAGAGAGAGAGAGAGAGAGAGAGAGAGAGAGAGAGAGAGAGAGAGAGAGAGAGAGAGAGAGAGAAAGAGAGAGACAGACAGACAGACAGACAGAAAGAGGGAGAGAGCATATGAATGTGAGTATAGTTTATTTGACAGTACGAACGCATGTATGGGTGTACAGTGTATTAAAAAGTATGAGTGCATGTATGGGTGTATAAGAGGGCATGTTTATATGTGTATGAGAATGTGTACAGAGTATATCAAAGCTGTATGTATGTGAGTGTATGATAAGGTATTTGAATGTGTATACAGTATATATGAAAGTATAAATGTATGTATGGGTTATGAGAGGCATGCATATATGTTTATGAGAGTATGTGTACGTGTGTACAGGATACAGGAAAGTATAAATGTCTGTATGTACAGTATACAGGAAAGTATGAGTATATGTAAGTGTATCAGAAGGTGTCTATGTGTACAGAGCCAAAGTTCTCCTATGGCATTGTCTTTTGGTAAACGTATTAAATGACAGAGCCACCAGCTTTTCTGTTGTTTAATGTGGTCAAACATTGTGGTGCTACCCCCCACTTGCTTCCTGCTAGCATTGTTCCTGACTTTATTGCTTCTCTGTACGTTCTGATTTCATTGTAAGCATTTAGTATCTGCTGTTTCCATTGCTCTTCCCCTTGTTCTTGTTAGTGTTCAATTGTGACATTGACGGCAATATGCTGACAGCAAGACTATGTTGACCGGTGTCCCTTTTGTGTCAATTGTTAGTGGTTTTATGCATCACTGGCTTCATCTGTCCAATAATTTTATTTAGTCTGTTGCAGGTATTTTCACCATGAAACTAAGATCACTCAGTGAGCTATACACACATTACATAACTGCAGAAGTATCTTTCTATATTTGCCTATTGTGCTTACATGCTAGTTGTGCAGACAAGTTAATGTATTGAAATGTTTCTAGATACGAGCAAATATTTATAAGAGCATATTAACATCAGAAACAATTTTGTTTACTCTCCCAAGAAAGACTAAGTAGATGAACAACTTCTTCAACCGCTAGAAACAGACAAAACAACAATCATATTCATAGGGAAAATGCTGGACAATCTGATCACAATCAAGTCAACAAACATTTATTTATTTTGTAAAGTTTGAATAGACCAGAAGTTCTCTCTCTCACCCTGTCAATCTCCCTCTCTCACACATAATATATAACAGCCAGACCTCTCATAATCAAAAGAAAATATCACGTCTTTTGGCTCTAGGAGCAAACCTAACCCTCTATGACATGGATAATTTCCTCATTTCGTGAGCTCAGATTATTGCTGTTATTATATTATTTCATTCAGTCGCCCAATACTTGCCATTCTCTGCCACTTTTCCCTTTCTTTCTTTAAACTCATGTTGTTCACTAAACTAGTTATTTAGATAATCTTTAACCATCAGCCAAGAAGTTCACCAAGTGAATCAACAACCAAGAAATTCATCAACCCACTCTCCTAAAGTCCCTGTCCTTGACACACTTATTTCCCACATTTCTTCTCTTACTTTAGTTCTCTTTTCCCCTTTGTTTTAGGTCACCTTCCTAATCCATTACCATTAGCAGACTGACCTGATCCACACAACTCTAAGACTTCACTATCACTCAATGAATCATTCAACAATCACACAACACGGGAAGCACTATTAACATCATTACAATTTTCTTCTTGTTTTTCTTCCCATGGTTATTCATTCATCCATTCATTCCTTGTAGGACATGTTATCACCAAAGTTAAAACTGTCCACCCACACACCACCATCATTATCAGCATCACCAATAACCAACCGTATGACAGAGGAAGCCCAATGAAATGAGATAACAATGCCTGATGACCTGGTAGGCCAGTTGACAGCGGTGATTAACATAAAAAGAAACATGTTTTCTTACATGACGTGGCCGTAGCACCGGAAAATGTCACAGATGTAAATATAAACAGATTAAAAGTCTCATTAAGCAGTGTTAGAACACCAGCGTTTGTACAGAATAACAAGTTGTCCGTCCGATTAAGGTGTAATAAAAGACCAGCGTTATTACAAAATAACATTTTATGTTCTATTAAGCATTGTAACAACACCAGAGTTATTACAAAATAACAGATATTTATGTCCCATTAAACAATGTAAATACATTATTGTTACTATAAAATAACAGATATTTTCTCATTAAGCAGTATGAAAACATAAATGTTATCATAAAATAACAATTTTATGTCTCATTAAGCAGTGCCACAACACAAGTGATATATAACAAAAATGGTGATGTATCATTAAGCATGGTCAAAACACAAGTGTGCTTATAAAAATAACACTTTCAAAAGTCTAATTCACATATTATTAAAATATTTAAGTATTATAAAATAACAAATTCTAGTCTTGTTTACCCAGTAAAATACAAGTGTGACTGTAAAATAACAGATTCAAGTCTTTCTTTTAAAACCAATGTATAAAAGTATTATAACACATAACCCCAATTACCATTCATGAATACAACTTATATGACAACAAGAATGTGATGCATGCATTAACCAATGACTTTGTTCGAATATTGCAGTTCATTCTCTGTTTGGATTACCTGCAATATGTTGCTCACTTCGAATATACACCGTTTCACTGCGGCCATATCTAGATGCTGTAATCTCCACCATAATAAGTCCATCTGTCATCCCAAACAAAGTATTCCCTTAGTGAATTTATACACAGAAGCCACAAACAATATGTTGCAGGATTTATTGCCTGGCATAGTTTGCTGCATCGCGTCAGGTGCATACTGCAGTTATATATCATATGAAGGTAAATCATATTCTTGCCACCTAAGATTCTTCTCATGTGATCTATGGGCGGAGACTAGGGCACTCAGATATCCTGAAATGCAGAACATAGTGACTGATCCTGTTTGATCATGTGCAGCATTTGTTTGTTATCTCCATGGTAATCACAGATTCACTATATAATGTCTTTCTGTCAAAATATGATTCTTCTATTCACCATTATGATTACTTCTGTCAATATATAATTGTGTTTTCACTTCATATGATATATAATAAATATAATTTTGTATTCACTTCACATGATATATAATTACCTGGCCAAATGCAGTGAAATATGCCAGGCAATAAACTGTGAAACCTATAGTTTATGACTTCTGTCTTTACAATCCATCAGTGTACAGCAACTCGCTGTACCAGCTCCACGGTGAATGACAAACCTCCTTGCTGTGTTCCTCTTTTCTGACTACATCGATCTTCAGTTCCAACATTTGTAATGTGCTGTGTTTAGATGTCACATTCCAGTTGCCAGGTAGGTTTTTTTTTTGGATGCTCTTATAATTTCCCGTTCCCATTTTGAAGTCTAGCGGGTGCAGTGGTCTCATGGCTAGAATCTTACAATGACAACGACATGATCGTGGTCCAGCAAGGGTTGGAAGCTTGCACACATTGATCACCATACAAGGCAAATACTGGTCATCTATTCCTTCATGAATTCAGGCCCACACAAAAGTCCTGCTCCTAACACTTCCCATACCCACACCTGAGCCTTCTGCCATGGCACATGATGGTGACCAGTTGTTTGGTACAGAAGGAGTAAAGTGTTATCTGCCAATGTTAAACCACAAGCACTGCTATAGAATAACAAAACAGATAACTGAACATGTAATCTGTTATATATGCTGTAAGATTGTGAGATAATTTCCCAAATGTACATATGGTTTCAGACACACAAATAGTAAGATCCATTCTGCTACAGATGAACGCCCTTAATAAAATAATCATTAAAAACTAAAATAATATTTTGCGATATGTATAAACTGATACATATCAATGTATGTCATTTACAATGATGTCATTTGACCTGATCAACCCGTAACCCCACTTGTGGGTTGTAGGGATGCTATGATGGTAGCAACAACCCACACCGCCCTATTGTTCCCAGTCTCCTAGTTTTCTGTATGTATGCAGGAATAATGTGATCAGTCCTTTCTTTGGTGTCCTGAGATTAAGATTGTCTTCCTCTTACCCATTTGCCTCATCTGTTCCCTGAAGGATAACTTTTGAAAGAGAGCCAAGATGGATGACATGCCCAAACCAAACTTTGTAAATTGCCAAAGCACCCATGTTTATGTAAATTTTTTGTTGTCTGGCACCCATGTGTATGAGGCTGCACTGACCCCAGTGCTACACTGGTCAGAAAATGATCCTGCCTCTGGGGGAGATTAAACTTGGACCAATATCTAGGCAGGCAAGCCACTAATCACTATGCCACAGCACCTCCCCAATAACTATATCTACCTCAGGCATCAAGCTGGTAGAGTGGCATAGATTGTCTATACCACCAGAGTGTCTTAGGTTGTCTGATTCACCAGAGTGTCTTAGGTTTAAATATTGAGCACAACCTACCACTGGCAACGCTGATCGTATTCTGGTATGAACCTAAGGCCTATCCACGTCAATATGGAAGCACTATTCTCGAGTTTCGCTCTCGTTTGAGCTCGTCAGTAGTGCATATCCCTGACCGGATCCGGAAACATTCCCCGGATCACGCGTGTGAAGCGGGTGTGTAACCACGCGGCACACACTGGACACAGCCAAATTATCACAACAGAACACCACAACGTCACCCTTAGGTTTCCTGTACCACCAGAGTGTCTTAGGTTGTCTGTACCACCATAGTGTCTTAGGTTGTCTGTACCACTATAGTGCCTCTGTTTCTCTGGAGTCAGGCAAGTCCATGTTATCTGCACTCTCTGACAGAGAATATTTCACTGTTTGGTTGCCCTCTCCACAAGAACACACATTTTGCATGTCCAGTTTTTATCTCATTAAACAGATGGTGTATGATTCTGAAATAACCAGTCTTGTGCTTGAAGATGATTACTTGTTGGCCTCCTGGTCATGTGATGGATTTCCTCATGAGAAATTACTTTATGTCACACGTTAACCCAGGCAGCCTTGGGATTACAGTGGCTAGATGCTGGCTTGCCGGTGCGGTAGTCATGGGTTCAAATCTACATCAGGGCAAAATAGACCTGAACTACCAGAACCAGTCTAACATGAGTACCAGGAAATATGTTGGGATGGGAAGGCGGCTGCCATGATACTAATCCCATCACCCATGGACTGCCCAATGGTCTGTAACAATATGTACTGGGGAACCCTTTGAGGCCACTAATGTAGTTAATAAATCTTCTTCTTCTGCGTTCATCCGGAGTGTTTTTTCAGATGTAATTGCGGTGTGTTGTTATGCACCCTTGGGCCTAGACCCTTAGTCCAACACATCCGACTTTTGCGTGTGTTTCTGTCCAGGTTAGCATTCCTGGGGAGTTCATAAATAAACATGCACATAATGTTTGGCACCCATAGAAGAAGGGGTAAGAATTAGAGACTAGATAATAAATAAATATACACATGTATTGTTTAGAAGTGACAGGTTCGAATCACGGTCAGTAACTACAGCTTTCAATGTTTATGTTGTCTAATGCGTCCCCTAGTCTCTAATTCTGACCTCTACTTCTACGAGCGCCAAGTATTTATTTATTAGCTGTAACAATATGGGTTTAGCACCACATTTCCCAATAAGGTGTATAAGGGATCCTTGACTTTTACCTGTTTACACATGAACCAAAGCACACCGTTGAAGTGAGATGTTTGTCTCTGAACATGTGACATAAATACCTGTCTGTTCAATTTCTGAAAAAACTGATATGAACTAAATAAAATGTCATGTGACATGAGAAAAATGTCATCTAAAATTCGGATATAAATTTGAGAAAAGTGGCATTCTCCAATCTCATTATCATAAAACATAAAATAGCTGGGAAAGCTTGAGCACTTAATTTAAACAGGTAGCATAATCTTCGCAAACTCCAGGTGCTTGGCAGGCATTTCCTGTATGTTTTCTGGATATGATCACACAAGTATCGAGCAACCAAATCTGTAGTTAGAACACACACACGTACTCATATAAAAAAAAATATCTCATATGTAACATGCAAAACGCACCTAACCTTCTTTCCTCTAACTGTAAGAAACATTTTTCATAAGATCACACTCACATAAATATGTACAGATCACATTGCAAGGCATAACAATCTCCTTTCATAAAAAAATAATAATCCGAAATGCCCATAAATTCTTTTATGAAACACCCACACCTGTTAAGTATGAACACCTGTGTATGTGAAACACTCATATTTATAAGTGTGATATATTCATATTTATGAAAGTCAAACAGCAACATTTGTAAGTGAAACACCCATACTTGTAGGTATGAATAATCCATTATGTTCGTGTGAAACACTTGTATTTGTTTTATGCACAAATCTGAAGATTATAGTCACTAAACACTGGCCAACCAGGTGCAGGTATCACTAAACAATGTTTTTGTGATTACAAAACACCCACACAATGAACTCTGACTAATACATAACCCAGCAGTCAGTCAGTCTTGAACTGGCTTACAACAACTGTCCAGTAAAGCAGTGGTCCTCATTAGGTTTAAACAGCACACACACACGGGCATCATGGGAGTCCATCATAGTCAGTTAGTGAACAGATCATCTTCATTGCACATCAAACTATTAGTCCACAAGTGCTCACATCCTCTCTTCAATATCTTCCTTAGCAGGTAGCAAATGATGATACAGTTCTGGGTTGGTTGACTATTCTTCTGTCATGGAGCTCTTGCAGTTTGGTCAAAGTTGCAGAATCACATCCATCCCTTAAGTCATGTACTAATTTTGCCTCCTTGAGGACATGCAGGATATCAGCTTGGTCCATTGCTCACACACTCCTCACAGCAACCATGCCTGCAAGCTTATCTGTTCATTCAGAATGCCATATTACCTTATACTAGCGTGCTCTGGCACACAAATGAAACAGGTATTAGTCAATCCTCCTCAGAGATCATTACCTTCTGGTTCAGCCCATCTTTCATATAATTTCTTAATCTAGTCACTTCTATTTACCACACACAAAAAATTAATTGGCTCCTTGATAATGAACCCAGGTTGATTGTGCATGCTGGACTAATCAGATGAAATTAACTCCATAAGCCACGTGGTGATTATTGGATTCACAGATCAATTTGTGAGAACCATCAGTACAAAATATCACATTAATTCCAACCCCTAAAACATGTCCCACAAGACTGCCTTGACTGTACCGAACTCAGGGAGAACATTTGTGCACTCAGGGAGGACATTTGTGCACTCAGGGAGGACATTTGTGCAACCGAAATGACCCTTCAAGAACAATCCCTGGAGAATGGTAAATACCTCAAACAAACTATCCTGTTTATGACCCATGCTGAAATAGACGCATTGCAAATGTTGATTGCAGAGGAAGAAGATGTTAATTCATTTTTGGAAATGATGCACTGCTAAAAATGTGACTATATAATGGCTAATAACAGTCTAGATGTCTACATCTCCAGGCCAAACTGAGATTCACTGGAATAAACTAGTGATTAGTAGTTCCAGCCAGCTGTCCAAGCAGGCAGAAAGAACTGGTAAAATGCTGTTCCACTCTCTGATGTCTCGATGCAAGAACAATCTGTGTATTTGATCTAAAGATGAATGTCAAGGTCACACTGAGATCCACTGGAAAATTCCAGTACGTAGTAGCTCAAACCAGCTGTTCACACAAGCTGCAGAAAGAACCAGGCAAATGTCACTGTTTGCTGACATCTGTCATGCAGGAACAATCTGTGGGTTTGGTCTGAGAATGATTGTTATCTCACTGAGAGAAGAGTGGCATGCTGTAATAAAAAAATAAAGATAGGGAGCATCTGTTGAATCTTGTCCCCAGGATATGCTGGTGTGGTGGTAAATGAGCAGGCAGATAGGTTGGCTGGGTCTGTATCGCTGGGTTAGGTCTGCACCGTTGACACACGAAAAGGCAGACATGATTCAGGGTGCTTGGTTATCGTGTGTAGTGTGGCAGAACAGATAAATCATCATGGCCGAGAGAGAATAGTGCTGCAGGGAGTGACCACAGGATCTGGCCGACACTCAAAACTTCGAGAAAAGGCCATAATGGACACATAATTAGACTGCAACTGATACCATTAGTATCAGGACTCTCTGTTGACCGTTGAAGATGATGATGAAACATGCATGGGAATGTCCTGATTGCTGTGATATCAGTTTTTGACTCAACCCAACTCAGTGTGAAGACATATAGCATTCATAGACAATACAATTTGTGACTTGGCTTCATTTGATAGCAGAAGCAACACAGCAGTTCATGTAGTTTCTACTGGTCTTGTCTAAACCCAGATGAGCTTCGCAGACTCTCTTCTGGCTGGCTAGATGCAAGGTGTGGTCCTCAAATGGGAAAAATATGATACACAATAAAATCAATGGCATGAGAGAGCCTGTTACATTGTTTGTGACTATTAAGGGTAAATGGCCAACTTAATGTTCTTTGGGTAAATGGTAAAAGGTCCCACAAATGGTCCCAGATCCAGGCGTGTACAGTACACAGATGAGACCAGCTCATGGACCAGCTCAAGACATACCCAGATCAATGTGGGTAATCTCTCTGAGATTTCATCTAGAGACAGCAGCTTTTCAGATCACAGAAATTATCCAACAATTTCCGACAATGTCAGAAGTTCATTTTGTGGAAAGTTTTCACGATTTCCCTTTTCCTAAGAAGAACCAGTTTGTCTTTTTGGCTTTTTCCAGACTTCCATCGCATTTGACCTTGTGATGATTCTTGCTTCGAGGCAGAGTTGCGATGGCACTGACCCTGTTGTTGGAACTGATGACTTGTGAGAGCTCTTTGATCTGTTGAACTTTCCTTTACCTTAAAAGGAAGAGAAACAATCATGATGAGAACAACTGTCCCACAAATGACAATAAAAGAGTGGTATAAATGAAATGACATGTATATTTTAAAACATGTTTTGTCTGTAGCTGTGCAGTGATATCATAATGAGCAGGCCATGTTGTCAGTACCCTGGCAAAATTCAAATTGAGAAACATATCAACAAGAGAATTATAGTATGTGGTAATTCTATTACACAATTGGAGTCCTGGCTAGTACTGTGGAGCAGGTTCTTGAAATGGGACGGAAAATATCATAGCCCTGATAAATAGTTTTAAGTGCAATAAAGATGATCTATAAATTCACTTGAAGGTCTATGAATTCTCTTAAAGATGTTCTAGAAATAACTGAAAGAAGCTCTATGAATCCACTTGAAGATGTTCTATGAATCTACTTATTCAATCAATCAATTAGTCAAGCAAGTATTCTATATACCGTGTTTACATACCACCTTATTGGCTAGAATTTAAGTCCTGCTGATCAGCCTACTTCACAATATCAACACCTAATATAATGAGGATGGGGACGGAGCGCTTATGGGAATGCCCCGAATGCTGTGATGTCGGTTCCTAAATCAATCAATCAATCAATGAACACCTAATATAAGTAAAGGTCTACCACTTCAACTCAAGGGAATACAAATTGCAGAGGCAATGAAGAATTCAACATATGAAAACCTTAAACATCAGAGTTCAAGATCTACAGCAACAGCGCAAGCAAAGGTGTTCATATCTTTATTATAGAAACACACCAGTCTTAAAAACGAAGCTTGCGTTGGGGAAAAAAAGGAAGCAAATACTATGTAAAGTACATTTAACTTACAAATACATTATGACAAACATTTCATAGTTTCACTGAAACAACAGAACACATCCATTAGGTTAGCAGTGGACGAGTTAGCGTAGCTGATAAGGAGTTGCACTGATAATGTCATGAGTTGGATTAGGGTTTGAAGCTGTGGTAGTCATCTGGCTAAGTGAGGGAAAGATTGGCCGCCTATTCCTTCGTGCATTCAGGCCTACAAAACACGACAGCCCTATCATGTCACAGATTCATAGCAGGAACCTGCTCCAGGACACTTTTTTGTTTGTTTGTTTTTAACTGAAATTTGATTATGTTTGTGTTTAGCACAAGTATCTACTAACAGTTCATTATCTGTAAGTATTTACTGGCACATTGTAGTCTTGACAGACAATAGTTTGTTGCATTGTGCTTTAAAAAAGCATAACTACTACAACCCATGGTGAGGACCAGGGATGGAGTTATAACTTCTCTATAGCACAAAGCCTGGGCTAAATGTAGAGACCATGTGTTGCCTATGCAGCATAATTCCTCTTTCAGCCTGTCTAGTCTACACCAGTGGAAAGGTAACACTAATACATCTGGTTCAAAACCAGCTGCAGAAGCTGCCATATCAGCAAAGCAATGCTCTGTCCGCCTGACGGAGCTTTGATCCTTGACTAGTTGCCAACCAAGGCTTAGGGCCTGGCCTGCCCTACCACAACATTTAGTCTTTACTAACTATTTGCGGACCAGGCAGCAGAAAAGAATAAAAGCAAACTATTGCTAAATCACTTAGTTCCATTGCTGGTGTCTGCCTGGAAGGCTCCGATAAGTGCTCAGACAATGGAGACTATGCCTAGGCCAGTGGTTCTCAACCTTTTTTCTCCCATGCACCCCTTTACCATATGTTCAGAATGTTATTCCCCCCTTTCGTATTTCCTCCCTATAAATCTCCCCTCGCTGTTTTTCAAAATGGATTTCGGCGATTCTTCAAGTGATAGCCGAGATTTCGCTCTGTTCAATTTAAATGACATTAAAGGGCACGAAGTTGATTATTAATCGGAGCTAGATATCAGTGCAAAGCGTTACTTTGCATTAGCAGTCGTGAGTCGGACTTTAAAGAAAGTGATTATGATTCTGAAAATGTGTTTGTAAATTACCGTATAGATGACGGAAAATCACAAACAACATGCCGTATTTCGTAAATATTTGTGTTCATATATGGATTACCGGCAACAATCACGTGAGTAACATATTCTGCATGCTTTTCCCTTCATTGTGTTGTTTATTTTACTAAAATCGGTTGACTAACACCTTATTTGTGATGTTTTTACTAACACGACCCGAAATTTTACAGAACCTGAAAAAATCTTGCCCGTTCAGGGCTACAAAATAGACAAGCGTCTGCCCTGTAAAGGGTTAATGTGATCTTGAAATAATCTTAATTTCTTTAATGTTCCCCCAGGAAACCCTAAAATCCCCCCCCCCCCCTCGGGGGGGGGGATTCCCCACCACTTGAGAACCACTGGCCTAGGCAGTTGCCACAGTATTCATGCCTCATCATCATCATGTGCCAAATGGCACTGGTATTCATGTCTCTCCACAGAACTTGGTTCTTGGTGTTATTGGTGTTCTTGTTGTTCTACTGATGATATATGCCACTGTATCAGACGATTAAGCATCATTTCTTCCCGTCTGTCTCTGCCTCTTCTAATGCTTCCTGTTGTCATGATATTTTCCAATGTCTCACTTATCATTATATCCAAAAAGGACACTATTTGTATCTATATAGTTGTGTATAATGTTTTATTTTACTCCTGACAGATAAAATTCCATTATCTTACTGAGGATCAGAACCTGATTGTCAGACTGTGAAAGAAGAAAGTATCTAGGTGCCTTGTCCATCAGCATATTATACAGTATAATCTAGTATAGATGAAAGGCTGTGGAAGTTATAAGTCCACGGCCAGGTTTTGCACTGGACAAGACTTAAGGCACCTTGTTTGTTACAAGGGTCATAATGTCTTGTGCACATTGCCAGTTCTTGAGCTTGGAGACGGGAATGAGAGCTCTGCTACATGAAGAAACACAACTACACATATTCATTATCTGGAACCTGCACAAAATAGGACAAATAGAATGACAGAATCACTATGATATGTAGTATGACAGTGAATAAGCAAGTGGTACTGGACAGGATACACATTGAGAAAACCTGATAGTATTACAACTAGAAAATACTTTCACTTGAACATGGCAAATAAAATTGAGGGAGATCTAACAACATACATAAAAGAGAATTAAAGGCAGAGTTGAATACTTTTGGAGGACATGCAGTAAGCAGCAAGGGACAGCAAAAGACAGGCTTGGCATGGGCTAGTTGAGTGTCTGCACTCCAAAATGGGATAAAGTGCAGAAGAAAAAAACTTGTGTGCTAGTTGTGCTGTTGTTTTCTGACAAGTCCTATTGTCAAACCATGACTCTTACATTTTAGTTATTGATACTGGTCAATTGATTAACTCATTTTGAATATTATTTGTAATTGCTTTAGTCGCTCTCCTATGTCTCTTATTAATATAGCAGCACTAATTTAATGTTAGAGTTAAATATTCCAAGTGTATGTCCAGAGTTAGTGATTGCAAAGCCAGAGATAAAGACCGTGAAAGGCATGCACTGCTAAGCATTCTATATAAACGCATCATGCAAACAGGGCAATGGACATCCTTTCCCTTCACAAATATTTACTGGACATTCTTAAATATGCACATACAAGCTCATATGACTGCTGGGACATGTTTGATAGTTGAAGAAATAAACAGAATGACAGGGTCAATACACAATGAAAAAAGAGAATAAATGTTTTAAACAAATTACTGAAGGTTCTAGTCTCTGGAAAATAACTGGCATATACAGTCTTCTTCTAATTTTCACTGGTCCTCAACTAACTAATGCCCAATCTAACGCTCCAACAAATGCCCTATCTAATGAACTAATGAATGCCTAACTAATGCATTAACATATGCACTAACAAATGCCCAATCTAATGCACTAACTAATGCCCTATGTAATGCATTAACTTATGCACTAAATAATGCCCTATCTAATGAACTAATGAATGCACTAACCAATGCCCAATCTAATGAACTAATGAATGCACTAACTAATGCCCAATCTAATGAACTAATGAATGCACTAACTAATGCCCTATCTAATACAAAGCCATGTGGAGGCTTGTTCATGATTGGTTGAATTTTGTAGCTGTTTTCAACAGGATGTGGTGGCTACTCTCAAAACCACCCTCCTTATCCACCTCTTAGAACAAGCAAGGCATGTTACAGTGTCACTATTCTTTGCTTCCCTTCTTTTTGGGCCCCAGTACCACACAGGTAATATATAGTGTTTATTGTTATATCAGAAATATTTACTTGCTTATTCATGTTATTTAAGCAATTATATTCAGATTGTATTGCCTACTTTCTTCATGAGATGTGTTTTAAAGTAAATATTTAAATTAGAAATGTTCGACATACGGCCCGCAGGACATATATGGCCCTCCACACTAGAAAGCCTTATTTATGTAACTATCAGCCGAAGTGAATGGAACCAATTTGAAACAAGTCAATGTATTGAAGTATTTGGATGCTTTAATAACAGCAGATAGCAGCTGCATTAAGGAAGTTAAACGTAGAATAAAGCCCAAGCAATGGCAGCATTTCACAAGATGAAAAATATTCTCTGCAATTTATCTCTGCCAACTGAGGTGATGAAAAGAGTTCTTAAGACCTATATTGAGCCAATCCTGGTGTACGGAAGCAAATAATCACAGTGTTATTTAGTGCATCTGTTCTCATGATATGACTAAACAACACTCGTCCCTGAATACTTTTCTTGAATTATTTGCAATTATCTAATCACTATAAAAAACTATGATAATTAGCAGTGGAGAGGAAAGGTGATCAATGAACATCACAGTAAACGGGGAGATACTAGAACAAGTAAGAAGTTTCTCCTATCTTGGATATGTAATAACGGACGATGGCAGAAGTTAAATAGAAATAAAAAAGAGAATAGGAATGGTAAAAAATGCTTTCAACAGCATGAAATCAGTATTAATATCTAGAGAGATTAACAACACATTAAAAATGAGAATTGTCAAATGTTATGAATATTCAACATTATTGTATGGTGCGGAAGCATGGACATTGAACAAGCAACTAGAAAGTCGAATAGAGGTCCTGGCGATGTGGATATACAGACGAATATGTCA
The DNA here is from genome assembly GCA_014155875.1 of Cepaea nemoralis. Taxonomy (NCBI): domain Eukaryota; kingdom Metazoa; phylum Mollusca; class Gastropoda; order Stylommatophora; family Helicidae; genus Cepaea; species Cepaea nemoralis. The sequence continues at coordinate 24,224 of JACEFZ010001189.1, read as the reverse complement.
TATTTCATCTGACAGAATGTACTGTCAAGGTAAGAGACAGGTTTGGAGATCCATTGCAGCCAACCTTCATTGTGGAGATGGCACCTGATTGATTGATTGAATCAATATAAACCTTCTAAAATAAATTGTGCTGTTTATATTTTTCTACAGTTGGTGGTTGCTACTTTTGCATGGTTTTCTTATTTCAATGGCAGCTAACAAAAGACACCACTTGTCAGTTAATGATATTATATTAACTGAAAGAACCTGTCATTCACAAGTTTTAAAACATAGCTGCTTTTCTTATCACAGACGCAAAAATGACATCATAATGTAAACACAAATGACAAAATCAGATCATGATAAATATAAATATATGCTAAAAGAACTGTTTTCCCACACCAACAAGTCACTAAGTTAATTGAATTAGTTTACTTCACACTAGTTAATACTACTAATTAAAATACATTTCAGACAGTTCACCAAAGTGTTTAGTATTTTGTTAATGTGTTTTAAAGTAAAGGGGGCAACCATTCTCACTAACAAAATAGAGGAACCACACAAAAACAAGTCTGGAAGAACACCAACAAGTCACTAAGTTAATTGAATTAGTTTAGTTCACACTATTTAGTTAATACTACTGACTAGAATAAACCTCAGGAAGTTCACCCAAGTGTTTAGTATTTTGTTAATGTGTTTTATTATTTATGTTCTTGTAAATTAAACTCATCACCTGTCAGATTTTCGAGTCAGCCAAAGTAAAATTCCTGAAATGTTAGTGGTAATATTTTATCCACATACATGTCTCAACATATCAACGTTGCTAAAACAGGCATGTGCAGTGTAATGATACATAAAACAGAACATTGCAATGTAGATTAAATACGATACAACAAATGTATATATACATAAAGAATATCACACAATCAGATATTAATTGGGAGTTGCTAGTGCGTTAGCTTGCTGGACTGGTGGCCACATGTTCAAATTCCAATTCTTAAACAATTGACCAGGGCTCCCTGGTTGACCTACATGAATCTCCAAGAATCAAATGAATAAAAAATTGTGTGCATGTGAATAAGTTAAACATTTTGTGTGTCTGTGTGTATGTGCACATATAAGTCTGTATCTCCTTGTCTGTATTTGTGTTATATATACCCTCTAAGAGTCTAAACAGATATTGTCTTTTATGGATAAATAATAACATGACAGATTAATTAATTATGCTTTAAACAATTAGAAATGTTTAAAAATTCAAAGACCTGTAAATTTAACATCCCACATTTTACTACAATGGGAAGGAAACCATTAATGAAGCTATAAATGAATATTTACAAAATATAATTATGAGATGCGACCGTGATCATCATTTATTAATTCACTTTCAACATCCTTTGCTGTAAATCAGTATTTTTGACATTTCTATATGTATAAACCAAATAAAAGAGGTTGACGTGGCCGAAAGGTTTAACATTTTTGGGCTCAAACCTTCTCTCACCACACTTCACAGTGATAGACAAGACCACCGTACTCAAGATCATTCAATAACTCCTGAAACTGGCGGTTGTTAAACCCTCTGATTGTGATAAAATATATGCATGACACTACTGTTGACATTACGTTGTTGAGCGGCAGTGACTGTGCACAGAGCCTTTCTTGGTGCATGATGCAGTGGCATTTAATTAATTCACTTGGATCAAAACACATAATTCAGTTAATATAAATTTATGTTGCTATGAAAAAAGTTCTTAAATTTATTGAATTTTGAGTCCTGCCTGTAGTAACCTTGGCAGGACCAGACCAAATGATTTTGTGGGCCTTATAAGGCCCCTGGGTTGGATGTTTCCCACCCCTGCTCGATTTCATTTAATGCCAGCTAGTACCAAGATTATATTGGATAAAATATTGCTTGCAAACTCTCCATGGTAATTATTCTGTAATAAGCACATAGTTTCATATCACCTTTCTTTAGGTAGTGGAACATATATTGTTGTCCATCCCTTTTACCACATTCCTGCTTTCCCAATTGTTTTACATAACAAATGGTATATTTTCATACTTTGTTCGCACCAGCTTTATAAACTCTGAGTGATTTCTCTTTTTTGAGGTTTATTGTTTAGATTTTTATTATTACCACCTATATTTTTCTGCAGTATTCTTTGCATCTATGAAGAATTTCTTTATGTTCTCTTTGTCTTGGTTCTAAAGTTTCTGGTCATAACTTTTGGTTCTTTGAACATTATGTGATCTTATCCATTCTTCTGGTTGTACTTCCATCTCTACACACTGGTCTTGAAGAAATTGCATCTGGTCTCTTTTTACATTCATGATTTCTTTTGCAATGTTTTATAGGCAGCTCTTTTCTCATCATTTGATATTGTTTGTGCTTTGTGCTCTCTTCTCTGTAGTAATAGCTCTTACATTACTGCAGTGATACATGAGACTTTTATTCCTTAACAAGATTTCTACAACCCGATACACTTATCCCACCGGTGTATCACAGCTTGAAAACCTGCAGCAAAGAAGTATGTGCTCTCCTGTATTAGCCACATGTCCAATTCCATGTTGAACCTCCACATCATCTGCACAATGTGTACCTTGGTGGTGAGCTTTCAGTGGTCCAAACGGGTGAAAATCACGCTAGGCTAAGTTGGGATTGAAAGGTGTATGTTGAAATGTTGGACACCCTATTGTTCAATGTTGTCCTGGGTCAATCAAACAACATTTGGTCTGGCATTGTTGCGATGGAGCAGTACTCCTCCACTCAGTAGACCTGGGAGTTTTCTTCTACTACACATATACCTAAGTTGACCCGGCACATACTGAAACTTCAATACCACTGTCCCAGATTTCCTCAACATACATATATAATTTTACTGAAATGAATTCTACATCACCTTTATAACAAAAGAACAACTATAAAGTGAAAAACAGCTAGCATGATACTAATTAGACATAGACAGTCAAGTTTGTTTGGGCATGTTATGAAAAGAAATGACTTGGAGAACTTGGTAACAATTGGCAAGATTGAAGGGAAGAGACCAAGGGGGAGACCGAGAAGTAAATACCTGGATGACTTGGCCACATGGCATGGTCGAGACAGGAACACGGAGCTGATCCACGACTCTGGTGATCGAGTGAGATGGCAGAACATGACCACCCATGCTTATCGGCATGGTACATGATGGAAGGATACTAATAACATTACACGTGTACACCTTACTACGTACATGGTTTCATATCTTCCTCTCTGTATTTACTTTGTGTTTGTTTATTTTATTATTTTTTTTTGATGATCAAAAATTTGACCTAGACATTGTAGCCCTCTTTATCATGTGTGATCAAATTATTGTGAAAATATTTTTCACCCCGTTCTTGATTTATTCAGTTCATCATCACATCTTTATCACAGCTAACCCTCTTCACGGTGCCCACAGAACAGTCAGTGAGATAAAAGTACCTTTAGGCTTGCTGAGGTTGGCCTTCTGCTTGAAGCTGGTGATCACCGCCTGCTTGATGTGATTGGGAATGTTGAAATCTGTCACAGAAAGTGGAGAATTAGTGAAACAAAATATTGCAATTTTCTTGGTTGAAATTATTATATTTTCAAGCATCTTGTGTTACTTTTTCTGAAAAACATCTAATGGCAGGGGAAATGCGATTTCTGAACAAAATGCAAAGAATACCATGGATGGAAATAAAAACCAATCAGCAAGACCTATAATAAACAAATGAAAATTTTAAATTGATTCAAAAAATTAGATGTAGAGTTAAGATTTTGGGGCACATCATGAGAAAAAAACTTTAAAACTTAGTGGCAACTAGCAAAATTGATGGGAATAGAGCAAAAGGAAAGCAAAGAGTTAAATACCTGCATAGCTTGGCCACATGGCATAACTGGGACAAGTACAAAGACCTGACTCGAGATTCAGGTCTAGTGTAAAATGGCAAACTATGACCACCCACACTAATTGACAGGCACATGATAATGATGTCACTTGTCCTGGGTTCTGAGGTAGACTAGTAGCTTCCTTGTCTATTATTGTTGGGGTTATGCAATGGCAAACTACTGAATGTGCCAAGAAATCACGAAAAGCCAAACAATGCATGGGTGACTGCAACGTCCTCTAAAGGATATGCAAATAACTAACTTATGCAGGGGTTGTTGTGGTGGGGTGGTCAAGAATCTACATTGGGCTCTGAAGGTTGTGGATTCATATTTCGGACCACGTTATTCAGACTATGAGTGCAATTATTCTGGAGATCCCCCAGGGGTTCATCATTTCAGCTTTGTGTAATGCTGTTGGCAAGTGGCTTGCCTTCTGCTGAAAGAGACCGAACAGATGGGTAAAACCCAGTGCAATGAAGTTGATTCCCCCTCACCTTTAACTTTAACCTTGTTGAATTACTATGGCAGATTGGTAGTTACATTTTCTATTGTTGAGGTTCTGTAGTAGATTGGTAGAGTTTACTTTTCCATAAAAAATAAACTCATAGCAATAAACAAATGGAACATACAAACTCAATAATAAACAAACAGTAAACTGATAACAAATTAAACAAAACACAACAAATAAAATCATAACAATAACCAAATCATAAAAAATACAATCACAAAAATAAACACATGATAAAATATGAACTGATAACAATGACCAAAAGGTAAAAAATATACGTATGACAATAACCCTACAGCATAAATATACAAACTAATAATGACAAATAAACAACTGACTGTTTTCTATGTCATCTTTCACCCTCCGTCGCTCATCCTGGAAAGCTTTCAGCCATCTCTGCTTGATGATAGTTGTTTTGGCAACCAGCAAGTACCATTTATCACTGCTGGTATCATGGAGCTTCCAGGCATTTCTGACACTCACGTTGTACTGGGAATCTGGGGAGACAATGGACATATATATAAACTGATGCTGTACTGGGAATCTGGGGAGACAATGGACATATATATAAACTGATGTTGTACTGGGAATCTGGGGAGACAATGGACATATATGTATACTGTAGTGGAAGTTGTATGTGCTACATCATCTAGTAGTGGAAGTTGTATGTGCTACATCATCTAGTAGTGGAAGTTGTATGTGCTACATCATCTAGTAGTGGAAGTTGTATGTGCTACACCATCTAGTAGTGGAAGTTGTATGTGCTACATCTAGTAGTGGAAGTTGTATGTGCTACACCATCTAGTAGTGGAAGTTGTATGTGCTACATCTAGTAGTGGAAGTTGTATGTGCTACATCATCTAGTAGTGGAAGTTGTATATGCTACATCATCTAGTAGTGGAAGTTGTATGTGCTACATCAACTAGTAGTGGAAGTTGTATGTGCTACATCATCTAGTAGTGGAAGTTGTATGTGCTACATCTAGTAGTGGAAGTTGTATGTGCTACACCATCTAGTAGTGGAAGTTGTATGTGCTACATCATCTAGTAGTGGAAGTTGTATGTGCTACATCTAGTAGTGGAAGTTGTATGTGCTACATCATCTAGTAGTGGAAGTTGTATGTGCTACATCATCTAGTAGTGGAAGTTGTATGTGCTACATCATCTAGTAGTGGAAGTTGTATGTGCTACATCATCTAGTAGTGGAAGTTGTATGTGCTACATCATCTAGTAGTGGAAGTTGTATGTGCTACACCATCTAGTAGTGGAAGTTGTATGTGCTACATCAACTAGTAGTGGAAGTTGTATGTGCTACATCATCTAGTAGTGGAAGTTGTATGTGCTACACCATCTAGTAGTTGAAGTTGTATGTGCTACATCATCTAGTGGTGGAAGTTGTATGTGCTACATCATCTAGTAGTGGAAGTTGTATGTGCTACACCATCTAGTAGTGGAAGTTGTATGTGCTACATCATCTAGTGAGGCTTGTCCTGTGCAGAAAGTTTCCCCCATTACAACCTTTATCCATAATGCCTTTGACCACTAGTTTTCTAGGCATGTGTACAGACAGAAGTCTGCCACTGATTCCCTTCTTGGCAGTGACCATACTTATCGGGGACCATTCTGGTTGGTGACAGTATCCATTGTCACTATCAAGAAATTCTCTGCCTACAGTCCCAAACTTCTGACTATAACAAACAAATACCCATCGGCTGCTTTCATGCTCAATCTGCACCATGCTTAGAAAGTCTCACATTATCTTGTTTGTATATTGTGGAGTATACACATTACTTAAAGTTGATTTAAACAATATTACCTCCGGTTATCATCTTCCAAGAAATTTACTAATTGCAAAAATTATTCTACCAAAACTGCTCATAGCGAGTAACAAGACAGAGTGAACACACACACACACACAAAGAAACAACAGGCTTGCAAGAGCTACAATATAAAATGAAAAAGAAATGTTAAGTCTATGAGAGTTATATAAAAAACTAGCTGACCCGACCCGGCCCGGCTTCGCCCAGTCCCTGGAGGGGATCTATCTATCTATCAGTCTGTCTGTCTGCTTGTTTGTCTGACTGTTTGTCTGTCTGGCTGACCCGCCCCGGCTTCACCCAGTCCCTGGTGGGGAGCATCTAATTTAATTCATATACGTAGTCATATAAGCTCCCGTTCCCGACTATCTGTCTGTCTGACCCGGCCCGGCTTCACCCAGTCCCTGGTGGGGAGCATCTCATTTAATTCATATAAGTAGTCATATAAGCTCCCGTTCCCGACTATCTGTCTGTCTATCTATCTGACCCGGCGTGGCTTCGCCCAGCTCCTGGCGGGGAGCGTCTCATTAAATTCACACAGTAACTTAAAAGAATGTCCTTCCACACACCATCCATTATTTTTAATGAAAACTGTTTTTAATCACCTACATGACTGTAGATAACTTCTTTAAGCATAAAATGATGAGTTACAATGTTATGCATTATGCATTATTTTATGAAAACTTTGAAAATGCCTTAAAGATTATATCATTATTTATTATAACTCATATGCCCAAAAATAACTATAGACAAAGAGTTTATAAATCTTTGAAAGCGATGCAACAATATGACTATAAAGTATATAGAAATGTTATTAAAAGTTATGCCCCTTGAAATAACTTTTCTAGAGTTAAGTCCCCTTGCTATATAGAAATATATAATGAAAAATGAAATATTACATTTTAGTAAGTAAGTAGCCGGAAAAAAAACTAAAAAACTATGACAGAAAGTTGCACAGGAATGAAAGGAAAACGTGTAGAAAATTTCATCTCAATCGGATGGACCGTTTGCGAACGCATAAAGAACGGACGGAAATACATACATTGCGTTTTATATATATAGACAAGACGAGGAAAAGTAATACTTGAAAGAGTTAAACATGGAAGTAAATCGAAAAAGGAAAAAACATTAAAAAATACAATATAAAAGCGTTTTATCAATACACAATTATACACAAATCACAAACTTCACAAAGGGAACTCACCTCTGCCATCAGTCACATTGATGACCTGACAACTGTCCATGTTTATCCGTCCCTTAAAGCAGAAACTGGACTTTTTCAGAAGATCCTTTTTACAGTAGACAAGTTGATGGTCAAACAGGAAGAAGTAGCGCTCCTGTGACCAACCCGCGTGATTGATTTTATTGAGTTCCCCTGAGTAGATTAGTTCTGAGCTGCCTTCAAGAATATCTGGTCCCTAAACAACAAAAAAGTCACAAATTGTAAAACTGTCAACAAAGTGTTACTAACTGTCAATAAAGTGTCACAAAGTCTAAGGGAGAAAGAGGTACAGAGACAATGGGAGACACAGATAAAAAGACAGAGAGGGGAGTAAAAAAAGGAGAGCCAGAGAGAAAATATAGGGGAAAAGAGACAGAGACAGGTAGCGAGAATGAATGAAGAAGAAAGATAGAGACAAAGAGGAAAGAAAGAGAGAGAGAAAGAGAAAGAGAGAGTGAGACAAAATGAATGAACCAAATAAATTATTTTCAAAGGATCACAAAATGTAACACCCTTACCTTTCATTGAGCCCTTTCAACTAGAGATGGAGAGAGACAGAAATAGTTAGAATGAGAGAGGGAATTAGAGGTGAGAGAGGCAGTAGATAGAGAGAGAGTGTCAGGGAATCAGAGGGAGAGACATCGAGAAATAGACAGAAACATAAAAAGCGACAGAGTGGCACAGAGAGAGGAAAACAGAGAAAGTATGAGAGGGAGGATGAGACACAAAGGCAAGGATGCGAATAAAGACAAAGAAAAGGTGAGAGAGAGAGAGAGAGAGAGAGAGAGAGAGAGAGAGAGAGAGAGAGAGAGAGAGAGAGAGAGAGAGAGAGAGAAACACACAGAAAGAGACAAACAGAAACAGTGAGTGACACAAAGAGAGAGGATGAGAGATATACAGTGGGAGAGACAGAGAAGAGTGACATGGAAAGTGAGAATGGCAGAAAGACAGAGACAAAGAAAGCACTAGACAGAGAGAGGGAGGAAGAGAAACAGAGAGAGAGAGGGACAGAGAAACTAACAGATAGAGAAACTGAAAATGGAAGTGAAACAGAGACACAAAGAAAGAAGAGAGACAGAAATACAGGGGAGGAGCACACACACAATGTGAAACATGTGAGGCAGGGATACAAAAAGAAACAAGCAGACTGAGAAAGAACAGTCAGGAAGATAAGTAGCAAAGGGAGTGAGACAGAGGGCGAGACACATATAGTGACTGAAGAGAAACATAGAGAAACAAAGAGGTAGAGAAATCCAGAGAGGGAGAAAGACAGTGCAGAGAGAGAGAAAAACAGCAAGAGGGGTGAGATTGAGAGACAGAGAGAAAGAGAAAGAGAGAGAGCGAGAGAGAGAGAGAGAGAGAGAGAGAGAGAGAGAGAGAGAGAGAGAGAGAGAGAGAGAGAGAGAGAGAGAGAGAGAGGCAGAGAAACAGAAGGTGGGAAGAGAAACAGAAGTGACTGAGTCATAGGGAGAGAGACATGGAGAAAGAGAGGGAGAGAAAGACAGACATATAAATAAAGAAAGACAGAAAGAAGAAAATAGACAAAGATGGATAGACAGAAATAAAAGGAGAGAGTGACAGAAATAGGGAGCAAGAGACACACCCAGAAATAAAGACAGAATACATTCAGAGGAAAATACCACAATCACTTGCTATAATACCCACCTCCCAATCATCAACTAAGAGTTGCCAGGCTGCAAGCTTTTCCACACTCTCCATTTTTCGCTTCCTCTCATTGACCAACATGGCCATTTTCTTCATGGCCTCTAATGCACTTTGCACCTGGCCAAAATCTGGGTGATCAGAGGGGGTGAATTTCAGTAACTCTGCAAGCTGAAGATGATACTTGCAGATCTTCTGTACAGGAGTTAGTAAGAATCCCTCCAATGGAATCTCAATCATTTCCTGGAGCAGCCTGCAAGCCTGTGAATGCAAAATGAAGCTATAAGCAAATTCTGTAAATAAAATGTCTTTGGGTGTTTCAGCTGAGGGAAATTTGTGAAAGCAGATCATCTTGTGCTGGTTTTCATATAATGGTATGAGTGTTGGTCATTCAGAAGGCAATGGCTAACTACTGAATGTAAACTTGCCAAGAAATCACAAATAGCCAAAACATGCGGGGACTGACTACAACGTGTACCCTACTCCCAAAGGAAAAAGGCACCTCCTTCCATCACTAGCTTTTCCCCCCCACATAAGGCTAATTTCTTTATTCCATGCCAGCATTTATAGGTCTCATAAATTTCATTTGTCTTTTCCCTATGGTTTCTTTATGAGATGTAACATCTGCAGCAGTTAATAGCTCAATGTTTGTTATTTCCTCTGTTTACATGTTTCTCAAAAATGACATCTCCACTGCCTTAATTTACATGTAACAGGTAATCTCCATGGCGAAGTGGTCAAGCCGTTTGACTCAAGCTCAGAAGGTTGTGGGTTCGATTCCAGGTCATGTCCCTTCGGTTAACGAGTGACTCCTGTGAGTCGTCGCTAGAGCTACGGAGCTCGTGCTTTGTGCGATGCTTTCCACGCTGCGGAAAGAGACCAAACCATATAGGATAAAACCCAGTGCAATGAAGTCGACCATGTCGACTTTTAAGTGACTTTTTTTTTCATAGTAGATATTAGCACCAGGGTATGCATTGTTAAGCATTCACATAATCCAGGCCTTAAGTTCAGCCTTTTGGCTAAGACCAAAGTGTAGCACCTGCACTTGACCTTGCTAAGGGCCACTCCCAGAGGCTGCCAGAGGCAGCACAATGACACATAGGGACGTGGAATCTTATGGGGATCTCTGGCCCCTGGGGGAGCCCTTGTAAAAACACAATTTTGTAAAACCATGAGATGGGGTTGCTAGTTCCCTTCCTCAGCACCATTCCTTCTTAGAGAATTTGGAAAATTATCTGGTGCCCACAGTTGCATGAATTAATGTGAATCGCAGACACTAAGACAATCTTTGTGTTCAGGACGTGAATTAATGATAATTACTAACACATTTGTGACTTGGTGATGGTAGCAAACAGACAAGGGTTAAGTAGTTAAGGAACTTAATGACAGGTCTAGGAAATTGATAGGGAATTTACTTGATCCTAGAAAAATTATGCCCATGAATCCTGGAGGAATTTGGAGGAAAAGGCACTAGTCACAGGCACCGGAACCTTGATAATCCCTCCCCACGATGCCTAACGATGTAAAAGGAAGAAAAACAACAACACCCACTACATAGAGGCTGGGTGGCCTCAACTGGCCAGATAAAAATAACCTTGCCCAGGTGGAGACTGAACCTGGACCAGTCTCAGCAGCCAAGCACACTAACTACTATGCCACCACGGCTCCATGTTACATTTACCCATGCTAAAAGAAATTGATAGTGGATAAAACATGCTATCTGGGTACCTCAAAGAAGTGTCTGTATCTCTTATTGCGATACAGCTCTCTGAGCTCCTCGCAGGCAGCTGTGTGGTTGTTGCAGTAATCAGAATACACCTCAAATCCCTCAACCTGAAAGAGAAGTCATCAACAAACAAAACATAAATTTAAGCAGAAGAAACATTACAGCCGCAAGTTACATTTATAATAATTCAATGTCACTAAATATGTGGGTTATTGATTTTCCTTAGCAACTTCTGTAGGACACAATGGTGACATTGTTGACAGTCCACTAGTTGACTGATAGTCCATTAGTAGATAGTCCATTAGTTGATAGTCCATTAGTGATAGCCCATTAGTTGGTAGTCTTAGTTGATTGTCAATTAGTTGAAAGTTTTCAGGGGTCTGTGTGGCAATCTAGTTTAGGCCCCCCCCCCCCCCCCCCCCTCTCACACAATCTGAAAGGTTAACTATGCCATTGTCTTGTAACCTGTCCAATATTGTTAAGGTGCAGATGAACAAGTGATGTTTTATAAGGACAGCTTAAAGATGGCCGCCCCACCTCTGACATGCACCAAAAAGGGGCAACATTCCGTTATCCCTTTTTTTTTAAAATCAGTGACCTCCACTTTTGGTGTGTACCACATCACTTGTACTCGCCAGATCTAGCCCCAAGTGATTTCCAGCTGTTTGGAAAACTCAATGAGCCATTGGGAGGAAAGACTTGTCGGTCCCTTGAAGAGGTACAGCAGGTGGTGCATGAGTGGTTACACATGCGACCAAGAGAATTGTTTTCTACAGGAATCCAAGCACTTTACTGGTGCTGGAAGACACTGCATTGAACACAGTGGTGACTACATCAAAAATATCCACATACACAAACACAATTTAAGGGCTTCATTTGAAGCCTCCTCATACTTAAGAATTTTCCAGATGCCATTGATTGCATTTTCTTTGCTCCATTCTGAAGATTCAGGAGAAATTCTCCACCTCCATCTTCTATTGAGATTTTACTGACCCATCTGTATATGCATGGGTCTAGGTTCTACTGTGTATATATGGGTCCATATGAAGATTCTGGATCCTGGTCAGTGCTGGTATTGTGCACTGTGCAAAGATTATCTTTGTGTGATCTATGGCAGAATATCGGATCACTTATAGAGATATTCATATGCAATTACAGTGATTCTCAACTAAACGCAATGAATAATTATTCTAAGATACAAATTAAATAGCAAAATCAGAAGCTGAATTACAAGATCACATGAATAGTCTAGACGAAATACGTAGGGAACATAACATGAAAATTAGCACAAGCAAAACAGAGGTAATGACTATAACTAAAGAAGAAAAACAACAATTCACCTAAACAAACATCTCTTGAAACAAGTAGAGTTTAAAGTACCTAGGAAGTATAATATCATCAAATGGCAGATCAGAAGATGAGATCGAAAACAGATGCAATAAGGCAAACCAACTCACTGGACAAATGGCACCAATACTAACGTACAAACATGTATCAATAACTACTAAGAAAGCACTTTACAACACAATCTTCTTACCAACTTTATGCTACCAATGCCAAACCTGGACAATGACAGAAAAAGAGAAAAGAAAAATCACAACAACAGAAATGAGATTCCTGAGAAGAATACTCAACATATCAAGAAGAGATAAGATCAGAAATGAAGAAATCGGGACTAAAGTGGGGGTTATAGCTGCACTAGATTTTAATAGAAGGCAGGAAGTCAAATGGTTTGGCCATGCAAGTAGGTTACCAACTAACAGTATACCACAACAAGCAATGATGTACAGACCAGAGGGAAGCAGAGGAAGAGGCCAACCATGTAAACGTTGGACGGAGGGAATAGCAGAGTCCATGGGAATATCGATATATGAAGCCCATAATCGGGCACTCTCATGATGTTTATACTTCACCTCGACACCGCAAGGTACAAGAGGAACATGATGAGATGAGATGAGATGACTATAGGTGTTCACCTCATTTCACACATTTGACATTTGACAAATTATTAGTTAAATTAGTTTAAATTTAAAAAAAAAAAAAAACACAGAAATTAAGGGATACTGGAAACAAACCTTGTCCAAGAAACACTGGCCCAGTTCACTCAAGTGTGGCTGGCTATGGTTGACCGACTGCTCAAGCTGATCCAGCAGCTCTGTAGCAAACCTAAATATATCTTCTATGTTGCTGAAGATGGTGTTGACTTTTTCTTTGGGAAACATCTCAGGTCGCTTGCGGGCTTGCTTCACGTACCCCTAGCCACACAAAAAGTACAAGTCAAGGATCTATTCCACACCTTCAGGTGTATTGTGTATACAGTAAGTAAAGTAAAATACGCATGCTAACTACTGCGCTACTGCATTTAACACACTCCTTATATACATTTCAGATTTAGGTGAGATACAATAGGACAATCATGTCGTGTAGAAAAGTTAATTGCATATCCTTTATGTTGTTTGTCCATCAAGAATGATGATGACCATTCATTTCATCCAATGGGGTCGAAAGTATGGAGCCGTGAGTTCTAAGATGGCTGATAAGGCCTATTTTGGCTCGAAATGTTCTTTGACAATGTGGACAGAGAATGCTTGACGTTTCTGGAGGAAGATTTTCTGCAGTGAGTTTTCTGTTCTGTCTTTTATTCACAGCTCATGCAGTCCTGGTTGCCTCACAAGTGACTGCACCCTTGCGTAATGATGCACGCCACGAATTTCGGTCTCTGGCTGCAGTCTCCCAGGTGTCATGATGAATTCCAAAAGCATTCAGTGAGATTTTCAGAGTGTCTTTAAAGCGTTTCCTCTGGCCGCCTTGGGAGCTTTAACCACAATGCAACTCGCCGTAAAAAATTCATTTAGGGAGCCTGTGATCTGGCATACGAGTCAAGTGACCAGCCCAGCGAATCTGATTCTTCATTAGCAGAGTGTGGATACTGGGCATGGACACTCTTTCTAGGACTTCAGTGTCTATATCCTTTATAGGATGCAGTTAACCCCAGCTTCATTTTGGCTGTTTGTGATTTCTTGGCAAGTTTATGTTCAGTAGTTTGCCAATACTTTCTAAACGACCTGCCCTCATAGCACTATAAGAAAACCAGCACAGGGCAGTCTGCTTCCAAATCATACGCAGCTGTGTTTCAAACATGGGTTGTAGGATTACAAATTGTATTCATTGCCCCTTCACCACAGCGCCGGAATGTAGAAGGTGGAAAAGAATACAAAAAAGAATTGGAGGATGTTGTACTGACAAACCTTCATCAGCAAACAAACACAAGGACATGTATGATATTAAAATATCCCTATTTTAAATTTTCTAAAATATTTTCTATTTTCTAAAATATTACATTGTGCCATTTTACATATACATTTACATCTCAAAGTCATACGTCAAGATTTCACTTCTAGAACCCATCCATCAGCTGGCTACTGCATGTGAGCTGTAGGAGTTACCTCAGATATAAAATATGTCTCTTCTCCGCATGCAATGAATGCCATACCATGCAGTGGATACTATTTCACTGCGGGATGCCTTGAAACGTGAGCTAATCACCTAGCTACGGAAGGTGCAACCAAATGTGCCAGTCACTTACCACCAAAAGAAAAGAATCATCAAGTTAATCAGAAAGCCACCAATATCAGCACAAGACAATTAATATTATGGTCAGACCAGAGCAAACCATCATTTTGTGCCTCAGAACAGGACACAATTTGTTCTGCAGCCACATGTATTAAACAATTTAAGTCAGGAAAATCAACTTGTAGATCGGCAACCCAGACAGCAGATCGCATAACTCAAGACTGCCTTGCATATGACAAAGCAAATATTTTGGCCTTGTGAAACAACTATGCAGCAAAAGTTGACAGACCACTAAGAGAACTAATAAAGGCATTGAAGTGTATACAACCAACAACATTGCACATGTAGACAATTTATTTCAAGCAGTTTATTAAAAGACGAAGAAGATCACAAAACACAATATAGGTCAACTCATAATGAAGACGCACTCAGTCCTTGACCTCATAATCTCCTCTCAGTTATTTAACATACCCCCCCCCCCCCCCCCCCCAAATTACAAAACACAATAAAGACACAGTCATCATCAAGTGCCTTGCTGGCTGGCATACATAATTATGCTTCTCCACATTTTATGATCTTCAATTGCATGTATCAATTCGTGTGCTAACACCCAACCTTGCCATGACATAAGACTGACAAGAATTCTCTCTCACTGTCTTCCATTACTATTATTATTGATTATTGCACATTTTCCATGTGTTTTAATGCATACTGCTCTGTTGTTGTCGGTTTATAAGATTAGCTTCATAAGTGATGTTTAGAATTAAATAATGTATGAGGCCAGAGAGATAAGAAGGTTAGAATGTCAAATGGGCCTGTGTGGCCAATTCTTAACCCTTTGAAAATAAAGTTTGTCTGTGTGTTCTATCTCTCTTTCCACAAATGTTCCCAGTTGTCACAACCTGATATAGTTTTGTTTTCTTCTCATAATGTGACCAAAAAATTATGACTGCCTCTTTGTGATAAGTTGTTTTGTGTCTTATTTAGCCTCTTTGAGATGTTTATGATAAGTTGTCTTGTGTCATATTCTCGCACTAAGCCAGTAATCTGAACAACTTCTATCAGATGTCTAACATCTCTCTCTTCTCATAAAGCATTATATACGCAAACTCACAATAAAGACAAAGCCAGTCCCTCACCTCAACCACATCTCTCAGATGTTTGACATACTCCCTCTCTGCGCTGATGATCTCATTCACGACATTAGCCCTGGCCTGGGTCTTGCCCATGTAGTTGGAAGACTTGGCTAAAGTCCCTGCATGCTCTGCAGCACTTGGTGCCTCCTCTTCCTCGGCCAGGATGTATGCCAGCTCTTCCTCCATCACATCCTGGTTCACTCGCAGCTATCAGACATTACAGTTGAAGTTAATAAAAAACCTACTTAACTTACAGATGATGCGTATGGATATTAAGGTTAGATGATTGGTTAATATAATTAAATAATTAAGTACTAGCTTTGTTAATGCCTCTCTCTTTCTCCTCTCTCCCCTCCCTACTCTCTCTCTCTCTCTATGGATTAGATCCTGAACATATCTCATACCAAGCCATCCTCTTCTGACAATTTGTTCATGATTGGTTGGATTTTACAGACAAGGCAAGTAGCAGCAATTAACATAGGAGTTAACACGTTGGAAATAATGGACAGATGAAAAAGGCAGTCAGGCAAGGATGTGTTTTATCACAAGATCTCTTTTCTCTCTATGGCAAAATAAATATAAGAGAGAGATCAAATACAGACCAGGAATACATGTGGAAGGTTATAATAGAAATAATCTGCATTATGCAGACGTCACTGTATTTAAGAGCTGAAAATGTCAGAGATTTGTAACAACTGTTAGAAATTGTAGTAACAGGGAGTACACCATAAAGGGACTTTCCTAGAATATCAGGAAAACATAAACAATAGTTATAGCAAAGAAAAAGATACCAAGATAATGTGATATTACACTAAAAGGAAAAATGCTTAACAAAGTCTACAGATTCCAATATCTAAGGGGAAACTTAACATCAGACTGAAGATGTATGACAGAGATTAAGAGTTGAATAGGCCATACAAAGTCTGCATTTCAGAAGATGAAAAGTATCATATGTTAAAAAAAAATCATCTTCATTGAATCTCAGAAAGAGAGTACTGAAAAGTTACATCAAACGTGTTCTGCTATATGGTAGTGAATCTTGGAATATCAATGAACAAACTAGGAAGAACTGGAGGCAGTGGAGATGTGGTTTCTGAGATGAATGTTGCGAACACCTTGGACGACCAGAATAACTATCAATGAGTGCCTGGTGGAGGGATGAAAGTAGAACATTATACACACTATAAGAAAGAAGCAGTGTTCTTTGGTCATATAATGAGAAGAGTGGTGCTGGAGAAGATCGTGACCACTGGAAAGATCAGCTGTAAAAAGAGTCGAAGGTGGAGAAATTATGCTTGGTCTAAGACAATGGTCTGAAGGAATGTCATCACTAGAATTCATCCAGAACATTAAGGACGGAAATCTGTGGAGAGACAAGAATGCCTACGCCATTTTGCAAGGTATATGACAATGATGATGATGATGGGGGGTGAGATAACCAGCTCCATGTCTACTCCCATTTAGTCATCTTTAATGATACACTGAGGAGGTAGACACTGAGGTGTAGGAGATACACCCAGAGAAGAGACATGTGTGGCCGCCATAGACTTAGAGGACGCATATAACAGTATCTTTTGAGAACTTGATGCAAACCCTCCTCAGACTTAAAGTGCACCCTCACCTTGTACGATGGATAGCTGCAGTTCTGCTCCAAAGGAAGGTGGTGCTAAGATGCGGGAGTTGGTCTTCTGAGCCGATAACGATATGTCCAGGATTGCCGCAGGGTTCACCACTGTCACCAGTACTATTCAACGTGTATACGGTGCCGATCACTGAACAACAGTTGGACGGGAGGGGTAGGACTCTGTCATTTGCTGACGACATTCTCATGTATCGACAGGGTCGAGATAGACAGACGGTTGCCAAATGATAGCAGGCGAACTAGATCGAATTTTCCTCATGGTGTGCTGATGCCGGTGCCCTTGTCAACCCTGCAAAGGCATCGGTTACATGATTCTCCCTAAACAACCATATTGTGAAAACAGACCTGCCGGCAGTGAGGATAGATGGGAGTATTTTGAGTAGAACCCAATCGATGACATATCTTGGCGTGAGGCTTGATCGTAGCCTGTCCTTCAGAGACCATGTCGATTATGTCATAACGAAAGCTCAAAAAGGTTTGTCAGCAATGAGAGTCATGGCAACTGCCAATATCGAGCAAAGACTGCTAATACTTCTGTTCCAAGGACTGGTGCTTTCACACATCGAGTATGCCCTCGCCATCCTCACTGTCAGCCCTACATAGATTGGAAGACTTGAAAAGGTACAAAACGAAGCCATGCGCATCATATTGGGCTGCACGAGAGACACCAGCTGTGTAGCAATGAGATACCTCCTTGACTTCCCGACAATGGAACACAGGATCAAGATCTGGAGAGCTCGTGCATACTTAAAAATAAGTGCAGATGAGCAGTACCCTCTGCATGACGCTATATTCAGAGAAAAGGGTGACAGGCTAAAGAGGGGCAAATCATGGATGGGTCGGGCAGAAGATGTCTTCAGACAGGTCTGCAGTCTTACCAGTATCAACTCCGGCAAGGAATGGGTGCCGGTGCCTCCAGCTTTTAAGTGCACTTTCTCCTGCATTATCACACTTGACAGACGGCGCAGAGAGCAGAACCCTGCCGCTGTCAATGTAGAGGTTAATGCGCTCATCTACGAACACTCAGATAGCCCCGACGTGCTCATCTATACAGATGGATCTGTTGTAAAGCAGCGGAGAAGTGCGTGGGCATTTACAGCCCGTTCAGCAGGCCGAACCGTTCAAGAATCCAGTGGTGCCCACTCTATGACCACGAGCAGCATGACGATGGAGGTGATGGCAGTTACACAGGCTTTCATATGGCTGGAATCACAGTATTATACTAATGTGTGTGTACTAAGTGATTCAATGAGTATGATTCAGAAGGTCGAAGCTGGATCTGTATGTAGACAGTGGACTGAGTCACTGCGGAAGTCTGTTGCCCATAAAGTCACCTTCATCTTCGTCCCGGGACATGCGGGAGTCGAGGGAAATTAACGAGCTGACAAACTGGCTGGCTCTGCACCCCCTGTAGATGGCCAGCCCATGGACCGTGCCGATGTTATTAATGTCCTCAAAGATATGGCGAGAACAGAGGACTTTGACGTCAGTGAATCCACATTGCTGTCCAGGATGAAAGACTTGGGAGTAAGAATCGGCATGGCCAGACGCGAGAGGTACATCGGGAAAACAAGGCGCCTCGTCAACCAACACAGAACTGGCACTATTAGCCACTGGACGCTGATGCATATGCTGGGGGGAGGATCTGAGCACCTATGGACATGTCCGGAGTGCAATGAAGATACCCCAACTGATAACTAACTAACTGAGGAGGTCATGGTTACTATTCTTAACTTCCCCAGTAAGTCCCAGTAAGATATAAGTGTAGCTTTGCTGTACTCCCAGCCAACACTAAGGTGTTCAGACTGCTTCAACAAATCCCATAGTTAATGCATATGCCCTGTTAGGTAAAAGGTTAATGAAATGACAAGATTAGCCGGCATGGTATACGTTAGGAACAATCCTCAAACTGCTAAATAGGAAAACAAGGAATCTCATGGAACACTTTGTCACAGAAAGATGAAATTGACCTTCTATTCCATTACCTCATCTGTATGCAACGATGAGTGTGATCATAGTCAATGTCCTTCATCTTTAGCAATGCAAGCAAGTGTGACAAGATCATAGCCTATCCATTCTTTAATATTATCAGTTGAGACTTTCTTCTGTCTGTCTCTAACTGCTTGTCCTTCAATTGTTACCAGCAGGATTACTTTGTATCAAGGAACTGTGGTGAGCATCACTGCAAAACCAGACAAGATTTTGACGTTTCTCTTGTAATAAATGTAGTTTTTGGTATCCCGCACAAGTATCTATTGGTTCCTTATCAAAGGATGTGAAAGGCTTCTGCTTAGTTATTTCATGCTATCATGCATCTGTATTCTTCATTTTCCTTTCTCCAACTAATTTTCACAGCTTGTCTGAAAGATTTGTAAAGATTTCTTATGTTCGTTGCACAGGTTCATTTGTCTTTTCATTTCCAGGAAAACTATAACCACAGTGTGCTGGTATCCACCGGAGGACGTTCTTTTCTGGACACCGTTCTTTTATTTCCTGAATTAGTTCATTCTGTTGGGGACATACGACGGGTTGAAGGTCAGCTATGAAAACTGCTATTTTCAGTCATTACCTCTCTGGCTATTAAAAGTCTGCATAAATACAAAGACTAGTGTCTCTGCTCTGAAGTTGGTAAAAGTTTCCGCTTTCACAAGAGAATACCTGTGTGCTGCTATTTGGGTGTATAAGACACCACATAAAATCACTGGTAACCTGTTTTACATGAGGAATAGGAGACACACATACAATGTTGGGGTGCAACAGTGAAGTACTGTACAAGTGTTAGAATGTTACAGGAAGGAAAGGTGACAAATACGGGAACTGACCACCCTACTTGAACTGACACCATAATTTAGCATATTTTGTGTGTGTGTGCTCGCTCGCTTTGAACTCAAGTGTAGACCATACACACTATTTACAGTAGTGATGGACTGAATTTTGCGTGTTAGCAGCTTTCCCTATTAACAGTGTCCTTCACCATTAGGCGAACCCACTCCGACTTCAGAGGTATCTAGCATATGCCAACAACACATTCTTTAAACCATTATGGTAGTATATGTCATTACATAAAAATTTTTTTGTACCCTGGTAAGTCAAATAACTTGAAACACTTTCCTCATATAGTTGTTTGCATGTGATTTTGTTTGAGAAGCAAACTTACCCTGACAAACGTTGCAGGGAACCAGCCCTCGTGGTCGTCAATGCTGCCAAACCACCAGTGCTTGTCTGTAGAATCCGTCACCCGGATCAGATCTCCAGCCCTGAAGCCGAGCTCGTCAGGGTCCATCGTGACATGGTCCCACAGTGCCTCAGCGTACGTCAGGTTTTCATTCCCAATCATCTAACAAGAAGGAGAGGTCCAGAAATAAATCAGTCGCCACACTAAATACATGGCACAGCTTCATTCAATAAAAGGTCAGGCCTTTGTCTAAAGAAATGTTGAGTTTTCATGGAAAGAATGTTAACTGATCTGTAATAACACAGTGTACAATTACTGTTAAAATTAAGAATGTAAGAACTCTATTGTTCATGATCATTTTAGTGAGCAGCTTTGTGTTGTGTGTGTGTGAGAGAGTGTGTGTACATGTGTGTGAGAGAGACTGAGAGTCTGTGTGTAAATGTGTGTGTGAGAGTCTGTATGTATATTTGTATGGGACAGAGAGAGTGTATGTGAGAGTATGTACATACATGTGAAAGATGGTGGGAGTGTGTGTGTGTGTACATGTGTGTTTATGTGTGTGTGTGTGTGTGTGAGAGAGAGAGAGAGAGAGAGAGAGAGAGAGAGAGAGAGAGAGAGAGAGAGAGAGAGAGAGAGAGAGAGAGAGAGAGAGAGAGAGAGAGAGAGAGAGAGAGAGAGAGAGAGAGAGAGAGAGATTTTCATATAAAATAAATTTTCCTGACCAAATAGAGGAAGAGAATTGTTTATTTCTCAGACTTCATGGCACCCATTTTAGGCTCACTATGTCACTTCCTGTCAGCTGACTTACAGAGCTCATGGCAAGCAGTTTGATTTTTGGGTGCTAGGATTCAGACACCTCCAGGATCACAGATAAGTGACTTTTTGTAGTTTCTGTTCTAATGTAGTTGTATCAGCAATTTTGTTTTATTTTTGTGTGCTGATGAATGCCTTCTAGCCATAATGTCCATTCTGTCACTCGTCATTATGTTCCTGTAAAGCTGGCTAATTCCACTTTCCATTTGTGATGATTTACTCATTACCCTTTGGCTCTGTGGTGAAAGGCTTAATAATGCAATTCGTAATCCTGCATGCCACATTCGAAACACAGCTGTGGGAGATTTGGAAGCAGACCGCCTCATGTTGGTTCCCATACAATGGCTGATTAGTGCCAGTTGTTCAAAAAGCAATGGCAAACTACTGAATGTAAACTCCCAGAAATCTTAAACAGCCAAAAATGCTGGAGTTCACCGCTATGCCCTGTAAAGGTTATGTAACTAACTTTTTAAAAACTCATTGTAGTTTAACAGCGTTACTGCAGCTCAACTTATTTCATTTCTTCTATACAGAGGTATTAGAAGGAAACTAGCATCATCCTTTCATCTTGGCACACATAATCTTCAATGCTGAATCAAGTTGCTTTATGGGGAAAGAGTGTCACAGAAGCTGGTTGGAGTGCTACTCCAACATGATAGAGACAGAAGCTCCACCTCTTGCCTTTTCACAGCTAAATGTTGATTTCTACCCTTCTGTGCATTTTACTGGTAACAGACAATCAACATTTTACTGTGAAAAGATAAATCAACAGTTTACTGGGAAGAGATAAATCAACATAGTACTAAGAAGAGATAAATCAGCATTGTACTGGGAAGAGATAAATCAATAGTTTACTAAGAAGAGATAAATCAATATTTTACTAGGAAGAGATAAATCAACATTTTACTTGGAAGAGATAGATCAACATTTTACTAGAAGAGATACATCAACCTTTTTACTGGGAAGAGATAGATCAATATTTTACTAGGAAGAGATAAATCAACATTGTACAGGGAAGAAATAGATCAACATTTTACTTGGAAGAGATAAATCAACACTGTACTGGGAAGAGATAGATCAATAATTTACTGGGAAGAGATAAAAAAACATTTTACTGGGAAGAGATAAATCAACATTTTAGTGGGAAGAGATAAATCAACATTTTACTGGGAAGAGATAAATCATCATTTTACTGGGAAGGAAATAAATCAACATTTTACTGGCAAGAGATAAATCAACATTTTACTGGGAAGAGATAAATCAACATTTTACTGGGAATAGTAAACCACACCTGGTCCAGGGCGGCCAGCATGACATGGGATGACCTGGTACTGTGTGAAGCTTCAGTGTGGTAGCCCATGGAGTATTCTGACTCATCGGAGGAGTCCTCATCAACACTCTGCTGGCTTGTGATACTCTGGACATCTGAACCTTCACAAATGATAATAAAAAAGATAATATATATTTTGTGGACAGTGCAGAAGTAACATCATCATTATTATGTGCCATATCGATAAGTGTGGCTGGTCGTGTTTCGATATCTCACACGATCACCAGAGTATGGATCAGCTTGTGTTCTTGTCCCGGCCATGCCATGTGGCCAAGCCAACCAGGTATTTACTTCTCTGCTTTCCCCTTCTCCATGGTGAAGGGATTACGGATGCAGTTCGTAATCCCATATACCCGCATTTGAAACACAGCTGCAGGTGATTTGGCAGCAGATCGCTTTGCGTTGGTTTTTTACGAAATGGTATGGGTGCCGGTTGTTCAGAAAGCAATGGCAAACTACTGAACATAAACTTGCCAACAGAACACAACAGCAAAATATGCTGGTGTTGACTGCAATGTCATGTAAAGGATATGCAACTAACTTTAACTTCCCTTTATTCTTTCCTCCTGAATCTTGCCAGCTGTCACCAAGTTCTCTAGTTTATTTCTTCTCATAAAGTGCTAAAAAGAGTTTGACTGTACATACATAATTTCTTCAATCAGTTGACACTATTCATTAGCATACAGAAGGAAAATGTGGTTGTGAGTCATGGTGGCAACAGTGGATTAGAGCACAGGCCTGTGATGCTCCTGACCAGCACAAGTGGTAATGATGGCTGGATTATAAGGACTTTAGGGGCTGCAACCTTGGTACCTCCGTCAGCTGGAAGGGGGATGGAGTGGAGGCAGAGGCTGAGGTATTAAGTGGAAATGTATTTACATCAGGATTTCTGACTTCATACAGACATAATTATTGATATTACTGTGTAGATATGGACCTCCAAAACATTAATAATAATAAGAAAGATAATATAATATATTTGAGGGTATGAAAGCTAAAGGTATAACAGCCAGAGACATGCAGAAAATATGTGTGTTTATGAGCCATGGCAACATGGTACATAGCACAGAGCCATGGTGGATATCACGAGTCATGGTGTAATGTCACAAGTCATGGTTGACAGCACAATGAGTCATGGTGGATATCACGAGTCATGGTGGACAGCACAATGAGTCACGATGGATATCACGAGTCGTGGTGTAATATCACGAGTCATGGTGGACAGCACAATGAGTCATGGTGGATATCACAAGTCATGGTGTAATATCACGAGTCATGGTGGACAGCACAATGAGTCATGGTGGACAGCACAATGAGTCATGGTGGACAACACAATGAGTCATGGTGGACAGCACAATGAGTCATGATGGATATCACAACGAGCCATAGTGGATATCACGAGTCATGGTGGATATCACGAGTCATGGTAGACAGCACAATGAACATTGTTAATCATGCAATCAGCACTGGCAGTATGCTGGAAAGCACAATGAGCCATGATGGATATCACAATGAGCCATGATGAATAGCACAATGAATCATGTAATCAGCTCTGGCAATATGCTGGAAAGCACAAAGAGCCATGATGGATAGCACAATGAGATCTGTTGGGTCATGCACTTAGCCCTGGCTGTATGGTGGCTAGCACACTGAACTATAGTGGCATAGATAGCACACCAGCCTGTGGACAGATTGTGGTTTTGTTTGTTATAAATACGTCAAAATACAGCTGTCTTACATTATCATCACG
>JACEFZ010001188.1:0-11804 GCA_014155875.1 Cepaea nemoralis | reverse complement strand
GGTTAGGGTTTGTTTGCAGTTGGCTTGGGGCGGGGCCCTCTGCGGTAAAAACCTATAGGTGCCTTCAGCTGCCCGCCTCAGGGGCCCCCCAGCCAATTCTGATCCCCCCACAGCCTGCCTGTTCAATGGGTGTTTGGGGGCTAGGAAAAATCTGAATGCACCCAATGCACCAGGTACAAACAAAAATAAAAATAGAAACCTCAAGCTACGGCTTGCAACCTGGAACGTGAGAACCATGTGTCCAGGATTTTCCACTGACTTGACCAATATTGACGATGTGAGAAAAACGGCTGTGATTGATGCCGAACTCAATCGTCTTAACATTGATATTGCTGGCCTGCAGGAGACTCGCCTCGCCTGAGGAAGGGTCACTCAGGGAAAACAACTACACCTTTTTCTGGAAGGGTAGAGGGCAGGCAGAAAAAAGGCAACACGGTGTGGGCTTTGCAGTGAAGAATTCGCTACTGGGAATTATTGAAATTCCAGCAGGAGGAAATGAAAGACTATTATCCCTGCGCTTGGCAACCTCTTTGGGTTTGCCACCATTATTACTGCATATGCACCGACACTCGATTCCTCTGATGATGTGAAGGATTTGTTCTATGAGGAGTTAGACTCCGTGATCAAGGCAGTTCCAAAATCTGACTACATTTATATGCTCGGTGATTTCAATGCTCGTGTGGGCAAGGACTCAAGTTCATGGCCAGTGTGCCTTGGAAAATACAACATCGGTCGCATGAATGAAAATGGGCAAAGGCTGCTGGAGCATTGCACCAGTAATGACCTATGTATTACAAACTCTTTTTTTAAAAGAAAAGAGATGCATAAGGTCACATGGAAACATCCAAGATCCGGCCATTGGCACCAGCTGGACTTCATCATCACACGGAGACAACATCTGAACCATATATCATTGACTCGTAGTTACCACAGTGCTGACTGTGATACGGATCATTCTTTGGTTGTTGCAAGGGTTAGACTGAGACCAAAGAGAATCTACACAGCTAAACACAAATCTAGCCACAGGATTAATATTATTAACACTCATGATCCTGAAAAGTGCTTTCAGTTTCAACAGCAACTTGAAGATGCTTTCACTGATACACCAGAAAATTGTACAGTAAATGAAAAGTGGGGTCAAATTAAGGAAACTCTTTATAAAACTGCCGTAGGGGTTTACGGCACTGTGGATCATAAGAGGCAGGACTGGTTTGCGGCCAACAGCGAGACTCTGCAGCCCCTGATTGATAAGAAGAAGAAAGCTCTCTTAAGAAACAAGGAAAGACCAACGCGTAACACACTGAGTGAGCTAAGGCAAGCTAGGAAGGATGTGCAAAAGGCTGCCAGGCAGTGTGCAAATGATTATTGGATCAAGTTATGTGAGTCCATTCAAATCGCAAGTGATAAGGGAGACATAAGAAGCATGTATGAAGGAATAAAGAAAGCTTGTGGTCCAGTGATCAAAAGAAGTGCACCATTGAAAACCTTGACTGGAGAAGTCATCACTGATAAGAAACAGCAGATGGACAGATGGGTAGAGCACTATTTGGAGCTTTACTCAAGTGAGACCAAACTAGCGGATGATGCCCTCAACGCCATAGAGGCTCTACCAACTCTTGACCACCTGGACACACTTCCAACCATAACAGAAGTTAAGTGTGCTATAAATGAACTTGCATCTGGCAAGGCTCCAGGTAAGGATGGGATTCCAATAGAGGTTATCAGGAGTGGGCAAGACACACTCACTATACAGATCCACCAGCTAATAGAGCTATGCTGGCGTGAAGGACAAGTCCCACAGGATTTCAAAGATTCAAGCATCATAACACTGTACAAGAACAAGGGCGATCGGAGCGACTGCAACAACTATAGGGGTATCTCACTTCTGTGTATTGTTGGAAAAGTATTTGCCAGAATTGTTCTGCGCAGACTTCAAGTCCTAGGAGATCAAGTCTACCCCGAATCACAGTGTGGCTTTCGACAGAACCGGTCTACCACTGATATGATATTCTCATTGCGACAAATGCAAGAAAAATGCCGTGAACAGAATCAACCACTGTTTATTGCCTTCATCGACCTCACAAAGGCATTTGATTTGGTCAGTCGTGAGGGTCTGTTCATGGCACTAAAGAAGATTGGCTGCCCACCAACTCTTCTGTCCATTGTGGAATCGTTCCACACAGGCATGAAGGGTATAATCAAGTTTGATGGTGCAACTTCTGAAGAATTTGAAATCAAGAGTGGAGTTAAGCAAGGTTGTGTACTAGCTCCCACCCTCTTTGGAATATACTTTTCACTTCTACTGAAATATGCATTTCGTGATCAGGATGGTGGTATATACATTCACTCACGCTCAGATGGCGGCCTCTACAATGCTCAGAGATTGAAGGCTAAGACCAAAATTAGGAGGGTACTGATCAGAGAGTTGCTTTTTGCAGATGATGCTGCAGTTACGACCCACTCTGAGGAAGAATTGCAATGTCTACTATCTGCATTCTCCAATGCTTGTTCTGAATTTGGTTTAACAATTAGCAAAAAGAAGACACAGATTATGTCACAAGGTGCACATGAGGTACCATCAATCTTTATTGACGACGCCGAACTAGAGATAGTAGACCATTTTACATATCTAG
This sequence comes from Cepaea nemoralis, assembly GCA_014155875.1. NCBI lineage: Eukaryota > Metazoa > Mollusca > Gastropoda > Stylommatophora > Helicidae > Cepaea > Cepaea nemoralis. Next base: position 9,171 of record JACEFZ010001188.1, on the reverse strand, counting down.
GATCAGTGGTAAATAGCAAATTATCCCTAGATCAGGAAATCAACATCCGGATTGGTAAGGCAGCAACAACAATGAACAGGTTAAGAAAAAGAGTCTGGGAGAACAGGAAGCTTACTGCCAAAACAAAAGTCCTTGTCTATCAAGCCTGTGTCCTTAGTACTCTTCTCTATGGCAGTGAAACCTGGACAACTTACTCACACCAAGAGAACAATTTAAACAGCTTTCATATGCGGTGTCTGCGAAGAATTCTTGGTATTAAGTGGCAAGACAAAATCACAAATACTGAAGTATTGGAAAGATCAGGTTGTGTGACAGTTTATTCCATGCTCAGTCTTCGTAGACTTAGATGGATAGGACATCTTAGGAGGATGGATGATGGTAGAATACCAAAGGATATCTTTTTTGGTGAATTACAGATGGGTAAGAGATCTCAGGGTCGGCCTCTACTACGATACAAAGATGTGTGTAAGCGGGACATGATTGATACAGGCATTGATAATGCACATTGGGAGCAAGTCGCCGCTGAACGTGTTGCATGGAGGGCAAATATCAGAAATGGAATAAAGTCAAAGGAGAAAATTATTGCAGAAAAGTCACACACCAAGCGTTTGAGACGTAAGATGGTGCATGATGGTGGAAATGACCACGTGTTCACATGCACCCACTGTGAACGGACATTTACAGCGCAAATTGGCCTTATCAGTCACACTCGCTACCGCCATAGTTAAAAGTTATTATGCCTTTTTAAAGCACAAACTATCGTCTGTCAAGACGGCAAGGTGCCAATGGAACATATCTGAGTGCGGCCGTCGGCCTACACTCACCTAATAAAGGTCGGAATCGGGTTGCTCTCACCAGGTGTGTTCTCTCTTCAAAACGTTCCACTATGTTTTCCAAAAAGTAGCAGAAAAGTATGGCTCGATCATTGAAGGCGGATTTTTACTCAACGGCTTTTTCACTGGGCCCATAACCCAGAGGGTCTGCAAGAACCTCGTCTCTGCTGAGCAGGAACCGATGATCATATAAGAGTGATTCCTCAGTGGTAGTTATCAGCATAGTATAGTGAAGATACTTACAATACCACCAGTAACAGGAACAATAGTAGTTATACAGAGACATTGAAAATTAACATGTTTTCCAATTGGTGAATTCCGGTGTGAAATTAACTACTAACATTTTGTGTCAAAGTGACAGTAAACATTATTTTACTGTACAAGTGTTATCAGATCCCAGAACTTTTAGTGGAATATTAGTTACACTGTGTGTGTCAGATTCATGGTCAGTATTGGGCTATGTCCACTATTGGTGACCAGGCATCCGGACTATTCAAGAGCTATTGGAGGAAGTCGACATTTGGCCGGAGAGACGCATCATTTGGTGAGGTCTTCTTTACTTGATCTATGGTGCTGTTGTGTGGCCAGTACTGTGATGAAGCAGACTTTGCTCCTGAGCTGTTCGGTCTGATTCTGCATATACACTAGATTATACGACAGACATTCTACACATACACTTTGCACATACCTGACACTTGTCTTTATTAAATTAATTTGTCATTTTTTAGAAGCTGGAGTTGTGTGGTATGTTTTGGAACAGAATGAGAAGGGGCATGGTCCAGTGGTAAGAAGAGAGAGAGAGAGAGAGAGAGAGAGAGAGAGAGAGAGAGAGAGAGAGAGAGAGAGAGAGAGAGAGAGAGAGAAAGAGAGGGAGAGTGATCCAGGGACTGACGGGGTTTTGTGGACAGAAATCCAGAAGATCCTCAAGATAATGATATGGGGTTAAAAGAATGTGGGTGTTGATTCCCCTCACTCCAGGGACGACACTTATTACGACAATATCTCCCTAAGTATTCCAGTCTCCCCCCCCCCCCATAGTTCACATACAGATATCTCCCTAAGTATTCCAGTCCCTCCCCCCATAGTTCACACACAGATATCTCCCTAAGTATTCCAGTCTCTCCCCCCCCCCCCCATAGTTCACACACAGATATTTCCCTAAGTATTCCAGTCTCTCTCTCTCTCTCTCTCTCTCTCTCTCTCTCTCTCTCTCTCTCTCTCTCTCTCTCTCTCTCTCTCTCTCTCTCTCTCTCTCTCTCCCGCCCCCTAGATCACACACAGATATCTCCCTAAGTATTCCAGTCTCCTCCCCTCCCCCGCTCTCTATATCACACACAGATATCTCCCTAAGAACTCCAATCTCCTCACATAGTCCATACACATATATCTCCTTAAGTTCAGTCTCTTCCCATAGTCCACACACGATATCTCCTTAACTACTCCAATCTCCTCCCATACTCCACCCACAGATATCTCCCTAACTACTCCAGTCTCCTCCCCTAGTCAACACAAGGAGATTCTCAGCACAGCCCACGGTCTGCTCTTTCCGATTTCCATCTGCTGAGATATTTTAACGTGCGCAACATTCATACGGGACCTCTGAATGTTTTGCCATTGTCCGAAAATGTTAGACATCCCATCTACTACCGTAGGATTTTTTTTTTTTTTGCACTTGCCTGCTTTGAAATCAAGCGTAGTCCATACACACTACTTCTAGTAATACTGGACTGAATTTTGCGCATAGATTAGCTTTTCCTATTACCAGTGTCCCTCACCATCACTATTCCGACTTCAGAGGTACTTATTACCGTCCCAAAGTCAAGGACGAGAAGTTGACATTTCAGTCCAACTGTCCGATATAGGTGTTGAACCACTTACCTCGGCATCAGACATGGGATGTTTAAGAATGCGTTTCCTTATTCATTCGGCCATGCTCCCCTCCACAGGATATACCAACGTGTTCATATTATTTGTGAAGATGCAAACAATTAACACCGTAAGACGAATCTGATCTGCCTGAGCAGAGGCGGAAGCTGTTATCTCTGATCTACTCGATCCCCAGTGCTAATTCACCTGTGCTTTTCATATTAACATTGTAAATACTGTCAACAAGATCTTGTACTAAGCCACTGATGTGGGCCGTTAGCGCGTTTAGCAAGTTAGTCTTGCAGAAAAGGCTGTGTGTCGGGGGCAGAAAACCCTATCCTGCACAGTTCGCGGCGACTGATCTAGCCAGGAAGCCTTAATTAATTCCTCAGTCTCAAGATCTCGTTGTCCTACACCACAAGGTACCACAGACAGTAATAACAGCTTGACACTATTGCAAGATACTACAGACAATAATGACAGCTTGACAATCTTGTTAAAGAAGTCTCGCTGGAGGTCAGCATGGTCGCATGGATAAGAGCGTCCGTTCTTAAACTTCCGGTATACTAATGCCGAGGTAGCGGGTTCAGCCTCTGCACCGGTCAGTTGGACTCAGATATTGGCTTCTCGTCCTTGACTTAGGGGTGTAAATTACAAGTTCCTCAGAAGTCGGACTAGGTTCGCATGATGGCCAGGAACACACTGCTAATAGAGAAAGCTAATCCACGTACTTGGTGTATGAACCTGTGCTACTACTGGGCGCGTCCATCGGGTGGCGGACAGTGGAGTGGCCTCTAGATATTTTATCTAGGGGTTAGCTGTGAATAAGATGAATAAACAGCCGTAGACCAACACAGGCGGTGTTCACTGAGAAGAGGCGAGTTAGCTGGTGGGGTAGCTATCTCTATAAAATACCTCAAAACTCTTTGACGTGGCCATCAGCGGGTCGGAGGGACTTTATATAACCTCTTCCCCCCTGCTGCCTTGCAGGATCTGTCTTTTAGAAAAAGGCTAGTGGAGTCAACCATGCATAAACCGGTGGAAAGCAAGAGTAAGCCACGGCTGTATGTTCCTAAGACAATTATACCTCTAAATTATTTTGGGGCAAATGCAGAAATTCCAATATCTAGGCGCATGGATAACATGAGATGGAAGATGCATCACAGAGATAAATAACAACCAAAAGGAGTCAACACACCAATTGATCCATGCCGTCGGAGATTGAAGTGTGGAGAAGCATGATCCTACACGCCAGCCGGCAAGGCACTGGATGATGATGAATCCGTGGGCAAAAAAATCAGTCCAGTGTATTAGAACTAATAGTGCCTGAATAGACTGCGTTTGAATTCAAAGCTAGCGACGCCAACAACATTTTAAATAGAAGCCTCTCTGTATGTAGCCCATGTCAGTTTTTGTTTTAAAACAGAGAGAAGAGCGGTGTGACTGGCGTAATGGCGGTTTTTAGTTACCCTATTGAATACTGTGTGGACGGGGAAAGCGCCTCACTGAAAGGAATTAACAATACACCGCGTACAAGTGTTCACAGTATAATCATGTCAAGTAACCTTTAACGTTTAACGTTTAACAGGAATCACGTTACTTGGCTCTACGGAACCATAACCACCTCATTATATATATATATATATATATATATATATATATATATATATATATATATATATATATATATATATATATATATATATATTACTTCTTTATCATATATTTATTTTAATTGAGGGTCTCTGTGTTTTTGATACCTCTGGAGGGGGCGGAGGGGGGGGGGGGGAGTGGGGGTCATGACCTGAGCTACGCGGTGTGTGATTTGTGCAACGCTTTCGGTGTGCCGTTCTGCAGACAGAGACAAAGCTACATGGGGTTAAAACGAAAATGAAGTCGCCCCTCTTGCCCGTAAAGCCCGTTCGTGTAGTTAATATGTTTGCATGAAAGATGGCAGTGGATTATCTTAGTTACGTTTTCAAAGCCTGTTTCAAGTTACAGGTTTTGAGTTATTGGTTAGACTCTGTCTATTAACTATAAGTCATTTGGCACAGGACATCTGGCGCCCAAGAAGGTCCCGTGGCTCTAATGACCCGATAAGGCTGTTGAATTGTCTCTTTGCATTGATTTTCGTGGTTCAGTAATGTAAAGATAAGAGTCGGTGATACTGTAGAAGGGAGTTGGCTAAACTGACAGTAATGTTATGTTGCTCGTCCACTACAATTTGTTGAGACCCCTCGTCATTCAATGAGAGTCCATGCTTTGGGGGGATGAGAGTGACTTGCGCTATGACTTTGATTGAAGTGAAGACGAGATGATCAATGCGCCAACCTCACTCTTTTGCCTGTGTACATCAACTCGTAGATCCTGTAGCAAGACTGTGTTGGCTCATTCTCCCAATACCTCTACCCCGTTCAACCTCAGAAGATAAGTTATAATTAGAGCCAATCCCAGCCTCAGATTAATAATCATGTGACCAAATCAGTCACATTTAGAATATTAATTTGGAAAGGGATTGTTGTCCATAGGAAGTTATGGCTAGGCACCTTCGTGTGTGAGTCAATATGGCTGGAAATAGATCTAGGTGCAGCGAATGACCGGAACGTCTCGGGTGCCTTGCCGCGCCCAAAGCTCTCCACTGTGCGTGCTGCTAGTCACCTTTTTTTCCGTTGAACCACAAAAGGTTTCTTCCACACGGTCAGCCGAATCCAACATGAAAAAAGTAGGTATGTGTCACTTCTGTGAAAAAGTGAGAGATAATAAACAACGACGGCTGGTGGTAGTTGTAAGGTATGCACACTGTGTCTGAGTTTATTACCCGTCACTTTCTCGCAGAAGTTACATGTATCTAACTGTTTTCATGTTGGATTCTTCTATCCTGCGGCAGCCGTTACCTCTCTTATCTCCTGAATCCAGTCTGCATATGCTGGGTGGGCATGCTCACCAACTAGTTATAACCAGATCGGTTGCCAGCAGTGAAAGTTGTTGCCTGGGGGTAAGGTGTGGTGGTGTTGGGAGAGGGGAGTGAGGCTCTGCCGCATGCTGACTACTAAGAGCCACAGAAGAGTTGGATGACAGAATGGGGAAACATGTTTGTTGAACTACCCTGACAACGTGATCGCCTATCAGCCCAGAGGCACTAGCAAGTGCTAACATCCCGGTTATAAATACACAATGCACTAAAGTGCTGACGTCATCCAGCTGCGAGAAGTATATCCGGTAGTATAGGTACCTCTTCTTCTTTCCTGAGCTTGGCATTTATTTTATTTATTAATTAATTTTTTTTTGCGTTCGCTCGCTTTGAACTCAAGCGTAGTCCATACATGTGCTACTAATTCCGGTAGACTGGACAGATATTTGCGTGTGGATTAGCTTTCCTCAGTACCAATAGGTCCCTCGCCATCAGGCGAACCCCTCTACTTGTAATTTAGGTAACCAAGTCAAGGTCGAGAAGACAACATTTTAATCCAGCTGACCGGTTTAGGCGTTGAACCCGTTTCCTCGGCATCAACTTAAGAACAATAGCTCTTATTCATTCGACCACTTTGATTTTTATGGTAAATTTTACCTACGGTATTACGGGGAAAGACGTTAACACCTAGGCCAGGGAGACGGCTTGTGACATGAAGAAAACAAAATAAATAAAAGGACCAAGGCGGTGTGGATAGTTGGTGCTGGCCCCAGACCTGTGGGCCAGTCAGTGTTCCATGGGGGGTGTGGTCAGTATCAACCCGGTCACTTTTACTGCCCATGACAATTCCTGGTAACCATTTCAGGCTGGGTTGACTTTGCAGGCGAGGTCAGTGAAAACGACATCTCGTCTCCCAGGGTATTGAAACACATGAACAACAGGCGGCAGGCCAGCGTGTGTTCCAGCCAGCCATACTGTAATTATTTATGGACAACATGTGCAGGTGGCTGACCTTCCAGCGCAGTTAATTCGGGAGACACAATTGCAGACAAAGGTTGAATGACAAGTCAACGACTAGATGTAGTCTGTCCTTGACCGCGTTGTAATGTTTTGACAAGCCAATCCCAAAACTAAACTTAGCCAACATATTTTATCACACGTACACACACGTACACACACACTCGCACACCCACACAGTAATCTATACACGTCTCTTCAGGGACTGCACTTACAAGGGTTACGATGTTCGAAAGTTAGGGTGGGGGTGGGAGGTGAGCATTTAAATGTGAACGGTGGCAGTGACTTATTGATCGCATAAGTGAACTTACAACAAAGGGACACGGGCAGCGGTCGCTCCCTTTCGGCTATCTCACCATCCACATACTCCAAGACTGCCCCCGTATACTGCATATCTAGGTAGAAGAACTAGTAGCACAAGTATGGACTACGCATGAGTTCAAAGCGAGCCAGCGGTGGGGAGGGTGGTGGGGATTTAACATTACGTCTGACCTAGTTAGCTGTTTTTCTGCTGATTCATGACTAATTTACAAGTTCTGAAGAAGATGTTGATTTATTCCAGTTAAGTTTTAAAATACTACCCAGTGAAACGGCGTTTGTAAGAATGTGACCATGCGCAGCTGTAGTGAATGGACACGAGATAAACAGTGCAAAGGTATTGCGAAATAGCGGTTGTGGACCAATAAACAAGCTAGGTGTCACTGATGACTAATGCAATGGATTTTAGTACATGTTTCCTTATAATAATTTTAAAGTTGTTAACTTCTTTTTGGGTAAAATATGTGTCAGTATACTCTAATAAAACTAGATGTTACCTTAGATACTAATGTATGTTGAAGTCGGATACACTGGCCTTTGACGTGCATATCTGGGTGTGACACACTTCTCTCGAAAGAAGAAGAAGAAGAAGAAGAAGAAGAAGAAGAAGAAGAAGAAGAAGAAGAAGAAGAAGAAGAAGAAGAAGAAGAAGAAGAAGAAGAAGAAGAAGAAGAAGAAGAAGAAGAAGAAGAAGAAGAAGAAGAAGAAGAAGAAGAAGAAGAAGAAGAAGAAGAAGAAGGAGGAGGAGGAGGAGGAGGAGGAGGAGAAGAAGAAGAAGAAGAAGAAGAAGAAGAAGAAGAAGAAGAAGAAGAAGAAGAAGAAGAAGAAGAAGAAGAAGAAGAAGAAGAAGAAGAAGAAGAAGAAGAAGAAGAAGAAGAAGAAGAAAGAAGAAGAGGAGGAGCTTTAGATAAAAAAAAACAATTAGACAATTTTGAGAACAAATGTCTTAGAAGACTTTTAAACCTCCACTGGACAGATGTCAGAACCAATACGAAAATAAGACATGAGACTAAACAATTTTATAAGAAAACGCCGTTGGAACTACATCGGCCAAGTACTCAGAATAGACAAGATAAGACTCCCCAACCAAGCCCTCTTATGGTCACCAGTAGGGAAAAGAAAACGGGGAAGACCAAGAGAGACCCTGCGTAGAACCATCATCAGAGAAGGTTCATTCAACGGCCAAGTGAACATCCAAGATCTACAACAGGTAGCAGCGAACCGCCAGACATGGAGAGCCATGACTTCTGCCCTATGCGCCGCCTTAGGCTCAAGAGGAAAGACTAACTAACACATATCGGTCATTTAAAGAATTAGGTAATATTTCAGCATGTGTACGCCCTGTTCCGACTTAAAATACACAGCCATTACCCTCTTTGTACAACAATCGTCTTCAAATCAATATCCTTATTTGTTGCTGACTTAGTCAAGGGATTATTAATCTGAGCCAGGCGATGGACCCTATCTGATGTTGAACATGATAGGGGTAACGTTATAATGGTAAAAATGTTCCGACTTTCTAGGCCATATTATAACCATGTTAGTTCGCATTATGAAATTTTTAAGCATTTTCGCTTTTCTCTATGAAGAAAAATGTGAAAATTACGTGCCAAATGTAAGATACGTTCTGACCTAGTTAAGACTGTTTTTCTGCTAAGTCACGATTCACTTACAAAGTGTAAACAAGATGGCGTCCTGCTAAGTGTCAGACTTCCGTGGAGATAACGTTCTACATACATATTAGCGCAAGCTCAGTGACGATATACATCATACTTCAGCCAATGCATCATTCATTTGTTCACATAACAAGATATAAACCTCTGCAGTATGCACCTCGCTAGATGCAGCCAAATATGTCAGGCAAGAAATTATGCAACATTTTTTTCTCCAACTTTCACCCCAGCATCAGACAGGGAAAAGAATATTTCCAATATATCTCCAATATTTCCTCATCGACCGTCAATTTCTTAGATCTGTCTGTTTATGTTCCTCTGGTCTTTGCATGACGGTTTATTACAAGCCAACTGACACACGCATTATTTCTCTATACCTCCTCCCGTTCACCCTTTTGTAAGGATTCTATTTCTTTCTACTAACTGCTGCGTCACCGGCGGCTCTGTCCGGATAATATATCGATTTCCGTCAAAAAAATCCATGAAATGTTGGATTTCTTCCATCTTCGTGGCTATCCTGAGAAAGTTTTGCCTACAGCTCTTTACCGCTGCA
>JACEFZ010001187.1:0-12157 GCA_014155875.1 Cepaea nemoralis | reverse complement strand
AAAACATCGAAATGGCGACAGAAGCTCAAATTCGAAGAAGAAAAAAGGCGCAAGGAGGAAAATGAAAACATCGAAAAGCTCATACAGAAAATACACAGAAAAGAGGCACAACACAAAATAAAAAGTCCTTATAAGGACTACAACCAGTCAAGCCAGGCGAGCCAGGAGCCTTCACTAACAAAAGATACCACAAAAGGAGACGAACACAAAGGACAGCCACCGACCGATCCCCCAGCTGACGTCACAGACACAAACAAACTGAACCAGTCCGGATCAGGACTAACTCGTAAGAGCGCACAAGACAAGAATTAGGGTGAATGAATCCACAAAAATCACGGACCTCAACAATAACCACAGCTGAAAGACGCAGGTTGAACGAGGTCGAATTTGGAATTTTTGTTTTGAAAATGGAATTGGAATTGGCCACTACTATAGATATTAAATCTCTATTTCAACACAATTGAGGTCGATCATTAGTCTTGATGATAGCCGGACAATATAGAATAGCGTGACAAGAATCAGAGTTATCAATATCGAACTTTAGGAATCAAAGGAAAAGTGTTAAACCCTATTTGTGTCAGCGTGGGATACTGTGGATCACCCGTAGTGTTTTTACCAAAAAATTTAGTTTTTCTGATTTTAAAATTCAACCAACTGAGTTTGTTATCATAGTAAATAATATTAGTATAAATAGATTGGTAGACGAGGCAAACGGATTGTGACTTTATATGTTAATCTGTCTATCTCCGTATTAGTGAGATTGGATTAGATTTGGGGGCTCAATTTATTAGTCAGACAGATAGCAGGAACACCTAGGTCTACTGTCTTTGTCTAAGTACAGTTGTTCGTCATTCCGTTCCTGTCTGACACTGTCAGAAGATTAGATTGATTGATTGATTGATTGATTGATTGATTGATTGATTTAGGAACCGAAATCACAGCAATCGGGGCATTCCCATAAGCGCTCCGTCCCCATTCTCAGCAGCCAGCGAAGAGTTCCAACACTAATAGTACCAGTAGCAAATCTGATTATATGTCCGTCTCGCCTTTCCTCTGAGCGTCGATCGTCGGCCAGATCCCCTCGTCACCCCTCGCTGTCGCATTCTTGCCAGACCATGGTGATCCATTTGCTCCTCCGAGGTGTACACGTGCTCCCACAAGGCCGCAACCACGTCTGCCTTATCATGCATCAATACTCCACCAAGTTTTGCAGAGCCAGCCAATCTGTCCGCCTGTTCATTCCCCAGCACACCAGCATGCCCGGAGAAAAGATCCAGACGATGCTTGTCACCCGTGACTTCCGAAGCGAAGCAAGCCACTCTGCACGAAGCTTGCCTGTTCTCACCCTACTCAGCATGCATTCTGAGTCAGTTACAATCACGATGTGTGTGTGTGTCGTATTCTCAATCCAGCGGAAAGGTGCACTGACCGCCTCCACCTCCATTCTTAAGCTAGATGTTGTGGTATCATATGCCAGGCTCTCCTGCACCAAACGGCGCCCATTATCTTTTGCTATGAACACCAGCTACTTCTCCTGCCTCTCAACACTGAACCATCTGTGTATATAATCACATCTCCAGGGCAAGCATTATCCTGAATTAGTTGCTGGATTTCCACTTCCTGCACTCCCGGATCAATGTGATTATAACTTTGCACAAGTCTCACTGCTCCGCTGGCACTCTGACCCACTCCTCTCCTCGCCTAATGTTCTCCAAGATGCATACCTGTCTGATCGTATCCTCCGCCTGAGCCATCCATGATTTCCCTCTTATAAGTCGCTGGCCCTTAACTACGTCCAGCGCCTCATGCAACGGGTGATCTGTGTCAGCAACTACTCTGAGGTATGCCTTCGCCTGCATCACCTTGAGCCTACCAGTAACCGTCGGCAAACCAAGGATATAACGCATACACACTACTGGGGTGTCTCTGGTCATCCCAGAATGACCCACATAGCTTCGTTCTGTATGCGCTCTAATTTCACCAATTGACACTTTGAGACAGTGAGCAGTCCTAAATATATAATCAATCACTGAGAGGATCAAGTGCCTGGTATAGTGTGAAAAGCATTCTCTGCTCTGTGTCCATTGCAGCCATAGGTTTAAGTGCATTGAGTCCCTTTTGAGATCTTGTCGCAATCGACTCCACATGGTCCTTGAAGGACAGACTCCTGTCAAATGTATTCCCAGATACTTTAGTTTGTTCTCTCTGTTGACACTTCTACCATTTATCGTGAGGCTTGGGACATCAGCACTCACAATCCTGTTGTCCAGAGAGCACCACAAAACAGCTGCCTTTTCCGGGTGGATGACAGTATTCATTTCAGTGCAACTGTCAATTACTTTGTCTACTGTCGCCTGTAGCTCCTGGGCTGTTTGCTCCCTATCTCTCCCCTGCCTATATGGAAAAATATCATCTGCAAATGTTAGTATTCTTCCAACCCCTTGTTCTTCTAGGTGTTCAATCTTGCTCGTATACACGTTAAAGAGCACCGGCGAGATTGCAGATCTCTGTGGCAGTCCTGGGGTTAAAATATGTGGCTCTGAGGTCCAGGCACCCAGACGGAGAGCGACCCAACTGTCACGAATTCTTGGAGATGTCAATCGATGACAGAATGTCGCGCCATACGTCTACAAGCAGCCGTCATTCTTTAATATGTTGTTGATCGAGGAAAGACTGTCGCGCCATTCGTCTGCAGGCGGCAGCCATCCTTTGATGTGGTAGACAGGCTGTCTGGGTAAAAGTCGGCAAGATCGTTTGTTGTGAGGGAAAATTTTCTCTAGATCAAAGACCGGTAAGACTTTTTGAAGTACCGAAGACAATTTCCCAGATGAAAGGGGACAGCCAGTCAGTTGTTTACATCTAGTCTGAAAAAGGAAAGAAAAAATAGCTTCTAGACGCCTAGTGTCTAGACAGTTTTGTGACGTCATTCAGACACAGTATTGAAACAGTCTGGATAAACAACTTTGGGGGGAGTCGACCAAATGTTGTGAAGCAAGACGGACGTGTGTGATATTCCTAGTTTGATTCTGGAGAGAGACTACAGTGTCTATTGTTGATTTATATCGGCGGACATTCATCCAGTGTGTGATTTCGTAGTCTCAATCTCAAACAGGAATAACTATATGGTATTTAATTAAATAGACCTACATTAGATTATTCTTAGGAATCGAGTGTAGTAATGTGCGTTGATAGAACGTATTAGAAGAGCGTCGGCAACAGTAGCCTATCGCGTAGCTTAAACTAGCTGGTGTAAGATATCAATTAACTCAGTGAGTTAAGGGCAATGTAGTGGGATGATATTTAGGGAGATTGAGGATGGTTGGGGGGATAAAGGAAATGTCAAATGGTAGGATCTTCCAGTAGGGTATCTATTGGGTTTCTGCCCTTTTCCTTTAGTCTTTCCTTGTCTTACCATGACTCAGACCGATGTGATGAGCTCCTCGGCCTTATGACAGAGTTTGGTTCTCTGTTATATATCTGAGTGCTGCCGTCGGCCTACACTCACCTAATAAAGGTTGGAATCGGGTTGCTCTCACCAGGTGTGTTCTCTCTTCAACAGGTTCCACTATATTTTACCACAAGCTAGAAGAAAAGTCATGGCTCGAGCATTGAAGGCAGAGTTTACTAAGAGGCTTTTGCACTGGGCCCATAACCCAGAGGGTCTGCAGGAACCTGGCCTCTGCTGAGCGGGAAACGATGATTATATAAGTGTGTTTCCTAAGTGATAGTTTACATCACAGTAAAATAAAGACACTGAAAATACCACCAGTACCAGGAACACTAGTAGAGATATAGATACCTGGAACATTAACATTGTGTGTTACAATTGGGGAATTCTTATGAGAAGTTAAACACTAACAGTTAGTTCCAAAGTGACAGTAAACATTTTTGGACTATACTAGAATTCTCTGAACACAGAACTTGTAGGGACATAGTAGTTACACTGTGTGTGTCAGATTGATGGTCAGTATTGGACTATATCCACTATTGGTGACCAGGCATCCGGATTGTCCAAGAGCTATTGGAGGAAGTCGACACTTGGCCGGAGAGACACATCATTTGGGTGAGGTCTTCTGTCCTTGATATATGGTGCTGTTGTGTGGCCAGTACAGTGATGAAAGCAGACTTTGATCCTGAGCTGCTCGGTCTGATTCTACATACACACTAGATTATACGACAGACATTCTACACATTCACGTTGCACATACCTGACACTTTTCTTTATTAAATTATTTTGTTGTTTTGTTAGAAGCCAGTGTTGTGTAGTATGTTTTGGAATGGACTGAGAGGGGGCATGGTCCAAGAGAGAGAGAGAGAGAGAGAGAGAGAGAGAGAGAGAGAGAGAGAGAGAGAGAGAGAGAGAGAGAGAGAGAGAGAGAGAGAGAGAGAGAGAGAGAGAGAGAGAGATCCAAGGACTGACGGGGTTTTGTGGACAGAAAGCTAGGAGATCCTCCAGATAATGATATGGGGTTAAAAGAATGTGGGTGTTGATTCCCCTCACCCCAGGGACGACACTTATTACGACACCAACGAGAGTGCAGGACGGCTGCTATCCAGTTCACCAACCAGGGATTTACCCCCTTGTCCATCAGTACGGTCATCAAAATATCATAGCGAACTCTGTTGTATGCATCCTCAAGATCAAGCGCTGCCGCCATCGTTTCCTGTCTACTCTGGAACCCCTCATAAACGTCAAAGGCAAAAGTGGTATCTTTTCCTGGCTTGTAGCTCCCCAGGCCTCTTGGAAGGAGCCTCCCCCTTTCCAAAAACGCTTGCAGCTTGACTAGCGACTATCTTCTCTAAAACCTTCCCAAATGTATTTTGAAGGGTGATGATCCTAAAGCCGCTAAGCTTTGTATGATCCTTGAATGGTTTTGGGAGAGGGATGAGATAGCTATGTAACCAATACTGCGGTACTGATGCTGTCCTAATGCTCTGGTTAAAGCTGTCGGTCATCTCCTTCAGGTCTACATCGCTCAAGACCTTCATGTGGCCATACCTAACACCATCGGGCCCTGGTGCCGTGTCATTTGTCTTTATCAAAATATATTTAACATCTTCAACCCGTATGATATCTTCATAATACATATTCTCCATTGTGCCAGATAACTCCTCTCTAACTGCATCGCTGGTATCCGCACCATTATGAATGGTCTGCTCTAAAAATCTCTGGAGAAACGCCTCCCCTTTCTCTTTGTCTGTTGTCACGCGAACACCATCCTCTCTATAAATTGTTCCCACTGTCATAGGCCGATCTTTTCTTTGCATTTGTCTGTGCAGTTTCCAGAATTTTCGCAGTGTTTTATCACCTCCAATCTCCTTCATGAAACATTCCCATTTTGCGTTTTTGGTCTCTGCAGCACAGTGCTTGAAGACCTCCACCTTGTCTTTCTTTACATTTTCTGCTGTGTCCACTTCCTCTCTTGAGCTTCGGGGTGTCTGTCGCACTTTCCGTAGCTGCTTCACTGCAGCTTTCTTTGCTTTCCAAGCCTGGTCTACTTCTGGGGTCCACCATGGGGCTGCTAAAAAGGAGTTTTAACATTCCTGTATCAAGCCCGCTGTCTGAGGCGTCCAAGAAGACTATCGGTCCACTCATACCGGAAGGTCTTGTGCGCTCTCCCAGCCTTAACTTTCCTGGCTTTAGGTATCAGGACTGAGCATGGCAAGTGATCACTCCCATGGTCATTCAAAACAGTCCACTTTACATCAAGGACTGATGACTGGGAGACAAGTGCCAAGTCAATAGCTGTGTCTGCATCGCCAGGCCTCATTGCCATTCTAGTCGGCCTACCATCATTTATGCAGACCACATCGGAGTCCACCATGGCATCCGCAAGGTCAATTCCCTGTCGATTTTCTCCACTACTGTCCCAATCTCTGCTCCTCGCATTGAAGTTCAGTCTTTGGTGTGCTGGCTCAACTAAGCGGCTGATATACCTCCATGTCACGCCTCAATCCATCCAGCAATATTTCTCTTGGTCGGCCTCTGCCTCTCTTCCCTTCGGTCATTAAAGTAAATAAGTACGGTTACAGATGAAAAAAAAAAAAGGATATGAAACACGAATCCTTTCTCTGGGCATTGTGTTGGGAATTCCGATGTTGACAACAACTCGTGCTTGAGTGAACAGTTTGAGGTCTTAGTCCGCCGTGATGGCACAGACTCTGGCCACAGATCAGCTCATCACACTGTCCTTAACTAAGCTCGGGCGAGTGTGTGTTACGGTGTAATAGAAGCCGGAGCAAGGACTCACCCAGTCTCACCAGCCGATGCTTGTGTCTTTGACCCATCCATCCCTCTTGATCACCTCACTCTTTTTGATCCTCCACACCACATGACACCACCAAATGCTATTCATACTTTAGTTATATTTACATTAGAATAAATCCATTTATAACCCTGCTGTGTTGTCGTTTATTTTTGTCGATATGTGATGTAATGTCGTCTATATGTGTTGTTGTTTATACACTAAACCAAACCCACAACAGACAGAAGAGAAAGCGGTCACTTTTCAAATACAGCCTACCCACCATAAACACGAAGTGTGATTATCTTGTTTATACCTACAAGGCGCAGGACACTAAATTACCCCCCCCCCCCCCTTTTCCTCCAAAAAAAATTAATAATAATAAATATCGGCAAAAACAAAAGCGATTGTCAAAAATAAATGTCATCTGCCCCTTGCACTAGTAATTTAAATGCAATTATATAAACCAATAAACATTTCCTGGTAAATGAAGCTTCGCACATCAGCACGCGGTGGACTGAAGATGAGGCTGATCTTGGCGAGTGTGGAGCAGTATTCACTTGATCACATCAAACTCTCTCCTCCTTCAGACAATCAACGAAGAAGTAGACAAAAGGAAAGTCGTTAACATTTCCCTGTGATGTCTCCCATTTAACCATGGCAATGCAACCATCAGGGTTTCAGGACTCTCCTGTGTAGACTTCGTAGTTGTCAAAGTCCGGTAAGACATTATTGAAAGTATTTTGAATCTCTGTACGCCAGGATGTGACATTCAATCTGGGTTCTTATCCTTCTTGAATGCCTCTACCTTCTTAAAAAATTAAGGATTTTCGGCCTATGACAGGCCAGACACAAATTTGTTACTATATTAGTTTACTACACCCTGTGATCGTTGATCCTATCCTATCAAATTGGGGAAAAAAAAAAACTTTCCACCTTGTTTCAACCAGCCCGTGTGGCATCGGTTATAATAGCGGTGGTTCATTGTGTCTGGATTATTACTTTCTTTATGTGTCAGTAAAAGCTGGCTTATGTTGTGCGCAAACATTGTCTGAGGACGTTGGGTGGGGGTCTGGTTGTCCGGCTAGTCCCCCTTTTTTTGGGGGGGGGGGCGGGGGGGGGGCGGGTGTTTAAGTCCTGTCCCTGGTTCGTTTGTCCAAGCCGTTGTCAACCCATTCCTGTTGATTATCTCACATGCAGGCCCAACATACCGGTGCTGATCTTTGTCCTAGTCTCTCTCGTTCCCGCCCGTGATAGTGCTATTGCCACCAAGAGGGATCGCTCATCTCGTCTCCCTCCTTCCGGGTCCTCCAGGGAGGAGCCAAATCACACACATCCCGTCCAGACCACGCCGCAGTCCACTGTCCCTTTCAGGGCACCCAGGACATCCACTACAATAGAAAAAAGTGGATGTCCGAAAAAAAAGGAATTTAGGTACATAAAACATGGACAATAAAGGTACAAACTGACATTCATCGGGTGCAGACATTCATGGTGGTCTGCTGATTTCCTGCCTAGATTTTCGCTGCTTTCCTGCTTCTCATCGTATTTGTTTTTGTTTATGAGCATTAGGCAGGGATGTGTAATGTCTCCAGATCTTTTTTCCTATACAGTGAAAATATTTTCAGAAATGTAGAAGACCTAAATGGAATCAGCATTGGAGGACGAAACATAAATAACATTAGATATGCAGATGATACAGTATTAATTGCAGACAATGCACAGGATCTGCAACAATTAGTAGACGCTGTGGTTGTCCACAGTGAGCAGCTGGGGTTGGAATTAAATTGTAGGAAGACACAGGTTATGGTCGTCACTAGGAAGAACGAAGTACCACAATGTAATATACAAGTAAATGGGAATATTCTTCAACAAGTGAATCGGTTCAATTATCTCGGAACAGTCATAACATCTGATGGGAGTTGCCTTGAAGAGATTAGAACAAGAATCGCCATGGCGAAAGTAGCCTTTAGCAAGATGAAAAACATTCTGACCAATAAAATGATGTCAATTGAAACGAGAAAAAGAGTGTTGAGGGGATACATAGAGCCTGTTCTTTTGTATGGATGTGAAACTTGGACAATGTGCAGTCAAGCTGAAAAACATCTGATGGCTGCAGAAATGTGGTTTCTGAGGAAAATGCAAAGAATACCATGGACAGATAGAAAAACCAATGACCAAGTACTACAAGAGACAAATGAAAATCGTAGATTGATTAGAGAAATTAGACGTAGACAGTCAAAATTCTTTGGACATGTTATGAGAAGAAATGGACTGGAGAACTTAGTGACAGCTGGCAAGATCGAAGGGAACAGACCAAGAGGAAGACCGAGAGGAAAATACCTGGATGGCTTGGCCACATGGCATGGACGAGACAGGAACACTGAGCTGATCCACGACTCTGGTGATCGAGTGAAATGGCGAATCATGACCGCCCACGCTTTCCGGCATGGCACATGATTGATTGATTGAAGGGGCACATCAGGCTATTCTTCTTTGGCTCCTTCCTTAGCCAATTGATCAGCTCTGTTGTTTCCGGGTACTCCACAGTGGGATGGTATCCACTGTGTGGTGACCTTATGCTGACTGCTAAGTTCGAAAGTAGTTTCCTTAGTACTGGCAATTTCCCAGACAGGAGCGCCTCGAGTACTGATTTTGCATCTGTTAATAGCACCACAGGTTGTGTACCATTGCTGGTATTTATTAATTTCTCTGTTGCTATCTTGATTGCCTCAATTTCAGCATCGTAGTTATGGCAGTACTTTCCTGTCGGTACTCTAGCTGTGTCCCTAGTATTATTTGGGTATTCTATGTACACTCCCGCTTCTCCATTTCGAACAGCATTTTGTGCTGACCCATCTGTGTAGACTCGGATCCAGAGGTCCTGTGGGTATTCTTCATCAAGGAAGCTGAGAGTGGCTGTTCTGCGCTGCACACTGTTCTGTTCTTCCTTGTCAAATATTCCTCTCACTTTTGTCTGGATTTGTAATGATAGTCTATGCTCATCTTTAAATATAGTTCGCTCTGGAATAGTTGTTAGGGGGATACCAACTGTGGGCAAATCGGTGCTTTCTCTGCAGAGTCGTTTGGCCTGGTTGATAAAACTACTTCTTTTCAACCGCCCCCTAGCTAGGTTTTCAAGTCTGTTCTTCAGAGGGTGGCATGGCAAGCTGAGGAAATTTCTGCTTGTATTAGCGTTTTCGTATCTCTGCGCTCTCTCAGTGCTTGTGTCCTCCCCATCTTGTCCATTTCCAATATAGGGGTTGATCTCATCCCTCCTGTGGTGTTACGGCATTACAACATGTTACTTTAAGGGAGCCAACACATTTCTCTTAAATTTTGTTTAGTTAGTTAAATTACCTTTCCTTTGTTAGTAACACCCACTAGAACACATTAGTTAGTAACACCCATTACAACACATTAGTTAGTAACACGCATTAGAACACATTAGATAAAACATAAGTTAGCTAGAATAGTTCGTTTCTTAGCATTGCCTTGCGCAATCCAAAAACAGTGTAAATACTTTAGTTAAAGTACTATTAAAAGGTACTACTATCGGCTCTATGATTGTTTAAAACGAGCCTTTTTTTCTATTTTAATCAGAAAAACATTTTTAAACTTACAAACTTTGAGTCAGTGAGCAAGAGATGAGTGAGAGGAAGAGTGAAAGAATTAAATATATTGTGAGTGTTCAATGGTGCATTTTTTTCCCGCACAATTGAGTTTTTTATGAATTGTCTTCGTCTTCTGTGTAACAAATGTGAGCGTGTAATTTTATATGTGATGTAGCCATTTTTGCATTACAGGTATAGGTATGTTTTCCAGCGTCTCAGATCGGGTTACGCATCTCACAAATCAATCATAGGCATTCATTTGTGACTTGCATAAACCTACCTGCGACACTTGAAAGCTTTAATTACATGAATTATTAACAGACACATATGTTTCTAATTTAAACATGCATAACGTATAAATTAACACGAATACAACCAGGAATACAAACAGATAAATTTGCAAACAGCATGATTTTCAGGGGACACTATAAACTTATAAAAAGGTTGAGGACACAGTTGACTATTTATCCTCAAGCGGAAGTCAGATAGGTGAACTTCAGTAAACACACAACTTGTTAAAGATGTTGAGGTACATTGCATGGTAGCCATGAATTTTATATTCATGTATTGTTTCCATAACAGGAACAATTTGGTCGGGATATCGGGTTTCGATATTTAAAAAGGCAGTGTTTTGATAACAAATTGGCCTTGGGTCGATACAGCTTCCAAGAGTGAAATGTGGAAGGGCAGTGGCTCTTATCAACAGGACAGGTGCGGGGCACTGATTATAAACCAGTGGGTAGATATAGCAACTGGGTAGCAGACTGGTATAAGTCAGAAGTGATACCTAAGGACATGAGTAGTGAATCCCTACAAACACCTTGACAAATTAGACCCAGCTAATATTTTATATGCTTCGACGACATTGCGTCACTGTCAACAACCTATGTGTAAGGCATCATCAGATTACGTCTCCCACACCACACAAGAAACTTGCAAGTCGTGTGAGAGGAAATAAATGGTACATTTTATTGCCGTTGGCTCTTTACAAGTACATGACAGTCGCTATCAAACCACACACAAAGCCACAGAATTGCCTATCACTAGTTTTCTAAACCCTAATGCTAATTCTATCTATTTGGTTACACAAATCTCCTATCAACACTAAACGAGGTGCTCGCTACAAAGTCAGTCCCCAGTCTGACTTTCTTACTCCGCGTGGCTACACAGCACGCGGAAGGACCTTGAAGTGTCCTTCGGCTTTTTGCGTGCCGTTACACCTGGCACGCTTACATTAACTGTCTCTTGTTGAGTGGCAATCGTGGCTATTATGTAGGCGTGATTCTGTCGTGACCAGAACGTCTTCGTGTCTCATGAGAGAACTAGTTAATAGTCCCCCATTCTATCACCTACCCTGCCCTTATATCGGGGCACTGTATCACCTCTATTCTATTTGAGGTTGACCACTCTTCCCGGTGGTGTTCTATCTTGAGGCCCTTATGTTCCAGTCTTTGACACACACCCTGCCCTCCTGTGTTGCGTCATCAACTTTGAGTCATTGGTTGTGACGCAAGAGGTTTCTAAAAAATTAGTGTATCTAATTTTTGTCAAAGACTGTAGATAACCTGGCTTTGGGCAACTCCATAGACTTCTACTGACTATTGTCACAATGTAGTATCACTTTACTTGGCTATGCAATCGCCACAAACTTGTATGGTTGCGTGAGCCCTATTTCAATCGCAATATTATATTTAAATTTGAGGTATGTCTGAACCGGACGTTTTCTTATAAGACCTGCCCTCACATAGTAATTAACTTACTACCCTACAAAATTGACTTTTTTAGGGTCAACACATGAATTGCTTTATGTCCCCCATATAATATTAAACAACCATTACCCAAGCTGTGGCGACAGGTTACCTATCTCGCTTCCGCGTGTAAAGTTATATTTCATTGTTAAGTTATGTTTCGTTGTCTATTTTGTCCCCTGATCCGGAGTTATATCCCCTTTTATCTATAAAATTTAGCAATTTATAGTTTGTTTTTCTGGGTTTTTTGCGTGTTTGGATGGAGTAATACTATAATCTGACTTCTAAATGGTATCTATCTATCAGTGTATTTAAGTTATTTTTAAGCGCCATAATTCGGGGTTTAATGTGGCACAACAGTGTATAACACAAATTTGACTACATTTTCCCTCTTTGAGACTTAAATACTTTTCTAGGATTAAACTAAGCTACACACAACACATCATCACAGCAATTTTTAACATTGAAAAAAACATTTTCGCAGACAAAAATTAAAAAGTCGCGTTGAGCGCAGAACAATCCCCTGTTTTTATCTCGAAATTTTCCTTTC
>JACEFZ010001186.1:0-12486 GCA_014155875.1 Cepaea nemoralis | reverse complement strand
CTCAATATCGAAAGGGAGACATGGAGTCCAATTGTAAGACAGCCTTAAAAAACCCTAAAGCGACTTATTTTAAAATATTAAAAAAAAAATTTTTGAATAAAAAAGAAACAAATAATAATTTCACGTTTTGCCTGGCATTTCGCTCTTCTCGTCAAGATCATACTGCAAAAATCACACAACTAAAAAAAAGTAAGTAAAAAAATCCTTCGTGAAATATACCTTTTCGCACAAAATTTAAATTGTCTCCAGGGAAATTTTTTAAAGATTTCTGTCATTCTGTTACACAAAACTGGCCTTGCAGATTATCGTGTGGCCCCAAAAACCTGTAAAAAGCGACTTTGGGTTTGTGTAAAAAACATGAAAAGCTTTATCCCTATCAATCACATGACTGGTTTCCAAATGTGCCGTCCAATTGAAGACGTAGGAGTTTTGTGGTGTGTCAGCTTGGCCAGGTTCCTATCTTCTTTGTGTATTATTCTGTCAACCTAACTTGGGTATGTCTTCGACCACCCTGTTTAACGGCCTGTCTGTCCTGCCGATGTGACCTGTATGTGAAATGAATTTGTAAGATAATATAATAAATTATAAAGACAGTACAAGCTGACTTTAGATGATATAGAGGTACACGTGACAAAATGTGAAACACGAGAACAATTATAGTAAAGAGCAGAGAGGACAATGTAGATCTGTACTCTTGCTTGTTTAGACTACTCAAAGACTTTTGACGTTAGAAAACGGATATTGTATTTAGTGATAGAAACTGGCTTTACATTGCACTTAATACAGATCATACAAACACTACTGTGAAGGAAAGGCATCCGTAAGAATATGTGGTGATACAACAGATTGGTTCGATATAAAACAAGGGATCAGACAGGGTGCATTGATTCAACTATCCGTTTAACAGAAAGCGTCATGACGAATGTTAGAGAAAATGTTGACAAGGAACAATACGATCCATTTTTATTAGGTGAAGTAGAAGTACTTGAAATTCGTTGCACAATCGACACTGTATTAAACCAACAACTCTAATGGGAACTGAGAAACTAGTAAAGTCAGTTAGTCGCTATTTGCGATGCCAATTTCCCGGAAAAATGTCACCTCATAATGCTCAGTTCCTGTGCCAGTGAATATCACACAAAATGCTCCGAACTGTCCCATGTGAACAGTGGAACAGTCAGGGCAAGAGTAGAGTGAAAAACACAATTTATATTAGCAGCACACATCACAAGTAAAGGCAACAATCGCACAAATATGTCGACAGATGTATTTATCAACGAAGAGAAATTACCGAAAGTTAACAGTTTTCAATATCTAGGAACACAGCTGACCGGCGATTGAAATGTGATTTCAGACATTACGAGACGAATAAACATTGCAGTGCAAAAACTAAAGCAATTAAATTATTTATGGATTGAAAGAGAGAGAACAACAAAAGTCAGAATCCTGAGAGAATGCGTATATCCTGAGGTAACATATAGATGTGAATCAATCAATCAATCAATCAATCAATCAACCAATCAATCAAATCAATCAATCATGTGCCGTGCTGGAAAGCGTGGGCGATCATGACTCGCCATTTCACTCGAATACCAGAGTCGTGGATCAGCTCAGTGTTCCTGTATCGACCATGCCATGTGGTCAGCCATCCAGGTATTTACTTCTCGGCCTTCCCCTTGGTCTGTTCCCTTTGATCTTGCCAGTTGTCACTAAGTTCTCCAATCCATTTCTTCTCATAACCAATAGATGTGAAACTTGGATATTTAACAAGTAAGCTGAAAAACAGGTATCAGCCTATTTATATAAATGTTACCGGAGATCACTAAAAAACCATGATTATATTGGTTTGGTTGGTTGGTTGGTTGGTTGGTTTGTTGGTTGGTTGGTTGGTTGGATTGTTGGTTGGTTGTTGGTTGGATTGTTGGTTGGTTGGATTGTTTGGTTTGGGTTTGGGTTGTTGGTTGGTTGATTGGTTGTTTGGTTGGTTGGATTGTTGGTTGGTTGGTTGGTTGGTTGGATTGTTGGTTTTGGGTTTGGGTTGGGTTTGGGTTGTTGGTTGGTTGGTTGGTGGTTGGATTGTTGGTTGGTTGGTTGGAAATTTTTGGTTGGTTGGTTGGTTGGATTGTTGGTTTGGGTTTGGGTTTGGGGTTTGGGTTGGATTGTTGTGGTTGGTTGGTTGGATTGTTGGTTGGTTTGGTTTGTTGGTTGGTTGGTTGGTTGGGTTTGGGTTGTTGTTGGTTGGGTTTGGGTTTGGGTTGTTGGTTGGGTGGTTGGTTGGATTGTTGGTTGGTTGGTTGGTGGGGTTTGGGTTTGGGTTTGGGTTTGGTTGTTGGTTGGTGTTGGTTGGTTGGTTGTTGGGTTGATTGGTGATAATGGTGACTGAATAGTTGGTTTTCTGGTTGGTTGGTTGAATGTTTGGTTGGTTTGTCTCAATAGTTGGTTTGCTGGTTGGTTTGCTGGTTGCTTTGTTGGTTGACTGGTTGTTGGTTGGTTAGTTGGTTATTTGTTGGATTGGGGTTGGTTGATTGATTGGTTGGTTGGTTGGTTGGTTGGTTAGTTGTTTGGTTGGTTGGTTGGTTGGTTGATTGGTTGGTGGTTGATTGGTTGGTTGGTTGGTTGCTTGGTTGATTGTTTGGTTGAATGGTTGGTTGTGAGTCCTCTGGAAGACTATACCTCTTAAGTCCCAATTAATGTTTCATCAGGTTGTCCGTGTCCGAACTTCGTGAAATACTTGAATCTAACGGGATGAACTTTTCCGACAATTATTTCACAGTATCGTCGCCACGACGAGTGTGTTATAGAACCCTTCGTCCCCTCCCCAAGCGTAGAAGAAACCAGCGGAATACCCGAGATAGGGAACAGAAAGAACTTCACATTTATTGAGAGGCATGTTAGCATCAACCAGGTCACGGTACAACACATTGGACCCGACTGGACTTAGGTTTAGGATGGTGTTGTTTCCTCTGCAGGTTTTCTATTTCTTCTTCTTCCTCATTCGCACTACACCCCGGCGTCTTCGCACTCAGACCTCAAAGTTAAGGTCACTAATAAAAGCTGTAGTCAGATTCTGTAATATGTTTTATTGACAACAAGTTCCAGTTCTCAGTACAGAAGGACACAGCGGTATCACAGGCAATTCAGAGCGGTAGAACAGAACCCTTCGATAGCTTTGAGGTATAATTGGTGAATGGTAGATAACCACATAAATGACTCCTGTAGGCGTTTTGGGCTTAATGGTGTAGTGTTAGCCATATGTTTGTGAAGCAACCGATTGGTGCTGTGGTTAATGCTGCACACGCCACCTCTACTTCCCATACCATTTTCTGGTACACATTTGATGCTTTGTCGAAAATGGGAGCTCGGGTCAATTTTTTAAAATCTGCTTGAGTGGGGTTTAGAATAAATGACCAGAGCCAGGTAAGAGTCTTGGCACCAGCGCTACCACCACACTCTCGCGGGTAAACTGAGCTATCCCATATTATTTTTGTTCAGTCGGTATTCGACGGCAGATGTTGTCAGTATTACGTCCGACACCATTACTTCCCAGACGATTACTTGGTACCCCTGTTACGCTGGTTCACCCTGGGAACCTTAATCAATTTTATTTTTACATCCTCGCCTCGAGTAGGATTCGAACACATGACCAAGGAGCCGCCAGGCAAACGTATTGGCCACTGCGATACTGTGGCTCCCACACACTCTGGTAAAATAAGTTTAGTATAGTTTAGTCGACGGATCAACATCACGGCACACGGGTGTAACCCATAAGTGCTCCGTTCTACTCCTAACTCAAGCCTGAGTCCGGAGAAACTCAGCTTAGTGCACGAACTCCATAGCACCGGCGAGGAATCCTGAAATACTTTGGGTAGATTTTTAACTCGAATTTTGCCCGGGTAGTGCTGTTAGGTTACTCTTTTTTGATTTCCAACTGCCAAGGGTTGTTTTTTTTACGCGCGCAGCAATACACACGGTCATCCGATCTCACTACCCAGAGATCAGGGGAAATTTTGTTACTAGATGTCCACGCGAAAAAATCCCGGCCCTCACCGGGGCTTGAACCCGGAACCTCCAGCACTCGATGTGGACACCATACTTCGAGGTCACTCAACCTCAAGTAAAATAAAAAAGAAACTAAGTACCTTAGCAGGAAACTATCGTGGGTATGTGAGGTGTTAGGAGAACCCATTTTACGAGGCCAGAGCACACGGAGGAATAGATGGCCAGATTTGTCCCTCCCGTAGCGAAGGTCAAGAGCCGGCATCGAACTCTCGACACACCACACTCTTGCCATAGTGAACTTAACTGATTCAATGCCGAAAGACAATATCTCCCCAAAATGACCTCCTATTTGATCAGAAGGGCAATATATCGCTATACTAAGATCACCATGTCATTTATTTCGTTTCACAGTAGCTTTCCCTAATTTTAATGCTCGGTGAATAGAATTTGACAATACTTGTTCGTTTAATTGCTAACAAATAAACACAAATGTATTGTTTGACGCCCGTAGAAGTAAAGGACATAATCAGGGATTAGAGGACGCACTAGACAATATAAATATTGAAAGCTGTAGTTACCGACCGGGATTCGAATCTGTCAGAAACAAACGACTACAGCACCTCGCTGTAGGAACAAGTGTACTTCGACGCATGACCAACTAGACTCCCCTGGAAATATGTCTTCATTAGCCCGGTTTATCATCCACATGAACCCACAACTATAGAATACGGACATAATTCGTATCGAACCATTCATTTAATTGTGCATCATGTTTCGTCAAAACCTACTTTTTTGTTTGACATTGAATCAGTTAACATGCTAACCATTACAGCAACGCTCCCGCTATACACCCAGGTACTATCCACTCACTGACAACAGAGTACAACAGAATGTGTTTAGGTGCTTTTGTATACACCCTACCAAGAAGTTACCAGCAGTGGCACACACACACAACACGTGGTGAGTTCAAAAAGCACCTTAGTTGTTAAACATTGAGATGCACTCAGCTAAACACGTGCGTGTGACGTGCGAATCCACGTGTCCCGGCGCCCCGCCACAGCTGTGTCGAGCATTATCAGGGGCGCCGTTAGCTCCAGGGGCAATGAAAAGACGTAAAGTAATACTTTTGTAATTTACGATGCCGTTTTAAAGGCCAAGGTTTCCACATGTTTAGAATCTACTGCAGCGCTGCAGGTCATTGATCCCAAACTTGGAGGTGGAAAGTGAGCCAAATGTCATTGATAATGGTAGGATGTATCCCCAGAAGGGCGTTGTGTGTATAAGAGCAGCCGAGTAAACAAACATACTTTGTTTATTTGTCTGTACTCGATATGCGTGGGGACGTAACGCGGCTTTTGTTCTGTTTTGAAAGTGTATGAAGGAATGCGTTAATGTTCTTTTGAAGTTAAACAAATGTGTTTTGGGGACCTACGATTTGGGATGGGTGAAGTAGCGATAAGGAATGATTAATATCAACATGGTCTTCCGGTGGAAAGATGAGTTTTCACTGGCGATAATTTGGTATATAATGAAATAAATATGGTAGAATTACTTTTTGACAACGAGATAATACATTGTTTATTGGAAGGTTATATAAGCTTTACGGACATAATGTTTGATTGGAAAGAATGGCTCTTTGGAATTACCACAATCAGAAGGTTTAGAATTTAACATTACGTTTAAAGGATCGTGTGATTTAGAATAATAACGTATATGTGGAAGTAGCGAACGAATGAACGAACCAACGAACTTTATTTTAAAAGAACTGGGCACGCAGGTCGGTCTAACATTCTGCTCTCTCTCTCTCTCTCTCTCTCTCTCTCTCTCTCTCTCTCTCTCTCTCTCTCTCTCTCTCTCTCTCTCTCTCTTCTCTCTCTCTCTCTCTCTCTCTCTTTTTCCTCTCTCTCTGTCTCTGTCTGTCTGTCTGTCTGTCTGTCTCTCTCTCTCTCTCTCTCTCTCTCTCTCTCTCTCTCTCTCTCTCTCTCTCTCTCTCTCTCTCTCTCTCTCCCTGCCTCCCCACTCCTCGAAAATGTTACGGATTTGTTTCTGTCGGAGGCAAAAAAGAAAGCCTTAACTTGTACAATTCTCGATGACCGCACTAGCCAGGCGGCTTTAATTCCTCACGCACAAGACACCCCACCCCCTGCCCACCCTCACACATACAGACCTCAACAGCACACGGTACAGTAGGAACACGATGAGATGATGATGCATGTGTATTTCTTTCCAGCATTCGTGATATGCGTGCTGTTCTGTCCACATTCTTTTCATTAACCTGTAATGTTATGCTTCTGATATTTTATATTGCATTGTTTGGGGGGGGGGGGGGGGGGGGGGGGGGGGGGGGGGGGGAAGTTACATATCCTTTGCAAGACGTCACAGTCAGCCCCAGCAGTGTTTTTTTTTTTGCCTCTTTATGATCTCTTGGCAAGTTTATGTTCTGTAGTTTGCCATTGCTTTCTGATCGACCAGTACCCATACCATTTTATAAAACACCCTACGCAAGGTGGTCTGCTGCCTAATCACACGCAGCTGTGTTTCTAACGTCCTATGCGGGATTACGAATTACGCCCGTAACCGCTTCGCCACGGAGCCGGTAATGGTTATTGTGACAAATTTTGATAGTTGACAGAGGACTAGTTAGTAGTGTTCTCTGGAGATATATCTTGAATAATAACTATACAAGATAAAGGATATGATTTTGCACGTTTATGTCTAGAGGTCTCTTAAATGAGATAATCATTCCCGCAATAGCATTTTTGGAGAACCATTTTTCTTTGGCTCAACCCCCACTGTGAGACCACTATGTATCTACACAAAAATTTATATAAGAAGAAAAAGGTTCCCTCAAAGCCAAAAGGAGATCTGGACTCTTCGCCCCTGTACAACTGAGGATCCATCTCACTCATGATAATGTTGCCAGTGTGCTATTCGTCCGTCAAATTAGATCTTCCCTTATTTATCTATTATGTCAATATGACCTATATCAGTTGTCCAATGACTTTAGACTTTAGGATTCAATATTAGTAGACACACTCAACAATAACTGTACATCATATCTGTTGAACAAGACATCTATATGACAGGTTCTTGACAAAAGTGGAACACACATTCACAAGGAAATGTTTACACCAACCATTGTACAAGACATACATCATTAGATACTTGACAACATCTATACAGGACTTTTCACAATATTTGTAACCAACCACAGCAACTTAAGACAGTCACCAGAGACAATACTTGACAGCAACTGTACAAGACATTCTCTTGAGACATGTACTTAAAACACTGATTCATTAAATACACGTTATTGAGCTGATGGTGAGTCGAGTGATGACCATTGTTTCATCTTTCTGTCATGTCAACACTTCAAAAAAAGGTACATAAAATGTACAAAACATGTCCCACATGCATGTAGATAAACATGATACACCACCTCCCCATTACTCCACCACGCAATAATAAACTATCCTCTTCCTCCTCTCCAACTACAACACTGATTCATGTATCTATCATCATGCTCTGTCTCTGGGAAGTTTTCATGACAATCCTACTTATGGGAAACTTAAGGAAGGAACCACTATTCTGGATCCGTTTGCACCCTGTTATCCTCAGAAATTGAGGTTGGAAAAGGTCCAGGTAGCAGATTTCCTGTAATAAGTCCCATGGCAGATCCTTTCCTCTTGAGAACAGAATTGGTGATGATGATAAGGTACTGAATCTCCTTGTTGACCAGACTGTCTGTGAAAACTGTCACTGGGGACTTCACATATCTAGTCCACCTCACTCACTCCTCAAGTCTTCATTCTTAAACACTGTGTGAGCACCAGGCTGGAGATTAACCAAGACAAGTCCTAGACAAACAATCCATTGCACTAGTCCTTTCACCAGTCTTCTTGAATGGGGTTAACAACCAGACTTGTTGTTTTCGTTCTCAGATGATTCTGATAATTATGATCACTGTCAGGATCATTATAAGAGTCACTATACTTCTAGTCATTGAAGTCTTCAGAACTATTCCTCTCCCTTTGACATTCGGCGGTTGGAGCTGAGATTAAATCCTCCAAGACATTCCTGTATTTTGGAATTCTAGGAAAATTAAGTATTCCATTTGGGGCACAGGTTTAAAGGCTGGCAATTCAGCTGGTGGTCATCTGTGATTTTCCCTAGGGTACTTATAGGGAGTTGGTTCTGGATTTAGGACTTCTGGTTAGTTGTCCCAGATGATATATGAAAGGCTCTCCACCATCCTTTTTGTTCTCTGTTGATATACACAATGGCACAACATCTCTTTACATTTGTTAAAAGATAATGTTATCATACATCAACATACACAGATTGGAGATGGGGAGGTTAAGGGAGGATGTTGACCAAACACACCTCTCCCAGTTGATGGTGTAGTGAATTTCACTGTGATGTACTGTGGGTGATATGTGTTCATTAATCACCTTTATCTGTGGTAATCACAAGACTATATGCTGAGTCAGGGGTAGCCTACACAAATACAAGCATTTATGTTGTCTAAAGTTCCACCATGTTTGAACCACAGTAGACCTGGGTACAAGGAGGACCAGACACAGTACAGCTAGCACTATAAGGCAAGCAGCATGAGCAAGCATTGTGACATAGCAACATGAGACAGGCAATGTGAAGGGAAATGGAAAATAGGCGTTTACAACTGCAATATGCATTATCTATTAACTAATGGCATTTACCCAATTAGCAGCCCAAACATCACTTCCAGTGGTTGTGATGGTGGTGCATGAATGTCCTATTCCATATACACACCTACAGCAATGCCAGACACCCCTTTCAGACCTGACTTGGCTCACAGGTACATTATCATCATCATGTGCTCTTTCCCCACTGAGTATCTACCACAGTAGGTAACAGAAGCTCAATTGCATAAGCAATTGTTCACATATGCACCAAGCACATATGGGAAAAATATGTTTAGTCCTTGTAAATTTGCATGATCCATACATTATATTCAGCCGATTAAGACACAGGTTCACACACCTATGGTCCGCTTAGGAACTAGTTTATATGAACCAACCAACAGTAGAGGTACCAGTGTAATACTTCAAAGAGAAATTGTATTAATTCTCTTGAGCATATAGCCATGTCACGGGAAAACTGCAGTTTAGTGATTCCTTGATAACTTACATATAAAACTACAATGTAGGAGGAGGGTTAACAATCGTGTACTTCAGTCGGAGAGGAGGATAAATTAAAGATCATTGACCGACGGATATAAAAATAGAATACAGGTGTTCGCAGAGGTCATTGCCTGCCGATCTGATCGGACGGACACGGGAAACGGGAAGATCGCGTTGTGGAAAACCGAACGGAGACGGCAATCAATGGGTTCGGAAGCTTTGAAGTATTAGCGTAAGGGGAACCCAGGGAAACATTGTAAGGACAGAACGAAACGAGCAACTAATCACTACGTGATTTCACCGCCTTTTGATGTACAGGATACGTCAAGAGACGAGTGTTGAGGTATGAACATCAAACAATAACGGAAGAACGGGAGGCCCAATATAAATAGTAGAAACTGGGTTTTCTGTTTTAGTATGTGTTCCCAAACTGGGCAGAAATCTCTATGCCTCCTGTAGGTGGAAAGAAATACACATCCCTGATTGTTGAACGAAGATGGGATATTAGTGTGTTATTCGCTAGTGTATTTCAATTCAGGGAGTCCGATAGAGTATATAAGGTATTATAATATTAGCGTAATATTAGCATAGGGAAATAGATGTGGTGGCATAGCGTTTACCATTGCTTTCTATTAGTGAATAGTTTAGACTTTGGTGAATTTATATGTCTTATGTTAGTGTTTACTTCGGAAGCCTTTTCATTACGGCTGGAGAAGGGCACTTACATAAGTAGTATAAGTGGCAGAATCATATCACTTGATTTACTATACATCTCACAGGTTCCCATTCTCATCCTGACATATCAGAGAAGATAGACAAATACGTCTTGTGTACAGAAAAAAGCTTTGTTGATAAAATCAAGGCATTTCATTTGGCGGAGAATCAAATACCTCAATAAACCAGGGAATAACATAGACAGGGTCAAATAGGGAGACGAACTAAAATATAGCCTTAAATGAACTCTGACAAAGAATAAAAGGATATCAAGATAACCAAAGTAACAATGGAAAAGGAAGATAATCTTGCGGAAAGCAAAGCCTAATAAAACTACATACGTTTATACTGTAGACTCATAGTGAAGAAACAATAGACAAGTCAGAACATTGATAGTCGATATAGACAATATGCTAGACTGTGGTGATGTGGTTTTTCCGGTGTTGGATTATTAACTTTGTGAAGCAGACTCTGGCGAAGTCATAGACTTACTGGAATATTATTACTTTACGGTGATCCAGTGGAACAGTTTTCTTTCGTTCAATAACGGATTTACCTCCAGAATCAAGCATACGGAACATCCAGGGTGAGACCTGTCCTGTTATATGTTTGCTGTCATGTGATTTGGCCGTGAAACTGGGCGAGAGGTGATACAGAGACTAGACATTCCGAGTTCATTCCTGCACCCACAATAGAAGACACTACCAACTACACCTACACAGTCCATACATACACCAGACATAGTTTTGATTAATAAATCTTTTATTAATTGTTGAAGGAAACTGTTGTCGGAGTATGTGATGGAGGAATAATAGAGAGAGAGAGAGAGAGAGAGAGAGAGAGAGAGAGAGAGAGAGAGAGAGAGAGAGAGAGAGAGAGAGGAGAGAGAGAGAGAGAGAGAGAAAGGAATAGATATATGGAAGGGAAGACAGAAGGGAGGAGTGTAGACAGAAGTCAGTCAAATATCCCAAAGAAGAAGAAGTAATAAGGTGTGCTTGTTCATTCCACGTTCCTCCCGGGACGACAAGTCACAAGCCACCAGGCATCACATGAACTTAGCAATTCTGGCGTGCCATACACAACCTGCTTACATATGGATATTGAAGCATCTTCCTTTCTACTAGATGTGAGAGGCTACTTATCAAATCACCAACTCACTCACTCCAACATTCTCAGCATTTAAAAAGGAACCTATACATGTTTACATCACGCATTCCAATTCAGACTGCCAAATGTTAACTCTCAAGAGCAATGTACAGTCTGGTGAAGAATGAGTCATCCTAGGCATTAATAATGCACAAGGGGTTTGCGAATTTGCATTGAGTGTACTATACAATCATCAAGCATACGCAACCAGTCACAACAGAGGGATGATATGCACTTGGAGTATTACAGCGCAGAAGACCTGACAGGTTGAAGAAGCAGTATTCAGAATACTGGCGCACAGAAGTTCTGTTTTCACTTTCACATTTTCTTCATAAAATACTCTTATATTCTTTTCTTTCGTTCACCAGGTATAATCACAACATTAAAGTATGTTTTAAAGTGGTACCTGGTATTCCAGAGAACAATATATTATACAATCTTTAAGGGCATTTTTGCGTCATCACATCACAAACTAGCGACTGCTCCTGGTGGAATCCCCGCTCAAACTGCTAGATTTTCAAATGTGGCCCAGTGAACAGCGTGGGCTGCCACGTACTAGCCAATGAAAAGACAAGCGTCTATACCGCTGCCCTCCCCCAACTCGTTCTGGAACTTACTATTCCAAGAATAGCTCTTCTATCTGGAAACGCCGCTCAAATCGAAAGTATTTTTATGAATGTGTTGAGCTGAGAATGTGGGGGTCTGATCCATCATGTTACAGTTATACATCCTTGTTATTCGTGCCCTTATGCTGATTTATAACAAGTGTCGGGAAACCCTAGCGCATCTATTAGCCCGTTTGCCTACAGACCCTGGTTCGGATCCACTTCCAGACAGATAGACAGACAGATAATCAGCCAGATAGACAGACAGATAGACAGACAGATGGAATCACGCATACAATCACACACACACACTCACACAGAGAGACAGACACATTAGTCATCATAGATACAAAGGACGAGAACCGCTCACAGCTTTGTCCCTGTAAACAGGTGGCGTAATTATCGTTATCTCCCGCCATAGCTCTGACGTGGGTCTCGGTATGAGATATGAGACGTGTGTGGTGCTCCCAGGTAATTCCAAACTACAACAGGCACAACGAAATTTCTGAGGAAGTAAAGGCAGCCACTGTGATACTGGCAGCATCGAATGCCGATTGGTCGCCACACATAGGGAGCTAGCACAATATTTACCAATACGCCTGGTGGCGTGCCAAGTGGTATTTCGCTGATCGGTTCTCATTGGTCATTCAGAAAGGTTGACTCACTGGTGGGTGTGAATCCCATAGAAGACTAGAAGCTTCAACTGCTCTTTTCTTGGCTCAAGCGACCTCAATACTGAAACTTTGGACTTCATATAAGACTAGAAGCTTCACCTGCTCTTTTCATGGCTCAAGCGACCTCAATACTGATACTTTGGACATTCATAGAAGACTATGAGCTTCACTTGCTCTTTCATTGGG
>JACEFZ010001185.1:0-11804 GCA_014155875.1 Cepaea nemoralis | reverse complement strand
CAGGGTCTGGTTTTGGGGTTTCTGGGGGAAATTCAAAGGGAAAATTTTTTGTTTTCCCTTTTAAAAGTTTCATGGTTTTCGGGTTTTTGGTTTTTAGATTTTTTTTTTTTTTGGGGGGGAAAAAAAATTTAAAGACTTTTTTTTCCACTTTCCCATTTTCCCCAAAATTTTTATGTTTTTTCGGGAAAACTTTTTATTTTTGGCCCCCACTCCCTTTTTCCCAAAAAAATAAGAAAAAAAGGTTTTGTGGAGTTTTTTCCTTATTGATGTGTTGCTAGGGGGAAAAAAAAACCCAGTTTTTTCATCTGCAAAAGCGATGAGTTTCCCTCCCTTTTCCTACCCCGGGCAGGAAGGTCCCCTTTAAATTTTATTTTATTTGTTTTTTCTTATCTTCTCTAAAAAAAAAGGGCTCGGGGGGTGGGGGCACTTTTTACATTTATTTGGTTTTGGGGGGGACTTTTCCCTTTGCCTTACGGGTTTCCCCGGAAAGCCTGAAGCTGGCTGTCATTTGGAAATGGTTCCCCAAAAAACCCCCTTTCTCCCCAAGGGTTTTTGTACGGGAAATTCTGATCCACTGCCTTTTAATATTGTCCTTTTATTAAAAGTTTTTTCTAGTGTTCTATGAAAAAGGTATGGGGGGAAAAAAATTTCTGTCAAAGGGGCCTTCTTTTAAAAATCCGGGGGAAAAGGGATGGGGGATGGACGGGGTTTTTCCCCGGGTTGCGTGTAGGTGTTTGATGTTTTTCTAATTAGATGGGTGGGGTTTTTGTATTTTTCCTGTTTTTTAAACCCCTCCCCACTTTTGGGGGTCAGGGTGTATTTAGGGGTTTGAAATAAAAAAGGTTTAATTTTGTTGGTGGGGTGTTTTGGCAAGAAAAATTCTTTTTTAAGTCTGTGTTGAGAAAAAGAAAATTTGGTCGGTGGGGTTCTTTGGGTTTGTGTCTTGTCGGGGTTTTGCCCTTTGCTATGATTTTAATTTGTGGGGGAAAAAATTGTTCCCGGGCTTTTTCTGGAAGTTGTTTTTTTTTAAAAAAGGGGTTTTTCTGATGGGGCCCTTTGGGGAAAGAAGATTGCCGGGGATAGGAAAAAAAAGGGGGTTGGGGGGAAATTCTACTGTAAAAAAAAAAAACCCGTCTGGTTTCCTGGGGTTTTTTTCTTTTTTTTCTTTTGTGCTAAGTGCCTGGGGTTATGTCTGTCAGTTTTCATTTTCTGGGCCCAATTGTGTCTCTTTTTCTGTGTCAGAAAAATTTCTTTTAAAAACTGTAAAAAGTTTTTCTTAAAATCTGTGTAAAAAACTGTCTTTTGTGTGAAAAAGTTGTGTTTTTAGTGTTGCGGGAAAAAAGGCAGCCCTTTTAGGGTTTTGGGTGTTTCTGTCTGCATGTTTCCTTGATGTCTGTTTATTTTGCTTATTTGTCGGGGTTAGGGTTTTTACACCTCCCTCCTTTTGCTAAATATTGTCTCGTAGGTGTCCCCTTGTGTGATTGTCCCAAAGGCTTTGTTCTAAAAGAAAAAAGAAACCCAAATATCTGTGGGGGTTGGTGTTCTTTGGGTTGTTTTTTCTGGGTATGTGAAAGGGTGGGGATGAAATTTTCTGTCTGCTGTTTTGTTAGCCTTTAGGTTTTCTGTTAGGGTTTTTACTTTCCTGTTTTTTTAGTCTGTTTTTTTGGGGGAACCCAGGGTTGCTAAGTGTTGTGTTTTTTGCTTCGTTTTGGGGGTTTTTTAAAGCAAGTCCCAGTTTTTGGTCCCGGATGTTCTCAGTCGGTTATTGTCTTTGTACGGGGTTGTAGGGGAGCTTTTGTCATATTTTTTTTTAACATTTTTCTGTGTTTTTCAAAAAATTGAAAAAATGTTTTTTTAAAGTGAGGGTGACCTTTTGTAGGGTCTGCGTGTCTGGCGGGTTTTTTTGTTTAAAGGGTGTATGGGTATGCCTTTGGGGTTTCTGTGAAAATTTAAATTTTTTTCCCTTTTAGATTTTTTGGTTTTGTAGGGATGGGGTGTTTTTTGGCGGGGGAAAAAAAATCCAAAATCTAATCTAGATAAAATTGTTGTGTGTTTTTTTTTGGGTGTAGGGTTCTTTCTTTTCCCTGTCGGGGGGGGTAGGGCCTGAATGCGTCTTTTAAAGGTTTTTGGTTTATCAAATGATTTTTTTGTAGTGTATTTATTTGGGTTTGAAAGGGCCGCCCCCGGGGGGGCCCCCCTCAGCTGTTTTTTCTTACTTCCCCCCCAAAACCCACTTTCTATTTTTTAAAACCCAGGGCATTTTTGTAATCCCCCGGGCCAAAGGGCCCGATTTTTTTTGCCCCCCGTTGTCTGTGTTAAAAAAATTTCCCGTCAAACTGTTTAAATAAAAAAAAAAAAGGGGTTGGGTTTTTTGGGTTAATTTTTAAGGGTGGTGCATGTATTTTAAAAAACTATTGTTTGGGGCGTTTTGTGTGTTTTTTTGCTTAAACCCATGTAACTCAAAACCGTGTTCTTTTTCTGGGGGGTTCTAAAAAAAATTTTTCCACGTTTTGGGGGATTTTTCCCCAGAAATGGCTTTTCCCGGGGAACCCCCTGTTTTGTTTCGCAAAAACTAAAAGGATAAAATTTCTTTAATCCAAAAACCGTGTTACTATTTTTCTTTTTGTTTCCCAAAGTCTTTTTTGATGTTGGGTTTTTTTGTAAAAAAAGATAAAAAATTCTGGTTTTTGTTTTGTGTATGAGTTTTGATTATTTTTAATTGAAAATTTTGGGTTTTCATCCCCAGGGAATTTTAAAAACGCTAATTATACTTTAGTTTGGGCCCACCCCTTTAAAAAAATTTTAGAATAAAAAAAAAAAGGGGGTTTGGGTGAAAAAACGTGATTACCTTTTTTCCCCAAAAAATTACTTAAAAAAATTTTGGGTTTGTTTTTCTTGGGTTTGTGGTAAAATTTTTTTGTGGTTTTTCGTTCTCCTCGGTTTTCTTTTGGGGTGCCCTTGGTGGGTGTTAAAAAACCCAAAAGTGGCCCTTTCCCCAATTTGTCCTGTTGTCATGCGGGTTTTGGGAAAGCACCCTTTCTTGCATGGTTTGGGGAAAGGGGAAAGGGGGGAAAAGATTTTTCCCCCCTTTCTTCTCTTTTTTCTTTGTTTTTTGGGGGAATTTCCCCTTTTTCTCTGCTCTCTGTTTTTTTTTTCCGTAGGGGGGGAGGGTTTTTTGGAAAAAGGCCTTTCGTCTTTGGTTTTTTTGGGGGGGCCCTTTTTTTTGTTTGAGCAGTTTTTTACGGCTGTTCTGTGGTCCCCCGGTTTCTGTAGTTTACCTGGGGACGTAATTTGGACGGGGCTTTTGGTTTTTCTGTGTGGGGGCCCTTTTCCCCCATGATTCCCGGGGAATTTTTTCTTGTGCTAGTTCAGAGGTTTTTTTGTTTTTTCTTCTCCCCCGGGCCTTTGGGCGGGAAAATTGGTTGGGGAAAAAGGAAAATCGTCTAGGCTGAAAATAGGGAAAAATTGAGTCCGGGGGGGGGACCGGGGGGGCAAGAGAACATTATGGGGGTGGTGGGGCCTTTTTAAATTTTTCCCTGGTGCCGTGATTTTTGGGGGCTTTGGGTGCGGCCCCGGGTTTTTTTGGGGGGGCAAAAAGCCCCGCCCCATTTGGGCCCGGCCCCCGTACGGGTTTTCTAAAGGGGGGATTTTCCGCTTTTTTCGTTCCAATTTTTTTTTTTCCAAACTATAAAAAATTTAAAAAAATTTCCCTGGGGGAAAAAATTTTAGTTTTTGGGGGAAAGCCAAAAATCGAAAATGGGTTTCCCTTTCTGGGTTCCGGGGCCCTTCTTTTGGGAATTAGCCCCCAAGCCCCCTTCCGCCGGCGGGTTTAAAACTTTTTTCCCCATAAAGGGCCCTTTGTTTTAATTTTGGGCCCAGGGGGGCCCCGCCTGGGGTCGGGTTTGGGGAAAACCACCGAGTGGGTTTACTTAAATCCCCGGTTTTACGTCAGAAAATCCCGGGCCATGTGGAAAACCACTTTTGGGGCCCAGCAGCGTGCTGTAGAAAAAAAAAAGGGAAAGGCGGGGGCCCTTGGGCCGAAAGGGGGGCCGGGGGGCGGTAAATGAAGGGCCCAAAACGAAAACCTTTTTGGTTTTTTGCAGGTCTTCCCTCCAAAAAAATTTGGGATCAATGTCGAGGGAAATTTCCTTTTTTGGTTGGGGAGGGTTGCCTTTTTGGGAAAAAAGTATTGTTAAAAATTCCGGGGAAATTAAACAAAAAATAAAAATTGAAAAAGGAAAAAAAAACAAAAAATTTATTTCCGAAAAAAGACCACATTTAAAAAAAATGTTTCCCAAAAAAATTTATGATCGGGGATTTAAGCCCGGGCTTTCCCATATTTATAATTTTAAAAAAACTTTTGGGCTGCCTGAATATGGGCAGGTTTTTGTAATTTTTCCCCAGATTGGGGCATTTTTTTTAATTTAAAATCTTTTTCACAGCATTGTCCCGGGTTTTTTCTAGAAACATTGTGGGGTTTGCTGTGATTTTCCCATAAAACCCTACTTTGGGCCGGGGTTTCCCCAAAAACATTTTTTAACATTTTGGGCCCTTTGGGGGAAAGTTTTGAAAAGGGTTTAAAAATTATTATTGCTTTTAAAAGGGGAAGAAAGGGCTAAGTTTTAATTTTTTTTACAGGGCGACGGGGTATGATTTTCTTTTTGAAATCGTATTTTTGCGTTGTCGGGGGGTTTAAAACTTTGGCTAAAAAATTACTTTTTGGCCACATCGGGGCAAGCGCGGGGGTCTCTGGGGGCCCAAAATTGCACCCTTTGGAAGGATTTTTTTGGGGGTTTTTTCTAAATTTCCCGGGTTTCACCGGGAAATTTGGTGGGGGTCTGGGGGGTTTTGTAAACAGTATAGAAAAACTATGTTTTCTGCTATAAACCAGCTTTTAAACCAAACAATTTTGGAAACTTTTTTCTTTTAAAAACTATTTGGTATGATTTCAAATTTTGTTTTGCCCATGTTTAATTTTTTTTTCTTTTACCGATAGGTTAGGGGGTTTCTGATGTTGATGTGTCCCTCGTCGGTATGGCCGGGGTTTACCAGGGCTGTTGTATTTTCTTTTAAATTTTGAGAGGGGGGGAAATTAAACTTTCTCCCCCCTTTCAAAAAAGGTAGATCATACTTTTGGGGTTTTCTTTTTTAAAAAATTTAATTGCCGTCCCGAGGGGGGAAAAAATTTACATAATGCAAGTATTTTTCCCCAGTCCCCTTGGGGCGTTTTTTCGATTAAAAATTTTTTAAAAAGGCGTTTTGAAAACCCAAAAAAAATTTTTAAAATTTTTTTTAATTTAATGTTTTTTCTATGTTCTGTTATGGTTTTGGGGTTTTTTGATACAAAGGGGACTGCTGTTTTGTTTAAAATACTGTAAAAAATTAAAACTTTGAAAAAGTAAGGGTTTTGCCATGGAAATTTAAGAAAAAACCCAGCGGCCAAAATTTGGAAATTTTTTAAAAACTATGGTCAAAAAAAACCATTAATTTTTTTTTAAAAAAAAATTCCCCGGGCTTTTTTTTTTTTTGGACTTTTTAAAAACCAGCAATGGGGGACCGTTATATTTGTCAGAAGCTTTTAATTATTTTTCCCTTGGCTTTTTTTTTCCCTTCAAAAAATTAAAAAACAAATTTAAAAACCTTTTTTTAGGGAAAAATTTTTTTTTGTGTCTTTTTTAAATTTATGCAAAAAACAAAAAATTAAATTAATTTTTTACAAAGGGCCATTTTAAAAAAAGGGGGTACAAAAATTTTAAATTAAAAGAATAATCCCCAAATTTTTTCCCATTTTTTAATTTGGGGACCCCCCAAAAAAGGTTTGAAAAAAAAAAAAAATTGGGAAAAAAAAACAAAAAAAAAAACCAAAATATGGAAAAAAATGAAAAAAAAAACCCAAAAAAAAAAAACCAAATTATTTTCATTTTTTTTTTTAAAAAAAAAAAAAAAATAAAAAAAAGGTTTTTACCCCTTAGGGTAAAAATTTCAGACTTTTCTGAAAATTTTTAAAAGGTTCTGGTAGGTTTTTTGGGTCCCTCACAAAAAACTTTTTGCCGGGTTATTGATGCTTTTGGATTTCTTACTTTGGGGAGCAGATGTTTTTAAGGGAATTTTCTTGGGGAAAAAGGAAAATTTTTCAATTGGCGTGTCGATGGGGTTTGCCGGGCAAAAAAAAAACCACAAAAAAAAAAGGGCCCACCCTTGGGGAAAGGGAATCGGTGTTCCATATAGGGGGTTTTTGGGGGAAGATTTTTGGGGACGAAAAAAAAAACCTTTTTGGGAAACACAAAAAAAAAAGCTCTCAAGTAAAGGGGAACCTAAAAAGTTTAACAAAAAACAATTAGGGGGTAAAAAATTTTTTGGAAAAAGGGGGCATTTTTAAAAATTTTCGCGGGGTGGGGGATGGGTTTTCCCAAGGGGGAAAACCCAAAAAAAAAGGGCCAAATTTTGGGAAAAAACCCAAACGTGATAAATTTTTCCCCCAAAAGGGGTTTTGGGGGAAAATTCGGCGAGGTTTTTCCAAATATAGGGGGGGTTTTCCAAAAAGATTATTGTTTTTCGAAAAAAAAAAAAAACCCGTCGTACACAAAAAAAAGTTTCTAAATTTAAAAAAAGGGAAACCCCAAAAAGGTTTAAAAAAAAAACGAAAAAAAATTTTAAGGGATTTTGGGGAAAACCTTTTACAATGTTTGTTTTAAAAAAAACCCCCCTTTGTTAAAATTTGATCCACGACTTTTTGGTAAATCGAGGGGGAGATGGCAAAAACATGACCCCCACTTTTAAACCGGGGCTTTGGCACATGAGGGATGAAGGGAAAACCCACGGGGGGGGAAATTCCCCCGGGGGTGGGGGCAAAAAGAAATTTTTGGGAAAAAGGGGTTTTAAAAAAAAGGGGTTCAATTTCGTTCCCAATTTTTAAATTTAAGTAGAAAATTTTCCTAAAAACCTGGGGGGTGGTTCAGAAAAAAATATGAATTTTGGGCTTAAAAAATAAAAAAATTTTTTTAAAAAAAAAAAAAAACAAGGGGCCAAAATTAAATAAAAGGGGAAACATGCAAAAGGTTTTTTTAAAAAAAATAAAAAAACTTTTCCCAAAAAAACAAAAGCCAAAAAACTGCCCCCAAAATTATCAAATTTTTTTTTTTTAGGTTAGCATCCCCTTTAAAAAAAGAAAAAAAACATTTAGGGGAAGGGGGGTAATGTTGATTTGTTTTTCCCGGGGTTTTTAATATTTTTTTTTTTTTTTTTATTTCGGGGGGCCTGGGTCAAAAATTTCTTTTTTTGGGAACCAAAATCTTGTTTTTAACCCCCAAGCGGGTCGTGCTTTTTTCTTTCAGAAATCTTTTTTTTCCAACTTTTTTCATATTTTTAACAATTTACAAAAAAAATTATTTACCTTTTTTTTCTCTTTTTTTAAGGGAATGAAAAACCAAAAAAAAAAAGTGTTTTTTTTCATTTTCCCTTTTTTTTTATATTTTTTTCTAGGGGCCTGTGTATTGCCCTTTCTTTCACTTTCTACTGGGGGTATTTTCTTGTTCACATTTAAAAAACCTTTTGCGGGAAAAAGATAACCCCTCCAAAAAATACAAAAAAAAACCACAAAAAAATGGGTCTTTACCAAAAAAAAAACCCGAAAAAAAAAAAAGGGGCCCAAAAATCAAAAAAAAAAAACCGATTTTTACAAAAAAGGGTTATTTTAAAATTTGAAAAAAAAAAACCTTTGGCTTTTAAAAAAAAGGGTCCAAAAAAAAAATTTGGGGTTTGGGAAAGACCCCAAAAGTCTGGGGGGAATTTTAAAAAAAAAAAGGTTTAAAGGGAGAAAGGAATGTGGGGTGTAAAGGGGGGCCTTTCTTTACAGACAAAAAAGTATGGGGGGGAAGGGAAAATCAAAAAACCTTTCCAAATCGCAAAAAAAGCCTGGGCGGGTTTTCAGAAAAAAAACCCATGTTTTTGGCCCAGGGCACCCAGGTTTCCCTCTCTGGGGGCCTTTTCCCCTTGTTTTTCCAGGGGAAAAAAAAATTAGGGGCCCAGTAGGCCCGGGAAAACAAAGAAAAGCTGCAGATCCCTGACGGCTCCCCTTTCCCCATCCCCAAAAGGGGGGCAAAAAGGGGAAAATAACGGCCCCCCAACACCCGGGGGGGATTTGATTTAAAGAGGCGTTCGGGCCAATCCCCAAAAACTGAGAACAAAAAGCCCCCTAGCATGCATTAGCTCTAAAAAATTAAAACCACCGTTATCCATGTAGGGTCGTGAAAATTAAAGGAAAAACCTCAAAACTGATTTAATGAGCCATTCGCAGTGGGGGGGGGCCCAGTCCCAAACCCCTTGGGGGGAATTTTTGGCGTTTTTAAAATCTTTGAAAAAAAAAAGCTTTTATGTTTAAAAAAACCCCCCAATCGATTTTTTCTTTTCAATGCCATCAAAGGGGGGGTTTTCTTTGGGGCCAACCTTCCCGTTTAAACGGGGACAAAGGGGTTTGGGGCTAAAATTGTGTTTTAAAAAAACGGGGGGCATAAAAAAAAAAACTAAAAAACCCATGCCAATGGCAAAAATGGGGCCCGAAAAGGGGGCCAAATTTTCCCCGCGGGTAAATGTTGGCCCCCAAACCAGGGGGGTTTGCGGGTAAACCCCCATGGCCCTTTTTCCACCATTTTTTTGCCCCCCAAAACCCTTAACGTTTTTGGGGGGGAACCGCTATTTTTTGGGCTTTTTTTTGGAAATCATTTTCTTTTTTTTTTAAATTTCCATTTCGGGATAGTTGACCCCCCTTTGAAAAAAAACACGTTCAGCGGGAAAAAATTGCCCCCCAATTTTTGGCTTTAAATCAATCCCTTTGTATCAAAATCAAGGGGAGTATTTGACATGTTAAGGGTTTTCCTTTTTTTTCCTGTTTTTGGTAATTTTTTTTGGGGAATGAAAAACAAAAAAATTGGGAAAAAGAAAAAAAAAAGAGGGGACGTGCAAAAAAAAAAGAGTTCTTTGGGGAAATTTTGGGAAAAGAGTTTGGGGACGTCAGCTAAGGTTTTGGGTTTTTTGAGAGGGAAATTTTGGGACGTTTCCTTGGTTTGGACGGGTGAAAAAAAACAAAACATCGATTGCCGGGAAATTTGGGACAAAATTGGAATGTTTTCAAAAAAAAACTAAAAAAAACCAAAAAACCGGGGGATGCGACATAAAAAAGGGCCTTTTTGGTGGGAAAAAATATAAATGAGGGTTTGGTTTACACTTAAAAAAATCCCAAATAAAACCATCACAGTTTGGGGTTTCAGGGGGTTTTTGTGTATTCTTGCCCTAAAAAAAAAATTTTTCCTTTCCCGGGGGGGAACCCAAGAAAAAAAAAATCAAAATTTGGGTCTAGCTTTTTAAAATCATGTCTGCTTGTAAAAAAAAAAAGTTTTAAAAAAAAAAGGAAAGGCCCAAAAATTTTACACTAGCCCAGTGGGTTCCCCAAAAGTTTTTAAAGGGGCATTTGGGGCCAAAAAATTCAAACCTTTTTTTCGGAAATTTAAAGGGCGGGTAAAAAACCGTTTTTTAAAAATTAAAAAAAAATTTTCTTTTGAAATTTATCTTTTCTTCCCCTTTTCTTAAATTTTTTGAAAACCCCAAAAATTTCAAAAAAATTTTAAAAAAAGGAAAAGGGTTTCTGTGCCCCAGAAAATAAAAACTGCGTTTCATTTTTTTGGTTTTCAAAAAATTCCAAAATTTTCAAAAAAAAATAAATTTTTAATCACCCTTTAAAAAAATCGCTTTTAACGTAATTATTTTTACAATTTTTAATTTGTTTTTTTTCCCCCAAAAAACCCCGGCCTTACTTACGCCCCGGGAGGGGCCGGGTTTTTTCCAAATGTCTGTACAAAAAATCTTTTTCGTGAAAAAAAGGTCAAAAAGCGAAAAAACTAGGTTATTGTCGGTGGGGTTCTGATTAAAAAACGCGGGGAATTGGGGAAAAAAATTTTAATTTGCCCCCGTCTAAAAGGGCCCAAAAACCAATAGGGGAACAAATGTACTCTGGGGGGGAAATAAAACGAAAAAGGTTTTCCCAAATTTTTCCCAAACCAACCCAATGGGGTTGGCCAGAGGGGAAAATTATTTTTGATCAGCTAAAAGGTAAAGGGCGGGGGGCAGCGCTAGAAATTTACTTTCCTAAGGGGGGAAAGAAATTTCAAAAAAATTTCAACAAAACATCGTGTTTTTTTTTAAAGGGTTTTGCGTTAAATTGGGAACAGAGCTTAGCTTTTCGGGAAAATTTTTACAAAAAGGATTTTTGAAGAGGGAAAAACATTTTTCCTCCTCTTTTGTGATCTCTTAAAAATCTAAAAACTAAAAAATATACCCCCAAAAGGGGTTTTTCATTTTTAAAACTTTTTTACTGAAAAAAACCAAATTTAAACATTTCTTTTCCCCCCCAAAAAAGGGCTTCTTAAATTTTTGGGAAAAAACCCCCTTTTAAAATTTTCCCTTTTCAGTAAAAGGCTGCCCGAAAAACGGGGAACGTAGTCTCTTTTTTAAATGAAAAAAAAAGGGTAAAATCCCCCAAAAAAAAATTTGGAAAAAAATTTATTTTTTTCTTCCCTGGATCCTCGCTTTTAAAAATAATTTAAATGAGATGTGATTTTTCCCCCAAAACAATCCCCAGGTCTTTAAAAAGGCCAAAATCATAAACTCGGCGGGGGGACATTCCCGTTCTGTGGGGCAATTCATTTTTTTTTTCCAGGAAAAAAAACAGATAAAAAAAAAAACTTTTTTTTTAAAAGTGCCCAAAAAAAAAAAACCGAAAAAACAAAAAAAACTTTCCCTTTATATAGCCCTTTTAAATCTGTGTGTAAAAATTAGCTTTATAGTATTCCTCGTTTTTAGGGGGCTGGGGTAGGAAAAAAAAAAAAAATGTCTGAAAAATTAAAGGGCCCGTTCAGAAACCACTTCGGGGGAATTTTTTTCACACCAAAACTCAGAAAAAAAAACAAACAATGGGGATGGTTTTTAAAAAAATTTAATGTTTTTTCCCCCCACAGAGCTTCTTGGTAAA
Organism: Cepaea nemoralis; assembly: GCA_014155875.1. NCBI lineage: Eukaryota > Metazoa > Mollusca > Gastropoda > Stylommatophora > Helicidae > Cepaea > Cepaea nemoralis. The sequence goes on along the minus strand of JACEFZ010001185.1, from coordinate 781 downwards.
AAAAAGATTTAAAAAATGGAAATTTTTAAAAATTTTGGGGGGGCCCAAAACGGGCTGTTTTCCAAAAAATTTCTAGGGGCAAACCAGGGGGCATTTTACCGGGCAAAAAAACCGGGAAAAACACCGTCGGTGGGGGTTTTTCATGTCCCCAATTTTTGGGCCAAAAACTATGTTTGGTTTTTTTTTTTTTCTGAAAAAATTTAAAAAAAAAACAGGAAATTTCAAACAAAATCAATCCCTTTTTGGTTTTGCAAACGATTTTCCCGTCCTAAGGGAAAAAATCCTTCCCAATTTATTCAAAAAAAATTTAAACAATTTTTTTGGGGTCGGGAAAAAAAAAAAAAAAAAACTACGGGGGGGTTGGGCTGTTTTCAGAAAAAAGGGGGCAGTTTCCAAATTGGGAAAAAAAAAAATTACAAATTAATTTTTTTTATTTTTGTTTCTCCTTGACCCAAAGAAAAAAAAAATTTTGTTGGGGTAAAAATCTTTCAACCGCTTTTTCCCTGTATTATTAGACAAAGGAATCTGATTTAAATTTTTTTTTTAAAAAAACCAAATTTTTTTGCTAAGGGATTCTAAGGGAGGGGAATTGTAAAAGGGGAAGGGGTTTAAATTTTCCCTTTTGCAAACCCGTGAAACCCGGGTTCTTTTTTTTTGCGAAACCAAAAGAAGAGCCAAATTTTGTACGGGGGCCCCAATAACAAGGCCCCTCTTGTTTTCCCGTTTTTGGGGCAAACCTTTTGAAAAAAAAAAGACTGCCGCCTTTTGGTTTTAGGAAAAC